>CM031377.1:41635768-42067614 GCA_018208015.1 Medicago ruthenica | reverse complement strand
TGATTGAACAATTATGACGTCTGTTTGAAACGCCACCTTCATTACGGTCCTCCCCTAGCCACCTAATTGCGGCATTTGAGTTGCCTTCATTGTAGCCTCTAACACCTTCATTGTGTAGGATGTGAAGGGTGGGTTTAGTCCCACATTGTTTGGAGATATGGCATATGTAGTGTTTATAAACTTGGGCAGCCTTCACCTTACAAGCCGGTTTAGTAAGGATGAGTTAGACTCAATATAAAATCTGAGAATGTTGTTTGATCCATGTAGCCGACCCCACTTAGTGGGATAAGGCTTGGTTGTTGATGTAAATGATTTGATTTTTTGTGTAGGACATTTATGATTTTCGCAACTGTTTTTTTGTTGGATTGAATTCTGCCCTGGTTGGATAAACATCTTAATATAGTGCTTACAACATAAAAACACTTATCGTAAAAGTGCCTGTGTATAAACTATTTCTATAAAATAAAGTAAGAATAAAGTCAAACTATCTTCATGTAAACTATAAGTTGTTTTTATAAGCTATCCTTGTGTGCTTATGGAAATAAGCTGAAAATAGTTTATGGATTGGATATCATGTGTTGTTTCTATAAGATCTCCCAAACAGTTTGATAAATGTTTACGCCTGTTGATAAGCTCAAATAAGTCAATCCAAACAAATGTGCTTATTATCTGAAGTGTCTAAGGAGCAAGTAAAACCTTGATTTTAGTTTAGGGTTTTTTACCCGTTTGTGCAAGGCTTAGAATTTTGTGATTGGGTTTTGTGTTTTATTATGCTCCCTTTGAGACGTGTTCTGGGTGTTTTTCTATGTGTGCAGTGTTGGGGACTATGCTGGAGAAGATGGAGGTAGCAATTTTTCTCAGCAGTTCAAGAATGTGGACAAGCTGGTGAAGAAAATAGATGCTGATATTTTGTCAAAATTAGATGGTTCTGCCAATGCCAGCTCGTCAACTAAGAGGTAAATATGGATTCTGTGAAATATGTCCTTTTCAATTTTCAATGTAATGTGCGTGTGCAAGCCTTATATAATTCTTCGGGAGTACATACTTGAAATTTTTGAATTGGGCCATTGTCCAGTCATGACTTTAAGAGTACAAATCTTTATGCTGATAGTGAATGGAAATGATCTGTTTAAAGCTTTTGATTATTATTGATTGTTGAATCATGCATACATGAACAAGTGATGGTGTAAAAAGCTTCGATATTGGCAGTGGATGAAAATTAAATTTCACATCGTTTTTTCGGATAATGTTTGTTATTAGACATGAAGCATAGCTACAAACGCAGACACTGAACACGGCCTCTAAATTTCATTAGTTTTCTGTTTCCATGTTAAAACCAAGACAGCAAAACAAATTGAAAAAAATTAAAAGTATCTTTTCACACCATCAAAATGTTTTTGTATATGCTTTTTACTTGGTCCATTGCTCCATGGATGAATGCTATATTAGCCAGTTTCTTATTTGAGTCGACCAAACGAAGCACTTCGATAAGAGGAAGTGCACCCTTCAAACAAATCATGTGCTCTTTTAGAACTCCTGGTCTAAAAAACACATCCTCGTGGCTTTTCCCATCCCGTTTCCGTGCAAACTGCTGGACTTTCATTCCTTACAGGTCAACATTCTTACCAAAGCATCCTGTGATTTCTCAAATTCTTCTCTACGCCTCAATCAAACAGTGTTTGTACAAGGTGTCCAATATACCTTTTTCTTTTCTGCTTCAATATCTCACTGACAGCTTTGTAGTTTGGCTACAATTGTTGGGGGGCATTTGGATAACAGATTCTTCTCCAACATCTTCCACAATTGTGTCCATCCATCCTCTTAATATTTGTTTGTCAGTTGTTTTAGATATATGAGATGCATCTTTCAACTTCAAATGGACTGTCAGTATGTATTGTCCTTCTCTTGTCGGTCCACCATCAGTCAATATGGTGCACCCCAACCTCTTCCCATTCAAGCTTAATTCAGTTCATATTCTTACAAATATGCATTTGTCAACTTCACTTCCTTTAGATAATTCACTTCACTCTAAGTTCATTATAAGATGCTGGCTTAAGTCTTGAGCCATGTTTTGCAATCAGATCACACATAATGAGAAATTCATCACTCCTTGGAAAATTGAACGAAATGGCATTACTGTAGGAAAACTTCACAAATGCTCGACATGCTTCCTCTCGTTTTTTTTTATAAATATACTGTTATAGTAACTTGTGTGCTAATTCCCCTCCTTGAAAAAATTACTAGAGCCCTAAAAAAAATCTCTGGTACTTTTTCTTTTTTCCACGACCTCACCTCTTCATTAACTTTTGGATATTTTGATCGGATTCTGCTGCAAACCAACATACAACAGTCTTCAACCAATGAAAGATAATAAAAGGTTAAATTAAATGGTTTGCAGTGTGCACAATTAAAGTTAGAAGCAAATTCAACAAATAAAAAACACAGCAATAGGGAAAAAAATATAAATATCCAGAACAAGTTACAGACTAACGTAGTAAAACTATACAAAATAGGCACAATACATCATAAGAAGGGTATCACATCCGTGTCGGAGTAGGAAAAATTACATTTTTAACTGGACACTTAAATGAGGTGTTTGACATGTACCGTATGGGTGTTGGTTGTTGGATCTTTGGGCAGCTTTTTGTTTTGTTATCGTAAGAATGATGCATTAGAAAACCTGGCCATTGTATTTGTTTCATTTGGGATAGTTTATGTTGTACCATGTTGCACTCCTTATGCATTACATTCTTCGTGAACTGAGACAAATTTTCCAAAATTGTTTTTGTTTCCTTCACAGCTCAGAAACTAGTGACAGCACAAGACAAGAGACATCTGAACCTGTTCCTGGATTTGGTGAACCTGCTGGTCCTCATGATTATCACCCTGGGTAAAAAATTTCTAATTCCTGATGCTATTTAAGTTTCACTGTGTTACATTTTAATGCTGCTCAGTAGTCTGATTGTCAAATATGTGATTAATTTTGGGCTGTCTTATTGTTGACTATTTTGAGCTTATTGGTTTGACCACCCTGTTTGGTATACATTTTATCCAATACAAAAGTGGTATTTCCCACATTCTGATGCAATATTTAAAAAAAAAATATATATATCTTTAGCTCCTTTCATTGAAGTGTGTTTCTGATTTCCAAAATCTAGAACAAAGCGGAAAAAAGAGGGTGTTACTGTTAGTATCCTCTCCATTTTCCCTCTCAATCAAGACTAGTTGGACCCATCAAATGTCACATTATTATTATTATATTTATATTCCCAAAACTTTGGTAATGGAGAAAATGGAGAGGATCTTGACCCTGCATGTATATATGTTCTTCTGGGTAGTGGGATATTTAGTATTGATGGAAAGGGGAAGTTACATGTGTGACTTCAATTATGATGTTCAACATATGGTTGCTGTTTGCTATTAGGCCAAAAGAAACCCTGCTATATAATGTGCCTAGTTTCCTATTGGCTATCTTGTCAAAGATTTAAAAAATTAAACGTTAACTATGATATTATATTTATCTTTCTTGATCAAAGATGGATTTCTTCATGTATTGAGCATACTTGTTATGGCTAATGTAACCACTAGTCTTTGGAAATCGGTGAATTCCACTATTCCATATCATGATGTTACTTCAACAATTAAACCTATATGTCTAGTTTAAGATTTTTTTTGCTGTCATCAAAATTCAAAACTGTTTTTTGCTTAGCTTATGAAAACAAACTGTTTTTGCTTATTCTCCTTGTAAGTTACATACTTATCCACTTTAATGGAATGAATAATTAGTTACCTTATGCCGTGGTATCTTTATGATCCCTTTCTCTAATTTTGTACTTGTACAAGTACTTTTGGCTTTTGTACTAATTCATTGAGTATCAATATTTTGTTGTGTTTGTACAGATTCATTGTCCCTCCAGTTCCCACTGGTTCTGGTAGTGATCTTTTTCCAGGGCCTGGTGCCGGTATGTATCCGTCAAGGTAAAACCCCACCCCATGTTACATTTATTTTGTCTCTTGGGACAATTGTAAATATCTTGTTTTTAACAATTCTTATATCCTTCTAAATATGCACCACTCAATTTCAGGGGTGATCATGACTTTGGAGGCAGCATGCTTGTAGGGCCTAATGACCCCCGCTGGTTTGGTGGTGGTACTGGTGGAGGACCTGGTTTTATTGGAGGATTGCCGTAAGTCATTTAAACGCTATATATTGGTCTTTGACTGATCAGTGTGGTCAAATGTAAAAAAAGCAACAAAACCCCAGGGCACACCCTTGGGTGCTAAGTCTAGGGAAAGGAAGGGTCCACCGTATTTTGTAGAGGCAACCTAACATTTAACAACTTTACTTATTTTATCATTTCTATATATATAATCTGTTCAGTGTCGCAACCTATACTGTGTCTTGCAAGATATAAATTTTACTTTTGATCGCCAGCGTCTATCTTCATGGGGTGTATGGCTTTTGTTGCCTCTTGCCTCTAGGCATTAAAATGCCCTTAGCACCTTTGAGGGTGCCTTTTGTATTTGACTACCCTATGATCGATACATGCTGCTAATTTTAATGCTTATCTCTGACTATGAATTTATCTAAACAGGGGTGTTCCACCGGGTGCTCGATTTGATCCCATTGGACCTCCTGGTGTCCCTGGTTTTGAGCCCAACAGATTTGCCAGGTATGGTTGAGTATATCATATATGCTTGTATATATGTATATCATGATATATTTCAAAATAGAATTTTACATCATGTTTTGAACATGGCTGTTCCATAATTTGTTTTAGTCAATCTTTGTCTACATTCTTCACATGTTAAGGAATTATTATAGATAACATAAAATAACACATTTTTCTTTCCCATCTTACAGCAATCCTAGAAGGCCAGGATTTGATGCTCATCCAGATTTGCAACATTTCCGAAGAGACACTGATTCAGATTACATATAGTCCCATTTGATATCAACACCTCTCTCTCACCTTCTATTTCCACATGAATATGACAATAGGATGATTGTAAATTTGAGAAAATTCAAGAATTTAGCTATAAGTTTTGTTTAAATAAGCTTTATATATTATATTAATCATCAGAACATCAGACATAATACTTATTCCTCAATTTAGTTTATATTCCTTATAATCCTTTTGCTAATTACAGTGTTAGTCTGTTTTCAGAATTGGTATTTTTGAATTGTTATTTATTATTTTTTTGTTGGGAAAACAGTACTAAATACCAATGCCCAAAATATATAAGAGGAACGGATTGGGGCATAGCTGCCCCCGTTTACATCACGTTTTAAATAACTTTCCATACTTCTTAAATGTACACAAAATACAGTTTAGGTGTGGGGGTGTGTGCAATGAGGTCTCCTTTGAAATTTTCAGTCTCCTTGTAAATTTTTATTTTTGTTTATTAAAATAAATTATGTTAATTTTACTTGTTAACAAGGAGAACAAATACATTTAAAGTGAGTCATTGTAATGGAGAGAAGATAAAACACTACTTAGGTATGATGCATTTGAGAAAATAATGAAGATAGTTATTTTGTCATTTTTATTCTTTCTAAAAATATTAGACAAATGTTCACTTCAAGATTTTGTGTTCTTGTTAACCAGTAAAACAAACACAAATATTTAGAAAACAAATGTTTTCACAAATTAAATGGTGTTATTCTGACATTATTGTTATTTCTGAAAATATAAGACAAATGTTCACTTCAAAATTGTGTTCTCCCTTTTTTTTTGATAAAAGATTTTGTGTTCTCCTTGTTAACAAGTAAAACAAACACAAATATTTAGAAAACTAAAATGTTTTCACAAATTAAATGAGGCGATAACTTTCCATCGTTTCTCATTGTGGTCTTGATTTAGAAGTAAAACTTGCAATACATAAGAATAAGTGGATGAGATGGTAAGAATTTCTTTCAGCTTAATAAGAGATCTTGAGTTTGAATTCTGTCCTAAAAATGTTGTAGTGTTAAATCTCTAAAAAGAAAAGTTTTGTCACCCATTGCGATTCTATCTGACTCGAGAAATTAATCTCTATAGTTGTATGCAGATGATATATGATTCATACTAAAAAGAAGCATAACAGGATGTTATTCAGATGTGAATTTTTGTTTGATTATCCATGTCGTTTTAATTAACGAGTTCAATGTTTTTGTATGTGCACCTCTTATTTGAAATTTGAATTTCGGTTCACTATAGTGTAAGAAACTGATCTCTTCTACTAGATACAATTCTGGTTGGTTAGTTCATTATAGTTTTCATCTGGGTCAAAGTGGCTACACATTATTTTTTATCTAAAACTTCTTTTAAAAAGGTACTCCATCACGTCTCTATTATAAGAGAAAATTTATTTTTTATATTCATTTAATAAATGATGCATCTAGTTTATAATATAGACCCGATCTTTTATTGAATGCATATAAAAATTGAACTTTATATTATATTAGAGATCGAGGTAGTAATATTTTTGGATCTTTGTAAGGGTCTGTTTGGCAAAAATAGCGGGTAACTGATAACTTATAGCTTATGACTGATGACTGATGGCTGATAACTAATAGCTTATAGCTGATGACTGATGACTTATGACTGATAAGCTAATTGAAGTGTTTGGTAAAATTAGCGGTTCAACTAGCTGATAGATGTAAAATGACATAAAAGGACATTTTTATATCATTCATTTTTTTATGAAGACAAGAACAACATACATTAATAATAATAATAATAATGATAATAATAATAACAACAACAACAACAATATAATTGTCATTTAAGTACGAATTAAGATAATTTTAACTACAATTATATTAATCCAAAAATCCCTTATTATTAAAGCTTATTAGGTCTTGCTACATCTAAACCTGATTATTTCCCTCTAATTCTAGTCATTTAATGCTAATCCCTTAAACCCTAAAATATTTCCCTCCAACCATTTCAAATTTGAATTTTCTATTTTCCCTCCCACCATTTTCTAGGTTGCTAGCGCCATACCATAAATGCTAAACATTGCTCCAATGCTCCATTTAATTGTCCTATATGTCACTACATTTTGTTTTTCAAAGTAACAAATACAATCAATTGATCGATACAAGGCACGTTTCTTCTTTTCATGTTCAAAACCTTTTGATTTTCAAGACACCCCTTTCAGAAACTCTTTCATCTCTATTCTCTGCCTAGCTTCATGTTCTCTGCCTAGATTCATGTTCAACCTTTTGCTATTCTCTCTCTCTCTCTCTCACACACACACACACACACACACACACACACATTCACTCTCTGCCAATGAACCATAACCGTACATGAAGAAAATTTCAATCTCTCCCATGTCTTTTCCACTTTCACCGTCGTCTTTCTCCTCCCACTCCCCTTCATCAATGCTCTCGGTTCCAACACCACCCTCGTCGTTGTCAACTTCCCCGCCACCGTCTGCGGCATCGTATCAGCACAACAAACACATAACATAGTTTGATACCGCCATGGTCAGTTTTCTCTCTCTCTCTCTCTCTCTCTCTCTCTATCTCTCCGCGACCGTGCTACCCTTGGCCAACCCAACTGGTTTTGATTTCACTCCTTTTTCTGCTTCAATCATTTAATCATCTTTCTTTTTCTTCAATTTTATTTGAGGATCGGATGGTGAGGTGATGACAGTCAGATACTCGCTTGCAAGCATCTTTTGAAGCATAGGGTTGAAAACTTTGATGTGGCAGCGGCAACATAATGAAGCGGGAGCGAATAAGGAGTGATAGTTGACTGGATTTCTCGAACGCAAAATCTGATGAATCGAAGACGGCGTCAGATGGGTGAATGTTCGTTGTAGAAGACCAAACGTCTATGGGGGTTGCAAATTCATTGAGTTCCCAAAGGATTTACATGTAAGGAATTGTTTTAAACCCCTTTTAAATTATGTGATTTAAGCACTTTGTTTGAATTTGTTTATGCGTCTCCAATTAGGGATTGAAAATGCTACTATATATTTGATCCTAAATCCACATCTATGATGATGTTGTTCCTGTAACTTTTCTCTAACTTCGTTATTCCATTACATATTTGGTTTGTTTGTAAGTGAATTGATGATATTTAAATAGATTTTACCATCGTGTATTATAATGTTAATAAATTGATTGATACTTTAAAATTATGTGTATTTTTTTTTCAAACAAACCAATATGTCGATTGATGCTGACCTTTAATGATTGTGCTTTCCTCTTTACTCTTTGTGTTTATAAATTGAAAATATGATTGCCAAGTATATTTAGTTACAGAAATGAACAAGTAGTGAATTTAAAAAACAAGCAACCACAAAGCTAAACAATTTTTTTTTCCATAGGTCATAGGAGAAACTAGAGATTACTTTTGCCATCACAGGGTCTGAAGGGAGCTCAGGCAACACTAAAACTAAAAATCTAATACAAACATAGGATGGCAGTGACAGTTGATACTGTTAGGTGTGCCACTACACTTGCATATATTTTTGTGGCTTCAATTACACATTAGTCTGCTGGAAATTCTTGCAAATTATAAATATATCTAACTTATTTTTCCTCATTAATTTCCTATATTTCCTTTGGCTTCTGTATAGGTTATGATTAGGTCCACTAAAATGCATTTGAATTGTCATAGCAATAACTTACTAATTTGTATAGGTTATGATTTTTATTGCTTTACTTTATTTGCAGGCTATTTTGACGAGTTGTAAAAGTCTTATTTAGTATTGATGTTGATTTATAGAACAAAGTCTAAATGTATGCTTATGTTTATGATTTTGGAAGTAATTTATATAGATTTTCTTAGTTTGCTTCAGAGGTTTTTGTATTTGCAATACACCAAGGTGTGTGACCGTAGAATACACTAACATTTTTATAGGTGAATCAATTTATGAGTATTTTGTTGATCGATGATGATAATGATGTTGAAAAATATGATTGCAAGATATTAAGGAATGAAATAAGGAAACAAAGGTCTACCATGGATTTGGTATGTACCAGTTTGTAAAGTGAAGGGGCTGCTGTTGGAGATTTGAATGTTGGCTACATGTTTTGTAAAATCAAAATGTGCAAGCAATGCGTCTTCAGAAGCTAATTTGTGTCTTCAGAAGCTGGAAACTGGATTTCAGAAGTTGGTACTGTTCATCAGAAGCTGAACTGGTCTTCAGACGCTGGTACTGTTCATCAGACGCACTATTCAGATGTTGACTTTTGTTGACCTTTAGAAGCTGCTGTTCAGACGCTGACTTTTGTTGACCTTCAGAAGCTGCTTTTCAGAAGCTTGTTTTCTGCGTCTGAATTGTGTTAAATCTTTCACAGTATCTTTTGAAGATTTAATTGAAGATTTATTCAAGCTTCATTTCTAGAAGGAAGTATTTTTGCGCAAGATATGTTCTGAAGATTTGATTCAATTATTTGTGAATATATATTCAAGGAAATCTTTGGAAAATATATTTGTGAATTTTATGTGAGCTTCTATTTGCTTCTAAAAGAATTTTGGAATCATATCCTTGAAGATTTGGTTCAGAATTATGTGTTGCTGAAGCCTATATAAAGAGGACGCTACTATTGAAGACTTGACTGAGAAAAACCAGAAGTTGTCATTGAAAAGAGTCTTAGTGTTTTTTGAGTCTGTGAGCTGTTGCTCTGTTTTTGTGTACCACTCATCTGTTAGAGTTGGTTGTTTTTGTTATAGAGTTGTAATTCACTTAAAGCTTTTAAGCACATGTGACTTTGTTGTTTTGAAGAGTGTCTTCGTTTTTGTTTGTTTAAGTGTCATATAATCACTGGGTTGTGATTACTTGACTGGGAAGTAAGTGGGTTCTTATATCTTGGAGTTCCTAGGTAGAAGTTTATACGGGTAGTGATTAAGTGATAAGGCTGGAAAAACAGGGGTTGTGTCTTGAGTCTTAGAATTAATACTACTTAGTGGATTTCCTTCCTGGATTGGTATCCTCCAGATGTAGGTGAAGTTTGCACCGAACTGGGTTAACAAATAATTGTGTTCCTTTACTTTCTGTCTGTTTAATTTTCTGCTTCTGAACTATTGTTTCTCAGACTCTGTTTTTTAGTTCAGAACCAGTTTCTGCCAGGAATTTCAGCTGCAAAGACAATTAGTTGTTGTGAGGATTACTTATGTGTGATAGAGTTTGAATTTTAATGTTGTTTGAACTGTCATGCATGTTGCAGTTTTCAAGACTTGGAAGCCTATATTAAAAATTTCAAATGCATATCTGGATGTTTTGATTTAGAGCCAAGTGCCTGTGGTATATCTATGTTGCTTTTCCTCTACTTGAGTATATGCTAATTCTTTTCCAATAGTTATGTATCAGCCTGTCATTTTAAATAGGTCCTTTGATAGAATGTTTAATGGTATGCCTTTGTTATCCTTTTCCATGTATAATCTTTGCTTTTTGTTTTTCCTTCATTTCTAACTTAATTAAGAAATTTTAGTGTTGCTTTTGAATGTATTTAGTCCCTATTCCCCCTATTTTTATGGAAACAATTTTAGCCTTTATAGCTATGACTCTCATATGCTTGAAGTCAATGCGAAGCAAAATTCATTTACAAGAATTATCATCTATTAGTCATTTAACTTATGTACATGTATGTTTTTAATAAGCCATGTTTTATGTATGCATATTTTTAACGTGTTTGCTAAAAAAATCAATGTTATATGTATGCATATTTGATTTACTTAAAAGTAATTTATTCTGATCCTATATTCTTACCATGTGACCAAGACCATAATATTGTAACACTAATATTTTTTTTTGTCAAATATATGGTAATATGTATTGCTCTTTAGAAAATATTTCGAGGATTCTCTATTGGTTCTACTTTGTTTATAAAACTATTATTAAGGATTTAATAGTTTTAACAGTAGTGCTCTTCCATAAAAAAGTTGTTGGAACAAAATGTATGAACAAGTCCCTTTTGAGTTTTGATGATAACAAAGTGTTAAAAAGAAAATTGGATACGCTAATACTTGTTCTAGTGTGCAGGACCATATACTTAAAAATTATGTATCTAACAGTGGTTCTGAAAGATCAAGTTAAGAGCGAAGAAAATTTTTGAAGCTTGTGTTGCAAGTCTGAAGACATTCAGGATCTGAAGATCAGAGTCTGAAGAACAGCGTCTGAAGAACAACATCTGAAGAACAGCGTCTGAGGAACAGTGTCTGAAGATCAGAGTCTGAAGTCTGAAGACTGGGAGTCTGAAGTCTGAAGGAAACTCAGAAGTCAACTGCTGTCACTATCAAAAGTACAAAGTACTCTGCAGCATCCTCAGAAGTCAAAACGATCTCTGCAACTTTGTTTCCTTGGACGAAACATCCAATCCTTTTTAAGGAAACAATTCAAACGTTATTCTTCTGGTGCGCATACCATATCAAGGAAGAAATCAACGTTGGTTGAAGCTTCAATTCAAATGACTCTATTGATGATCTGGCACCTTCTCAACATCTCTCTATCCCTCTGTAAAAGGACTGAAGACTTGAAGAAGAAAATACAAGACTCTACAATTTTGAAAGTGCCAATACTCTGTCACAATAACTTAGAAATTCTTTCAAACTTTCTCATCTTAGAATTTCTTAAGTATAGAGTCTGAAAAACTGTGTTGTATTTTGTGAACACCACTGATAGTATATAAAGTGTTCAACTCAAACAAATTTTTCTGTAATTTTGTTTGATCAGAAGTCTCTTGCTTGTGTGCTTGAGCAATCGAAAGTTTCTTGCTTGTGTGCTTGAGCAATTAGAAGTCTCTTACTGTGTGTTTGAGCATTTGGAAGTCTCTTGCTTATGTGCTTGAGCAATTAGAAGTCTCTTACTGTGTGTTTGAGCATTTGGAAGTCTCTTGCTTGTGTGCTTGAGCAATTAGAAGTCTCTTGCTTGTGTGCTTGAGCAATTAGAAGTCTCTTACTGTGAGTTTGAGCATTTGGAAGTCTCTTGCTTGTGTGCTTGAGCATTTTGTTGGATATTTGGTTGTTGGCTTCATGTTTGCTAAAATCAAATAGACAAGCAATTTGTGCTTCAGAAGCTGAAATATCAAAGAGTATGTCTTCAGAAGTTGAAATGTGCCTTCAGAAGCTAGAAACAGAATTTCAGAAGCTGGAAATGTTCATCAGAAGCTGAAGTGGTTCATCAGAAGCTGAACTGGTTCTTCAGAAGCTGACCGTACACTTCAGAAGCTAAATAGTACTTCAGAAGCTGGACCTTCAGACGCACTGTTCAGACGCTGACCTTCAGACGCACTGTTCAGACGCTGACCTTCAGAAGCACTGTTCATCAGAAGCTGAACCTTCAGAAGCTGCATTTCAGAAGCTCGTTCAGAAGCTGCGTTCTTTCTTGTGTCTTGGAGCTGTTTTATTTTCTCACATTATCTTTTGAAGATTTAATTGAAGAATTCTCCAAGCTGATGTTTCTAGAAGAAAGATTAATTTCGCAAGATATTTTCTGAAGATTGGATTCAATTATTTGTGAATATATTTTCAAAGAAATCTTTGGAAAATATATTGCTTCCATTTGCTTCTAAAGAATTCTAGGAATATATCTTTGAAGAAGATTTGGTTCAAGAATTATGTTGCAGCTGATTGCTATAAATAGAGGAAGCTGCTATTGAAGAAAATCATCTCAACAAAAGCTAGAATTGAAAGAGTCTTAGGTTGTTGAGTCTGTAAGCTTTGTGCTTTGTTTCTGTGCACCATTCAAAGTGTTTAGAGTTGGTTGTTTGTTATTGAGTTGTAATTCACTTAAAACTTTTAAGCAAAAGTGACTTTGATGTTTTGAAGTGTGTCTTCATCCTTGTTTGTTTAGAGTATACAATCACTGGGGCAGTGATTGCTTGAGTAGGAAGTAAGAGGGGTTCTTATATCTAGGAGTTCCTAGGTAGAAATACCACGAGTAGTGATTAAGTGAGAAGGGGCTGTGAAACAGGGGCTGTTGTCATAGGGGCTGTGAAACAGGGGTTGTGTCATAGAACTTCGAATTGATACTATTTTAGTGGATTTCCTTCCTGGCTTGGTAGCCTCCAAATGTAGGTGAAGTTGCACCGAACTGGGTTAACAAATCAACTGTATTCCTTTACTTTCTGTCTTTTATATTTCTGCTTCTGAACTGATGTTTGCATACTCTGTTTTACGGTTCAGAACCAGAACCTGCCAGGAATTTCACATTTGTAATCTGTTGATTATAGTGAAAAATCTCTTGTAAGTGACAAGGGGACTGGACTACTTCCGGGTTGTGGAAGGAACCAGGATAATTGCTTGTGTCCTCTCTTTTTCTCTCTCATTTTACTTTATCCGCTGCGTCTGAACTCTGAACATAGCTTCAGACTCTGATCAACATCAGACTCTGAACTATTTCTTAGTTTGAGAAAGAAAAAGCTAACACAATTCAACCCCCCTTCTTGTGTTTTTCTCACCTTCAGTTGGTATCAGTGCTTCGGTTCTGATATTCAATCACCTAACAGTGAGTCAGTCAAGATCCTGAGAAAAACACGTCTTCTGGTGAATCTGGTGAATCCACATCTAGAAGTGGTGGTGCTTCTGTATCATATGACTATGGTATAGATGACAAGCAATACACTCACATCATAGACCTCATATGTTTACTGGTGACCCTGAAAAATTTTCATGGTGGAAAAGCAAGATGTATAGTCATATCATTGGGATAGATGATAGCCTTTGTGATATAATTGAAGATGGTATAACTATACCAATTGATGAAGAAGGAGTAGCCATTAATAGAAAAAGCCTTACTGATGCTGAAAGAAAGATTTACAGAAAGCATCACAGAGTAAGATGTATTATTGTGGACTCTCTGCCTCACAATGAATACTTGAAGCTGAGTGATAAAGCTACTGCAAAGGCCATCTTCACATCCTTGTGCTCTAACTATGAAGGAAACAAGAAAGTTAGAGAAGCCAAGGCTAAACTTCTGGTTCAACAATATGAGTTGTTCAAGATGAAGGAGGATGAAAACATTGAGACTATGTTCTCAAGGTTTCAGACTCTGGTATCTGGACTTCAAATTCTGAAAAAGAGTTACTCAACTGCTGACCATGTGAACAAGATCCTTAGAAGTCTACCATCTAAATGGAGACCTAAAGTAACTACCATTGAGGAAGCTAAAGATTTAAATACTCTCAGTATTGAAAATCTTATCAGTTCTCTCAAAGTGCATGAACTAGGACTCAATGAGGATGAACCTGTTAGAAAGTCCAAGTCTATAGCACTTAAATCTAAAGGAAAGTCATCAAAAGCTCTAAAAGCTATAGAATCTGATGAAGAATCTCCTAGGGAAGTTCTGAAGAAGATTCAGAAGCTGAGGAGCTAGCAATGCTTTCTAAAAGGTTTCAGTACTTGATGAAAAGATAAAATAAATCTTCTAACAGGAGCAGTAACTTCAAAGGATCTGGTCCCAAGAAGGAAGATCAGAATGGTTGCTTCAACTGCGAAAAGACTGGTCATTTCATAATTGACTGTCCTGAGTTACAGAAGGACAAATCAAAGGAGAAATCCAAGAAGACCAGCTCAAAATCAAGCAACTTCAGAAACAAGCTCAAGAAAAGTCTTATGGCAACATGGGATGATCTTGATAATGAATCTGAAAAGAATGATGAAGAAGAAGCTAACCTAGCTCTTGTGGCAACATCATCTTTTGATACAAAGTCAGGTTCAGACTCTGAGGATGAAGATGAGGTATATTCTGAACTTACTCATTCTGAGCTTGTTGGTACAGTTAAGGATCTTATGAACCTTCTCAGAAGCAAGTTAATTCAAATAAAATCTATGAAAAAGAAATATAACTTGCTGTCTTTTGAGAATCTCCAACCTCACAATCATATCAATGAGATTGATGAAGAAGTTAGAGAACTCAGAGAAATGGCTCATAAGAAGCCTGATGAAGTTCCAAGTGAGCAAGAAATTGCACTTCAGAAGTTCATCCTAACTGGAATCAACAGAAGTAAGGTTGCTTCTATGATTTACAATATTAACAGTAACAGGGGAGAAGGAATTGGTTTAAAAAATGATCCATTCAATCATTCAATAGAAACAAACCTACCATCCTGTTCTGGAGATATTTTGAAAGGCACTGAGGTGTGTTTTGTATCTGCATCTAACATTTCTGAGAAACTAAATTCATCAGAAACTGAGATTGCTGAAATTGAAGTTCTGAACAACTTAGAATCTAAAACTTCTGAACCTAAGGAAAAGATGAAGGCAAAATCTAAAACCTTGCCAAAATCTAAGCCAAAAGGTTCTAAGTCTAAGACTATGAGGAAAACAGACTTTAAATCTGAAAGGGTTCAGAGTATGAAAAGATCAGAACCCAAGAAAAGCAAGTCTCAGATTCTAAAGAATTCAGACTCTCATTTTCAAAAGACTGTGTTTGTAAAACGTTCAAGGGATACTAAACCAGTTTATACAAAATCTTTTAAATCTCAGAATGTCAGACCAAAGGTACAAAAGAAGCCATATCCTTTCAGAACTAACCAAAGAGGACCCATAAAGATATGGGTACCTAAGTCTGAAATCATGTATGTTGCAGATATGCTTAAAAGCCAAAGAAAAGAAGAAGTCTTGGTACCTGGACAGTGGTTGCTCGCGTCACATGACAGGAGAAAAGTCTATGTTCCAAACCCTGACCATGAAAGAAGGAGGAACTGTGGGATTTGGAGGAAACCAGAAAGACAAGATCATTGGTACTGGTAAGATAGGTAATTATTCCATTTCCATTAATAATGTTTGGTTGGTAAATGGACTAAGACATAACCTACTTAGCATAAGTCAATTTTGTGACAATGGTTATGATGTCTTGTTTGATAAGAACACTTGCACTATAATCAACAACAAAGATAAATCTGTTGTGTTCAAAGGAAAGAGGAAGAACAATGTTTATAAAATTGATTTTTCAGAACTGGTTGATCAGAGGGTAGTTTGTCTTCTATCAGCGAGTGATGAGAAATGGGTGTGGCACAAAAGGTTGGGACATGCTAACTGGAGACTCATCTCTAAGCTTAGCAAGTTACAACTGGTCAGAGGCTTACCAGACATTGACTATCACTCAGATGCTCTTTGTGGAGCATGCCAGAAAGGAAAAATTGCTAAAACATCTTTTAAATCCAAAAACATTGTTTCTACCTCCAGGCCCTTAGAACTACTTCACATTGATCTGTTTGGTCCTGTTGGCACATCATCAATCGATGGGAATAAGTATGGACTGGTAATTGTTGATGATTACATTAGATGGACTTGAGTTAAATTCCTTAGAACCAAGAATGAAACATATGATGTGTTCAACAATTTCTGCAAGCAAGTACAAACTGAAAATGAATTGAAAATTTTGAAAGTTAGAAGTGATCATGGTGGTGAATTTGAGAATGAACCATTTGAAACTTTTTGTGAAGAACATGGAATTCTCCATGAGTTCTCTTCTCCTAGAACTCCACAACAAAATGGAGTTGTAGAGAGAAAGAACAGATCTTCGCAAGAAATGGCCAGAACCATGATTCATGAATCTAACATTGTAAAGTACTTCTGGGCAGAAGTTGTTAAGACAACATGTTATATTCAGAACATAATCTATATTAGACCAATTCTGAATAAAACATCATATGAATTATTCAAAGGAAGAAAGCCAAGCATTTCTTATTTTCATCAGTTTGAATGTACATGTTACATTCTAAACAATAAAGTCTATCTAAAGAAATTTAATGTTAAAGCTCACAAGGGTATCTTTTTAGGATACTCTGAGAGATTTAAAACATACAGAGTGTATAATTCTGAAACACATGTTGTTCAAGAATCAATGCACATTAGATTTGATGACAAGAAGCCTGATAATAAAATATCAGAGCTAATTGAGAGTTTTGCTGATATTCAGCTTTCAGAGGATACTTCAGAACCTGATCAGATTTCTGAGTCTGAAGAAAGTTCAGAAGCTGAAAATCTTCCAGAAGCTGAAATTCCTCCAGAAGCTGAAAACCTCTCAGAAGCTGATACTTCTCCTGAAGTTAATCAAGATCAAGATGTCTCTGAACAAGGTCTTAATGATTTTCAAGAAGCAAATCCACCCAGAAACACATTCAAGTACAAGTCTTCACATCATGAAGAGTTAATCATTGGAAACAAGGATAGTCCAAGAAAGACCAGATTAGCTTTCAGAAAGAATGCCTCTTTGCTTGGATTACTGTCAATGATTGAACCTACAACAATTGATGAAACACTTTCTGATGATGGATGGATTGTGGATATGCAAGAAGAACTCAATCAGTTTCAAAGAAATGATGTTTGAGATTTAGTTGCAAAACCAAATCACAAGAACATTATTGGAACAAAATGGGTGTTCAGAAACAAACTGAATGAACAAGGAGAGGTAGTCAGAAACAAAGCTAGACTTGTTGCTCAAGGCTACAATCAACAGGAAGGAATTGATTACATTGAAACATTTGCTCCAGTTGCAAGATTGGAAGCAATCAGGTTACTTCTTTCCTATGCAGTAAATCATAATATCATTTTGTATCAAATGGATGTTAAGAGTGCTTTTCTAAATGGAGTCATCTCTGAAGAAGTGTATGTCAAACAACCTCCTAGTTTTGAAGATTTAAAACATCCAGACTTTGTTTTTAAGCTTAAGAAATCATTGTATGGTCTGAAACAAGCTCCCAGAGCTTGGTATGAGAGACTGAGTAATTTCTTACTCAAGAATGAGTTTGTAAGAGGACAGGTTGACACTACACTTTTCAGAAAGACACTTAAGAAAGATATCTTAATTGTTCAAATCTATGTGGATGATATTATATTTGGTTCTACTAATGCCACTCTTTTCAAGGAATTCTCTTAGTTAATGCAGGATGAATTTGAAATGAGCATGATGGGAGAATTGAAGTTCTTTCTTGGAATTCAAATCAACCAATGCAAAGATGGAGTGTATGTTCATCAATCAAAATATACAAAGGAGCTTTTGAAGAAGTTCAAGCTTGAAGATTGTAAATTGATGACACCACCAATGCATCCAACCTGCAACTTAAGCAAAGAAGACACAGGCTCAAAGGTAGATCAGAAGCTCTACAGAGGTATGATTGGTTCTCTGTTATACTTAACAGCTTCTAGACCAGATATTTTATTCAGTGTATGCTTATGTGCAAGATTCCAATCAGATCCTAGAGAATCTCATATGACTGCTTTCAAGAGAATCTTCAGGTATCTGAAAGGAACAACTAATCTTGGACTTCTGTATAAAAAATCCTTAGATTATAAGTTGGTTGGATTCTGTGATGCTGATTATGCTGGTCATAGGATTGAAAGAAAATCCACCAGTGGAAATTGTCAATTCCTTGGTAAGAATCTGATATCCTGGGCCAGTAAAAGACAATCAACTATTGCATTGTCAACAGCAGAAGCATAATACATTTCAGCTGCAAGTTGTTGCACACAACTACTCTGGATGAAATATCAGTTGGAAGACTATCAGATTCATGAAAATAGCATTCCCATCTTTTGTGATAATACTGCTGCTATCTGTTTGTCTAAAAATCCTATTCTACATTCAAGAGCCAAACATATTGAAATTAAACATCATTTTATTAGAGATTATGTTCAGAAGGGTGTTTTGGATATTCAATTCATTGATACTGAACATCAGTGGGCTGATATATTTACAAAACCCCTAGCAGAAGATAGATTTGATTTTATTAAAAAGAATCTGAACATGCATTTCATCTCTGAAAAATCTGCTTGACTCTGAATAGAAACTGAGAATCTGAAGTACATCAGAAGCTAAGACTTATCAGATGCTCACTTTGAGAGTCTGAAGAAAGTTCAGCTTCTGAAGACATCAGAGTCTGAGTTTCAGAATCTGAATTTTTGACTTCTGATAAAACTCATTGTAAGTGGACACTTTACACGTGGCCCACTAATGAAAGTGAATCTGAACAGTAGTCTGACACGTGGTCTGAAACTGCTGGGTAATTAATAACTGCTGGGTAGTGACGAGTTAGTTTTGAAAGTTGTACTTTGCGCCCCCTAACGTCATTAATGTGCAGTTGTGTTTAATGCTTTTTGTCTGCTTCCAATTTCTGAAACGTTTTAACAAAAACACTCTATACACGTTCACACTTTCACTTCTCACAACTCACACTTTCATCTCTTTCTAACCTAAATTCTCAAAACCCCCCAAATTTCAAAAACTTCCCTTAGAACCCTAAAACTTAGAAATGGCTTTTGCATCAACTAGTTTGAATATTGATTCTGGTGCGTCAATCATCATCAAACCCAAGACTATGTTTGTGAACAAGGAAGAGTTGAAGATTCTGATTGAAAGCGCAGTAGATTTCAGAATTCTGGAACTGAATGGGTGTAACATTGAACATCTTATTGAGTTTCAAGGATGGACTCCCTACTTCAACATGCTCAATGGACCAACCTATCTGGAATTAGTCAAAGACTTCTGGGTTAAAAGCGAGGTGTATGATAAAGAAGCTGCAAGAAAGGAAGAAGTTCTCATGGTAGCAAAAGATAAAAGTCTTAAAGGAAAGACTAGGTCAGAACTAGGATTGCCTGCTTTCAAAACAACTGAGATTAAGTCTGCAGTGATGAGCATCAGTGTCACCATCACAGTAGATACTATAGCAAAGGCTATTGGAGCTCCTAACACTGGGATGTTTCTATCAGACTCAAACAAATCTAGCAGATGTGCTGATCAAATTAAAGCCATTCTATTTGAAGGGAGAGATTCTAATAAAACAGTGGAAATGAAGAAAGAGTTCAGACTCTTGCACAAGATTCTGTTATCATGTCCTATGCCAAGACTAGGAGGCAAGGATTACAAATCTTGGGATCACAAGCATTTTTCTGTTTTTCCTTGTTCAGAAGCTGCCCATAAACCTGCCCAAGTATATCTTCAGTTACCTATGCTTGTCTATCCAAGAAGGTCTGAAGGGAAAGAAGCATGTACCTTATGCTAGGCTGCTTTTAGAATTTTTTTTCAAGGAAGACTCATTGAGAAGCTGGAACATGTGGGATTAGCTTCTGATAAAGATTTGGGTCTCAGCAGAGGAAGCATAATATCAGGACACACTTTGGGTAGTATGCAGATAATCCCTAAGAAGGAAGTTATCACTACTGATCAGGACTTACAAGTGAACTTGGAGAAACCTGCTTATGTAGATGACTTTCCCCCCATGTCCAAAGAAGATAATCCTGAGGTTCTTGCCAACTTCATTCAAGAATACTACAAGGAGACAGGATTTGAGATCACATGGGATATGCTCCCAGAAACTGCTACTGATAAATGGACTGTAAAACAAAGGAAGAGGAAAGAAACTTCTGAAGCTACAGAGGCTGAACTAGTTAGAAGGCCTAAGGTTCAGAAGAAGTCTGTCAAGGCAACCTCTGAAGACATATCAGAAGCCGCAGGACTTGATTCTGATCCTGTTAAGATGCTTCCCACAAGGGCAAGATCTAAGGCTGCTGGGAAAAGAAAGTCAGAAGATGTCTCACCTCCTAAACAGAAGAAGAAGAAGAAGAAAAAGAAGTTGAGGAAAATGATTGTTGAAACTGAGGAGCAAGAAGAAGAAAATGAGATGTCTTATGAGGAAGAAATGGCTGAAAATAAGAGGATCAAGGAGCTTCTGGCTCAAGGAGCTATTAAGAAAGGTACTCTACCTGCTGTTCCAGAAGCTGCTGAGGAAGAACCTCTGACAAGAAAGGGAAAGACTGTGATAAGTGCTTCTGAAGCACAAGTGGAAGCTAAAATGAAGGAAAATCTGGAGAAGGCTGTCAGTTTAGCTAAGGAAATGGAGCAGTCAACAGTTGCAGGAGCAAGGGAAATTCTCTCTTCTCATCTGGAGATAAAGAGAGAAAGCACCTCTGAGACACAACAGTCAGAACCTGCCTCTAGATCTGCTTCTGGTCAAGGTAATGTTGCAACCTTAATTAATTTAGAATCTGATGATGTTCATGACCTTAAAACTTCACTACAAATAGCCCCATCTAAACCTTCTTCACCCTCTGAACCTTCCCTCATGAGAGAACTCAATACAGGTGACTTTTTAGATGCTCTCAACAAGAGAAGAGCATGCATTCTTCCTAACAGAGAACACTCTGACAGAGAAGAAGCTGCTTTTGATCATGTTGAGACAGCTAATCAGTCATCTCCACATACTTCACCTATAGCCCTACCTTCACCTCAACCATCAAACTCTTCTTCCCCTCAACCTTTGGACATACCATCCCTTCAAACCTGTTTACCTGGTGAGAAACCAAACCTTGAGAGAACTTACCAACCTCAGACTGAGACATTTGTCACCAGGATCATACAGAACAGAATTCTGAGTGATGCTGGTGGTATTCCTCAGTCCTGCATCCTAAATGTTCCTTCTTTCAGTTCTAGTTCCTCTTCATCTTTAGAAGAACTTAAACAACACTTAGGTGGTGAACTTCCCTCTGTCACAACTTCTCAAACCATACAACCTGTTACCTCTTCTGATGCTGACTCAGTATCAGAAGCTGAACCACTTATTTTCCAACCAATCCAATTTGTCAAACCTGAAGAATCTGATGTTCTTCTCCTATGTAGAGCATCAGAATCTGACTTACCTTCATCAGACTCTGTCCTTCCATCATTTGACCCTCAACCTGCCTTTGATGCAAACCTAATTAATGCTTCAGAACCTCAAACTGAAATCTCTGATTAGATTGTTTCAGAATCAACCATAATACCTAACCCTGGCCAAATTGCATTTCCTTCAACCAGCTATCAAAATATTTCCCAAACACCTAACCTCTCATCAGATTTTAATTTAAAAGAGGTTTGCAGCAATATCTTTAAAAGCTTGGAAGAGCTGGTGCTTGCTAGACAACATCCCATTCATGAGGTCAATTATGTGGAAAAATGGAACAAGCTGAGAACCTTAGTCAACAACACCCTGGACACTCTACAGTTTGTCTATGTAGTGTCTCAGCATGAGGCACTTCAGACATGGCTTTCTGATGTCGTCAGGAGCATGGAGACTGTGGAACTCAGAAGAAATACTTCAAAACTGATTGAATGTGGAACTTCTTTAGGAGTGGTAAATGCTGACAATGATGATTTATTGGAAATCCTTGATATTCTGAAGTATGGTCTTCATAACTCACTCTTGGGAAAGTTTGTTCAGCAACCACTAGATCCTGACAACATGAAGCTGGACTTGGATGAGCCTATCATGAAGCACATGTTTGAACAAGTTCAAGTGGAGCTGGTAGCACAAAGAGCTAGACAGGATGTTCTGGAAAGCAAGATTCAGGAACTGAGTGCAAAGCAAGATCAGATTCTGACTAGTCAAGATGAAATGAAGTCTGGGATTAGTGGCATTTTGGAGCTTCTGAAGAGACCTCCACAACCTTAGATTGCACACCCTAGTCTTTAAGTTTTAACTTGCTTCTGATCAATGTTTAATTTGTCTTGCTTCTGAACATTATCCTCTGTCTCTAAATGTAATGTTTATGTACTATTTATGTATGCTCAAATAGTTTGCTCTGGTATTTATCTTTGCTACTTGAGTGCTTATCTAATTGCATTTTGATCCCACATCTGAACTCTCTCTGTCTTAAATTCTTGAATTTTTTTTGTTGATGACAAAAGGGGGAGTAAGTAACAAGTATTTCAGGCTCTGAGACATGTCAGAATATAAGTTAATTTTTGAAAATTAATTAACTTAGGAGAACATCTTCTCATCTCTTAGCCTCTGATTAAAAATTCTGTGAGATAATTCTGAGTGTTACTCTTTATTGATTTAAATTGAATTTAATTAACCTGGATATGACTCAGGGGGAGCTTACAAACCTCACCTTGTGGATTATCAGACTCAGAGGGAGCTTACAAATCTCAGATCCTGAAGTCAACTTGTTAATTAAATTAACAATAATTTTCTATTAATACTTGTGTTGTCATCATCAAAAAGGGGGAGACTGTTGAAACAAAATGTATGAACAAGTCCCTTTTGAGTTTTGATGATAACAAAGTGTTAAAAAGAAAATTGGATACGCTAATACTTGTTCTAGTGTGCAGGACCATATACTTAAAAATTATGTATCTAACAGTGGTTCTGAAAGATCAAGTTAAGAGCGAAGAAAAATTTTGAAGCTTGTGTTGCAAGTCTGAAGACATTTAGGATCTGAAGATCAGAGTTTGAAGAACAACGACTGAAGAACAGCGACTGAAGAACAATGTCTGAAGAACAACGTCTGAGGAACAATGTCTGAAGATCAGAGTCTGAACTCTGAAGATTGGGAGTCTGAAGTCTGAAGGAAACTCAGAAGTCAACTGCTGTCACTGTCAAAAGTACAAAGTACTCTGCAACATCCTCAGAAGTCAGAACGATCTCTGCAACTTTGTTTCCTTGGACGAAACATCCAATCCTTTTTAAGGAAACAATTCAAACGTTATTCTTCTGGTGCGCATACCATATCAAGGAAGAAATCAAAGTTGGTTGAAGCTTCAATTCAAACGACTCTATTGATGATCTGGCACCTTCTCAACATCTCTCTATCCCTCTGTAAAAGGACTGAAGACTTGAAGAAGAAAATACAAGACTCTACAATTTTGAAAGTGCCAATACTCTGTCAAATTCGATACTCATCAATAACTTAGAAATTCTTTCAAACTTTCTCATCTTAGAATTTCTTAAGTATATAGTCTGAAAAATTGTGTTGTATTTTGTGAACACCAGTGATAGTATATCAAGTGTTCAACTCAAACAAATTTTTCTGTAATTCTGTTTGATCATAAGTCTCTTGCTTGTGTGCTTGAGCAATCAGAAGTCTCTTGCTTGTGTGCTTGAGCAATTAGAAGTCTCTTACTGTGTGTTTGAGCATTTGGAAGTCTCTTGCTTGTGTGCTTGAGCAATTAGAAGTCTCTTACTGTGTGTTTGAGCATTTGGAAGTCTCTTGCTTGTGTGCTTGAGCAATCAGAAGTCTCTTGCTTGTGTGCTTGAGCAGTTAGAAGTCTCTTACTATGTGTTTGAGCATTTGGAAGTCTCTTGCTTGTGTGCTTGAGCATTTGTAATCTGTTGATTATAGTGAAAAATCTCTTGTAAGTGACAAGGGGTCTGGACTACTTCCGGGTTGTGGAAGGAACCAGGATAATTGCTTGTGTCCTCTCTTTCTCTCTCTCATTTTACTTTATCCGTTGCGTCTGAACTCTGAACATAGCTTCAGACTCTGATCAACATCAGACTCTGAACTATTTCTTAGTTTGAGAAAGAAAAAGCTAACACAATTCAACCCCCGTTCTTGTGTTTTTCTCACCTTCAAAAGTATCTTCATAACATAAAGAGAAATTCATAAGAATTGGGTTATCAAAAACTAGAAGTATGTGAAGAAAAATGAGTACAAAAATGTACTTAATAACTAATAGTGGTTGTGATGATCAGTTGACTCTGATTCTCTAATAGGATCTAAAGGTGTTGCTATAAGTTATAATTAGTTATGATTAGCCTTTCGATAGGATTTGGTAGCTCATTATGTTTTTTTATCTGGTGTGTACAATGTGGACATGAGTCTTTTGTGAGCCAAACTGTGGTGTAAGTTCTTGGATGTGCTATGTGTACATTCTTTTGCTATAAGAACCATGTGGTCAATTGAGTTGTATTAGGCTGTTGTCATTCTTTTCTTATATGAAAACAATGTTATATTGAGTGCTTTACAGAATATATAATTGTTCTACAATAAACCAACTTTGCTTTTAGGCTATGATGGAAGTTTGTGTTCATCACACACACAAAGGAAATTCAATGTTTGTTTTAATTTTAATTTTATTGTTTTGTATAAGATTGTTTGAAAGATGTGAATCCTCCATCAACCAAGTCAAGTGGAAAGAGAAGAGAAAAGGGAATAGAAGTCACACCAATTGATGATGGTGGAACACAAAGATGTAGATTGTGTTGTAAATGAGCATAGTGAATGAGTCTTGATACTCTCCAACAATCTTTTTTTTAGAGACGATTGTTCTAATGTATTGTCTTCCACCTTTATATTTTCTATATTGTGATTGCAAACGTAAATGTCATATGATAGTGTTTCATAAATCAAACAATTGAGTTCAAATGGTTAATGAGTTCCACAAACGATGAATTATTTATGAGAACTTGAGTTTGATTCTTACGAGGAGGACAATTCTTAGTCAAACTTTATTTACTTTTCGACCGAACTTTCGATTTTGTGAACCAGAGAGTTGATACATAAAAATGATATAGTTTCATATGTTAATAACAAACTATATTCCTTTACCTTTCAAAAAAAAAAATCTATACTTATTTTTCAATTCTAAAAGACCCGTGCAATACACGGGTCGACAATCTAGTAATAATAAAAATAAGTCTATCGCATAATATTCCATAATAAAACACCAATATTGTTACGAATTTCCTTTGTCTTTGTTTATCTCTCTGATCTCCCCTCTGGTCTTTCACTACATTGATTACCATCAACAATATCCGAAAGTTCATCATGAGGAAAAAACGCAAACCTGGATGAAGAAAGGAGAAGAAACAATGGAGGAATGGTGGAGAAGGAGAATGACGATACAGAGAGAATGAAGAAGCAGTAGAACCCATTTTTATCTCTCTTTGCATGATCGTTGGTATTCACTGTATTTAATACATTTATTTTTTATTTTAAATTATAATAAAACATAAGGGGTAAAACTGGTATTTAAATAAAATAGTAATGGTAAAAGAGGAAGAAAAAACAATAAGCTATAAGCTCAAACGCTACTTGAAATAGCGTCTGAAAAATAAGCTATAAGCTCCTGACGAAAAGACTGTTACCAAACAAGTATTTTTTTTTTTCCAGACAAGCTTATAAGTTATAAGCTATAAGACATAAGCTTGTTTTTGTGTCTTGCCAAACTGACTCTAAGAATATATGTTTTGTTTTTTTTTTCTACTTAAGAATATAGGTTTTTTTGAGGGACTTAAGAATATAGGTTGATGGACAATAGTAGCATTATTTTCGTCAAATGTAACATTTAAAAGTGAATACATTTTTAATTAGTTTTCCGTAAAAAAGTAAAAAAAAAAAAAGAGAACAGCATATTTTTTCTGTTGGGAAAAACACTGCATTATCGTAGAATTCATAAAAATTGTTAAAAAAAAAATATATGAACACATCATGAGCTATTTCTAAAAGTTGTTTGAAAACACTCGTAAACTTTTAGAATATTGCTTTATACACTTCAAAGAAAGGTAAAACATACCAGTAATTTACGTTTTTAACCCCATCGACAGTTAACTGCCGATGAGAAGGATCCGGCGGCAGCTAACTGCCGATGGAAAGGAAATCAGCGGCAATTAGCTGTCGTTGCCATGTTTTGCCTATATTTTCTAAAACTTCACATTTTTTCATCTTAATGTGAACAAAAATGATAAAATGAGTGAACAAAAAACGATACAATGACATGTGATTAAACTGAAAACGCTAAAAACAACAAAAAAAGTAATAAATAAAAGTGATAATAATAATTTGAAAATTATACTCTAAAAAATAACAGAAATTATATTTTCTTTTATTATAATATATATGATATGATTTATTATATATATAAATAATTTGATTTTTTATTGCATTTTTATTTATTATACTCTTATATTAAAATTATACTCTAAAAAGCAATTTTGATTTATAAATATATATATAAAAGAATAGAAAAAGAAAAGAAAAAATGGAAAATAATGGAATATAAATAAACCAATGTGTGGAAAATAATGAAAAAAAGCAAATTCATGCTCCACGACAGTTAAGTGCCGGTGGAGTAGAGATGTGAAACTGCAGTTAACTGCCGAAAAATGTGAAGTTTTAGAAAATATAGGCGAAACATGGCAACAACAGCTAACTGTTGCTAGTTTCCTTCCCATCGGCAGTTGGGGTTAAAAACGTAAATTACTAGTGTGTTTTAGCTTTCTTTGAAGTGTATAAAGCAATTTTCAAACTTTTATGTCACAAATCGTTCCAAACACGTTTGTACGGCGAGACAATTTCTTAGTTCGCATCCAATTAGAACAAAGGAGGGACCTATGGTGACCAAAATTTTATCTTACCTTTTTTGGCTTGGATACTTGGCAAAGTCCAACTATATTTCATTTTATTAGTGTAAATTTCAATGTAGTATGATTCTAGACCTAATTAACAAGTTACTTCCCAAAAATAAAGTATACAAAGGAGGAAACTTTGGTGACCAAAAGTTTATCCTACCTTTTTTTGCTTGGATATTTGGCAAAGTCCAACTATAGTTCATTTTATTAGTGTAATACTCAATGTATGATGATTCTAGACCTAATTAACAAGTTACTTCCTTAAACTAAAGTATTAATTTGAGTTCGTATCCAATTAGAACAAAGGAGAAACCTTTGGTGACCAAAATTTTATCTTACCTTTTTTGGCTTGGATACTTGGATCCTCTACTGCCGCATGACGGTCCTGAGCGATCTGGACCGTTGATTTCAGTCAACTATGGGCAGTCAACAACACAAATTAATTGATGGATGATTCATATTAAGAGCAGGACGGAAGGCATGAGAGAGAGGCAGGAGAGGATCTGCTTCCGTATTTTGTGTTAATGTGATGTATCTTTTTTTCACAATTTTTTTTTTTGCAAGTATTCAACATACAAATTTTATGTATAATTTTAGGTTTTCTTCTTCTCATGTATCCCTTTTTTTAAACGTGTTGCTCTTATGTCTCATCTCATGCATCCTTACTAGTCTATTTCTTGGTTATATTTTTTTTTCTTCAGAAAATATGTTTTCAATTTTTCATTGCTAAATTATTTTTGCGCTATTAATGAATAAAACCATCATATAAGTATAACAATAAAGTTTTTTCACTTCTAAATAAATGTAAATACATATTTGAAGGGCATGGATAAACTTATTTTTAATTAAACGACTAGTTGTATAACAACTGGTAATTTGGTAGTAAGTCCACTGGTGTCCTGGATTTTCAATTTGTTGCATGAACATTTATTAATTTACATTGCTTATAATATTCCAGTTAAATAAACATAATTTAAACAACAAACAAAATGGTTAGAACATGAGTTAGTTAATAAGATTATGTTTAGCAAAGAACATTTGTATGAGATGGGAAGAGACATCTTCCTGTTTAATCAGAGGTTCTGAGATCGAATTCAACTTTACGAATGCACCTTGTGTTATACTCTCTCGAGAGAGTGTTAAGAAGATACTCGATTCACACAACGACAAAAAAAATTTGATAGGTTTGAAATGGTCTTGCTAGGTATAAAGTGGTGAAAATTGGAAAACAAGAACAAATTTTCAAAATTGAAAGGGACAAAAGCAAGCGCATTATCAATCAGGTTTTTGTTTTCATATGCTATTAAAGAAAAATCTTGACTTAAATGTGGACTTGCATACACACCAAAAATACGTTAGCGAAGTGGTAAACGATGTCTTGGTGCCCATAAGAGACGTAACAAAGTAAGAAAACGTGTGTCCCCTACTCCACTTGTCTTTACTTACAGCAACTCAGATTCTTTGTTCTCTTTCTTATGTCTTACTAAAATATTCTTAATTAAGAGGGCATATAGGATTATGAACTGAGAAGAGAGAGGTTCAATGTATTTCTTAATTGGTAATTAACATATTTTGTAGAGTAGGACCAAATATTGGTAACAATAACAAATCCCCTCGAAAAAAAAACATGGAAGGAAAAAACTTTGTTTACAATCTATACTTTTTAAAACTGGATGTAAGGTTGATTTGGTGGCTGAGTTGTAAAAGTTAGAAAGTGGAGTCATCTCGAGTTTCTTTCCCACCTCTAACAAATACCAACATTGATCGTTTAAAAAAAATTAAACATTTTACTTTTAAAACAATCTTTCCTCTAATATCTTAAATTCAATTTTAGTACACAGAGATATAAAAGTTGGTTTGACTACTAGGGTAGAGAAGTTAAAGAGTACAGTGATAAGGACGTCAACGATTAGAACTATATACTGTCGTTTTAAAAAAAAAATCAATTTATTACTTTATTATTTTTTCAACAAATTTTTTAATTTTTTTTTTGGTGATCAAAGAGGGCAAAGCCCAATTTTCAACAAATTTTTTATTACATAACATTGTGAGCGTCATTCAATAACATATATAATTATATGTTGGGTTTATATCAAAAAATTAATTATATGTTGCGTCAAGGGGGAATAGACAATGCCAGTTTACAAGGGCATACGACCTAGCCTACGATAAGGCAGAACTGACTTTTTTCTTAAATAAAGAAAGCCTAAGCTTTGTTAGAAGCCTATTTAGATTAAAAGGTCAGACCACATACCATTAAAAAAATATCTTGGGCCTATTAGGTCAGTCTTCTTAAGTAAATATAAATAATATTATGAGTAAATTACACTCCTCTCCTTTGAAAGATACTTGAATTACACTCTCATCCCCTCTTATGTTAAAATATACACTCCCCTCCCCTCTTATGTAAAACATATTAGAAAATATTTCACTTCCCACCCCTGAAAGAAGCT
The DNA here is from genome assembly GCA_018208015.1 of Medicago ruthenica. Lineage (NCBI taxonomy): Eukaryota > Viridiplantae > Streptophyta > Magnoliopsida > Fabales > Fabaceae > Medicago > Medicago ruthenica. The sequence continues at coordinate 42,038,106 of CM031377.1, read as the reverse complement.
TGAATTACATTCCCCACCCTCTTATGTTAAAATCTACAATTTTCTCCCTTAATAAGTTTTTTTTTATTTCTAGTAATTTATAAAAAAAAATCGAACACACTCCGAAGAAAAATAGTATTGTGGCTCCACTTTAATATAATCAATATTCAAATTCATATTTTTCTCTATTTCATTCACAATTTCATTAACATATAGTTTTAAACCCTATTATAAATTATAAAATATAAAACAACACAAAATAAAATTAAAATGAGTGAAAAACTACTAAAGTCGATAAAATATGATTATTTGAAAATGAATTTTATATTCTAAGTTATAAAATTAATAACAAAATATTTAAATTTAATCATCATTGACATTTAAATTACAAATAAATGAGTTTTTTCTTCTTAAATGGTATCTTAAAATTAGTAGATATCGTAAAAATATTTATTTATGTTAAAATAGATTAAATTGTAGTGCATATTTAATTATTAAGGAATGAGGTTGTAATTCAAGCATCTCATGGGGTAGGGGAGTATAAGTTTTATTTTTCAAGGGAGGGGAGTGTATATTTTAACTTAAGAGGGGAGGGGAGGGGAGTGTAATTCAAGCTTCTTTTAGAGAAGGGGAGTGTAATTTACTCTAATATTAATTATTATTATATTATATTTTGTACTTTGAATTAAATTATAAATTTGTTAACATTTTCAGTAATTTAAGCTTATTAGTATACATTATTTTTTTACATATTTAAATGTATTATTATAAACCAGAATTAAAATATGACATACTATATAGTCAAGTTCCCTTCCTTCAAAAAAAATATAGTCAAGTTCCTTAAAAATTCGTGTTAAATATCAAAAGAGAGTTTAATCTAATTGATATATTAGCTTGCTAGCCTATTTAAACTTAGATCACATTATTTATTTAAATATGTTCATACGAAATCAGTTTTTAAACTGACTAACATACCAGACACATGCCTTTAAAAATTTGACAGGTCAAATTTAGGTCTTGCAAAGTGTAGCTCAGTTTAGCATATTCCCACCATTGGACCTTGGTTGCGTCTATATTTTGTCTTTAGAGAGGAAATTTAAATTTGTCACATAAACTTGTCTTCTTTGATCGTCCCATTTCTAACGTACAAGTTCCCATCCAATCCAAACAAATAAAGAGAAACTCTAGAAATACGATTTGTTTTATTAACCACTATAAATACGATTTGCTTTGTACCAAAAAAGGAAAAAAAGAAATACAAATAGCTTTAGATAAAAAAGAACTTATTTTTTATTAGATTTTATAAAAGAAATGACATGCATACAAAAAAAAAACCCTATATATTAAAATTTTCTTTAGGTTTCATTTACAATTACAAAGTATTGGATCGACCTTGAACAGTGTTATAAATAAATCTAGTAACTACGTGAAAATTATGGAAAGTATGTCATGTTTGATTAATTCAGAAAACTAGATCATTTTTAATCAACAAAAAGATGCAATTTTTTTTGTCTAAATGTAAACAAGTGTAATAATCATTATATAGGATTTCCAAATTATGCACTTACAATATAAAATGTTGTACGGAGTTATCAATTCATATTTGATCACGTAGGTATTTTTTTGAATTTTGTAAGTACCAATATAATAAAGTAGAAATACGTTTGGTATATATCAATTAATTTGTTGTTATATCAAATGTGAGTCAGTGAAAAAAAAAATCAAATGTGAGTTAAATGTCGCAAATTAAATGTAAAGGTTAATATTAAACAACATATTACGTTTAAAAAGTTATAACCTTTCCCTTATAAAGAAGACAAGACAAAAGACAAAAATATTAAAATTATATTATGATAATGAGTAAGCCATGTTTTTCCTTCTAGACACGCACAATAATAAAACATTATTACAAAGCTGTATGCATGTCACTCTCACCGTTATTTTTCTAAGTAATAATATAAAAACATCAATTATGTGGCTACATACTTTCCAGGCAGCATCCCCCATAGGCCCATACTACAAGTTTACATTCCTTTTATATATCTCCAAAGTCATCACTGCTCCATAGCTCTTGCTTTGAGGTTTCATAAGCTCATCAAACACACTATAAGAGATTTAGATCAAGGTATCAAATATGAGTCCAAACAAGCCTCATGTCCTCATAGTAATAATCATCATGCTTGTTTCAGTTTCTAATAAACCATCACTTATAGAAGGAAGGACACTTTCCTTAATTTCAAACCAAGGTATTTACTAATAATAATATTTAGAATATTAGTTTTACAATTTTTGTTCCTCTCTTCCACTAGATCTGATTTTATTTTTTTTATTATTTACTGTGTGCTTATTTTCCTCATTTTGTTATGTATTTTCAGGGTACTCAAAGATTTTTGCAACACTTGGAGTTGTTTGCAAATGTTGTGATGGAATTGGAGGTACTTGCACTAGTATTTGGACACAATCTTGCAATAACTTGAAGTGTTCACCTTGGAAATCACACTAGTTATTTTCACCGATTTTTCTAGTCGTTCATTTTCTGTACCTATATATCAAGTTTAGAAATATCAATTTTATAAATATGATATTTTGTGTCTGCTGGTGCTAATGTGAACGGAGTGTATTTGTAAAAAAATTTGTGTCCATAGTTTTTTTGTTTGAAACAAGTCAATGGGTATAATAAATGAGTATATAACGATCACCACATGTCTATTGCAACTTGTTGTAGTTCAAAGCTAGATCTCAAATAAATTGTTGTACTGTTCTATGATTTTTCATTGATGATAAGGGAAAATTGTTACCTTCAACTAAAGTTGACTAAAGAGTTTAGAAGGGATGGATATCCGGTTTTAGCCGAAAGAGAAATGTTATCAGGTGTCTCTGAGACACTTTTTAAGGACTATAAGTAGTAAGTATTTATAAAAAAACGTGTAATCAATGCATTGGAAATCAAAACTTTTAAATTTTTTAAAAAATAATTACTTATTTTAAAATGTTTAAAGAGTGTTTTGAAAATACTGGCTAACTAAACCCAGCTGAAAAATGCTATGTGTGTAATTTTAATTTGTTTTGGGTTTGTTGAATTAGTACAATTATGAAGTGTGAATCTTAGTGCTTGTCAGGGATCACTTTGATTTTCACAAAATGATGGTGACACACATCATGGTATAATTATGAAGCATATTATTATTTTTTTCCTTTAAAATCACGGCGGCACACACATCGTGTAAACTAAATGCTAATTCAAACATACTATCCCTCAAAAAAAAAAAAATCAAACATACTACACACTTATTTCCATAGCAAAACCAACCGGAAACTCTTATGATTGAAGTGTTACTTAAGTCCTACATTAATCAGGTTTTCGGATTGTTAGATATATAAATGTGTTTGAAAATCTCATTCTTTGAGTTAACTTTTGAGATAATATTCAAACTCATTTAACATAATATCAACAATGGCGTATTCAGGACCCTGGGTTAGGGGATGCAGACTTTTAAACTTTATTAATAATCATTATAATTTATAAATATTTTTTTTGAATAAATTATAATATATAAATAAAAATAATAATATATACTCCCTCCGTCCCTTTTTATAAGAGTAGTTTACAAAAATCACGTGTATTAAGAAAAATTGTTGGAGTAATAAAGTTGTCTCAACTGTGTGTGATTATTACTAGATTACCCTTAATTAAATATATATTTAATGTTAACTTTTCATATTCCAAGACAAATTGATAGTATTAATAAGGGGTATATTTGGAAAAAGAGTAATCAATGCATCTAGAAATTTTTTTTTAGAGACAAATTTTTTTGTAAATTATTCCTATAAATAGGGACGGAGGGAGTATATATATATATATATATATATATATATATAAGAGATACCAAGATATAGTGTAGTATATAGTACAAGTTCAGAGACACGGTGAGCAACTCTTGAAGAAATGGATATGTGGGAAGAAAAAAGAACTTCAAGAGAAAGTTTCCTTCCACGACAAATAAAAATAAGAAGAAATAATGCAAATCAAATAGATAGAATAGATTGGCAATTGATTATGTGTATTGCAGTTAAGATATTAATTGTAAACTTATATTTTGTGTATCACTATATATGTATGATTATTTGTTAGAGGAGGGAGCCAGGTAGCATAGCACTAACCTTTCCAAGAAGTAGGCAAAAGGAAGTAACATAAGAAAAGCAATAATTTTGCTAAAACAGAGAAAACAAGTTTGCTAACACCCATCTTAAGGGGAGCTCTTGAAACCGCATGGAAAACATAGCCAAACCGCAGGCCTAACATGGCCGCGTACATCTGAAACCGTTATGGGATGAAGCACCACATTATCTTTTCAAAGACTCAGAAACAGCCTTTACTTAATTAATTGAGGTCTAACTATAGTCTTAGTTAATTAATGTTATAAGATTAAGAAGGGAGGAAGGAAATGAAAGTGGTGAAGAGGTGGTTGAAAAAGAAAAGTACTGAGCCCGTCTTTGAAAAAAATAAGAGTAGTATGAGGTGAAAGAGAAACTGTAAAAATAGTCCAACATCGGAAAAAATGATACAATAGAGAGGAGGAATGACAATATAAAAGGAAGCGTATATAGCAATATTGTTCCAAAGCTAGTGCGTTGCTTTGCAATTGAAGCCACTGGGTCCCAGTCCTTGCAAACATTTGAAAACGTGTTTTGCGGATATTTGAGCCTAAGGTGCAATTGAAAGAAGTCAGGGTGGTCATAATGCAAATATATAGGATTACTGGTGTAACTTTTCAAAGTTCAGGGTGTGCACACATTGGATCTGCCCCAGAATATCAATGCAAGAATTAGACCTAGGACCCACACTAGGCTTGAGGATGAGTATTGAAGTTGTAATGGAATCTCACACTGTTCAAGTTGTTGGATTGTTGTGCGAGAATTAGACCTAGGAGCCACCCTAGGCGTGAGGATGAGTATTGAAGTTGTAATGAAATCTCACACTCTTCAAATTGTTGGATTGTTGGGTGTACAGAATGTGTTTAAACACCCTACTGCAGTGTGTGAATTAGACCTACGACCCAAACTAAAGGTAAGAGTATGTACAAAGTTGTATTGGAGTCTCACATTGTTCAAATTTTCGCTTTGATGATGTATTCACTATTCAGTTACCATGAATAACTAAATACTTTTAGATTAGGATTTCAAGATGAATCTCTTTCAAATTGTTGGAAACATGTGATCTGATTTTCCTTTTGAATGCAATTTGAATTATGCATATTAAATATATCTTGTTCTTAATGCTTTTTAATTTTTGATCAACTCTTAATCGAATCTAGAAATAGAGATAAAATTTGAAATGAGTTTATAAGGAGGGGTAGTTAGACCTAATAAAAAAAAACCTAATATAATATTATAGTCTATAAATACAATGCTATGTGTGAATGATGTATTGTAAAAAAAAGTCCCAATTCTTTTTTTTAGAAACAAAATTGTGCTAAAAGAAGAGACAAAGCTCAAGAAATACTTAATTTGAAGATGTCAATAATCACTCAAATTGCATATTGAATAGAGATAAAACATTAAATAAGTTTATAAAGAGACCTTAGAGACAATTTTATAAAGTGAATTAAGCCAAAATATAAAAACGTAATAGTAAATCACCCAAATATTAGCTCATTGGTCTAGACAAGACAAGAAGAATGAAGATGATGGGGCACATAGAATGAAGATTTGGGGACACTCCATGTGGGTGGAAGTGGAAAATAGACAAAGCACGTATAGTAAGGGATGACCCTTAGTAGTGAGAAGTGAGTGTATTGGTGCCTTCACAGACTCAGCCTTCAATGTGGACCGTTGTTTTGCCATCTTCCACTTAATTTTATCGTGTCATCATTTGCTATATGTGATGCCAATGGGGTCCACTTCCCATCATTAATCTTGATTATCTACTTTAATCAATCACTATATCAATGACCATCACTCTTTTCTGAAAACTTGTTAAATATAATATCTTGATTAGTACCTATCTTGTGCGCTTGGAACCTAGTTTGTTACTTATAATGGCCCCATATATGTGTGATACTTATCTTGTATTTAAATAATTCAACATAATCTTATGAGTGTGACTCAGTTGATAATTTTATATTGAACTTGTGAGTGAGATGACCAATGTTTGATTTGATTTCTCACATATTAATGTTGAGGAAGGGCAAATGAGGGTAACTAAATCACGAATGAAAACTTAATATCACAATCATCTTAATGATTGGGGCTGTAATTTTTATTTTATTTTTATAATAATCATGTTATTGGTACAAAATACCTATTAGTTTTGTCGTTGATTAATCTTTATCGAAGAATCAGACAAATCATCTTTGGTGGAATTTCACCTTTCAACAACATTTTTTTCATTCATAAAATTCGAACTTCAGACCTTGTTTAAGGCATATGAGTCAAATTACAACTTGATGCTCTGTGATACTAAGTTGTCAGCCATCGTAATTAGATTATAGTCATTTTATTAAAAAAAAAAACTCAACTACTACAAGCTACATGTCTGTTATATATTTTTAAACCTCTTTTTCCAACATTCAATAATAATAAAATCATTCTTTAAGTATAATAATAATTATGTCAAAATAAAATTATAAATTTTTTCATTTATATATAAATAATTATACATGAATGAAAGACAAAACAAACTATTATGGATAACAAATGAAACTAATGAATATTATAAATATTCAGTTTATAATAAAAGTTCCTTATCCAAAATACTGATGAACCTAATTGCGTGTCAATAACAAATGATTTTGAAAGGCAAATCCACACCTTCGTAAAAGTGTAGTTTCTTATTTCAAGACAAAGAAACAATAGGATGATCATTGGTAAAGAATGGAAATGGGAGAAAGAAATTAAAAGAGAAGATGGACAGTTTAACATAAATAAGTATGTCAATAATTTTGATTAGAGAAGTGCACTAACACATTTTAACAATCTATTTTCAATAATCACTTTTTAATTAGATGAAATTCATGTGAATTTCGTCATTTTAAAAATTGATCTCACATAAATTGATGAAATACACATAATTTTACCCATTAAAATGCCAATTGTTGGAAAGAGAGTGTTAATAAATATTTACTCCCTCCGTCCCTTTTTATAAGAGTAGTTTACAAAAATCACGTGTATTAAGAAAAATTGTTGGAGTAATAAAGTTGTCTCAAAAGTGTGTGATTATTACTAGATTACCCTTAATTAAATATATATTTAATGTTAACTTTTCATATTCCAAGACAAATTGATAGTATTAATAAGGGGTATATTTGGAAAAAGAGTAATCAATGCATCTAGAAATTTGTATATGGTCTTATATTTAGAGACAAATTTTTTTTGTAAATTATTCCTATTTATAGGGACGGAGGGAGTAATTAGTTTGTCAAGAAAAATGGCTAATTAGTAGCATAGGAGTAGTAATTCAAAGAGAAAATCTCAGAATCTTTCATTAAAAAATTAAACAATAGTGTTTATATACAACAAAATAGGAACCATAACAGTGACTCATTTTTGACAAATAATTACATCCTTAATGATGATTTTAGTTCATTCTCAATTTTTTTATTTTTTTTAAAATATTCTCAATTTTGTTTCTGAAACAGCGTATCTGTAGATATGACAGCCAAAAGCGGTCCATTTTATTGGTAAGTAAAACTTTTGCTTTAGACCTAAAGAACAAATTACTATTCAATAGTACTGTTAACTTTTTTTTTTTGAAAAAATCTTTGATAATTTTGTAAAATAGTCCAGCTTAGAACTCTTAACAACATTATTGACTATTTTTCAAAAAAAAAAAACTCTCATGCCAACCGTGATTGAGTTAACTGAAAGTAATTAGTTTTCTACTAGGTAGTAAATCAAAATTCAAATTCCAGTAGGAAAAGATGTTCATATTCAACTTGTCTCTAACATGATTATTTGAGGGGGACATGTGAAGAAACAAAAAAAATGTCTCGTGATAACAAAACAAATTCAAGTTAAAGTTCGTGGAGTATTACTCGCTTTAAAGAGAAAATCTTAAGGCTCCTATATTAAAAAAATACTCAAAAATGTTTAAATGAAATAACATATGTTTCTTATAGTTTAATCAAGGTCTTGAGTTTGAATTCAATTTAGGACATGCAGCAATGTTAAAACTCTTTAAGAGAGTTTGTCGTCTATTAATTTGGGTCCCACAAAGTTTAAGAATCAGTGTCTGCAGTTGCATGCGAAGACATCTGGTTTACATTAAAAAATATTAACTAAAAGGTGAAATTTTAAACTTTTACTTCTAAAAGGTGAGTTTAATTGCTTGAAAACGTCGAAGCAAACACACTAAATCTAACTCATTTTTTTCTTCAAGAAAAGATCTACTACTTATTTTTAAACCAGCCCCGGTACTAGCTTCATTAAGTGAATCTCAATATCTCGATGGATTAGTTAATTCTATTGAACTACACTTGGATTTACCTAAAAATAATAACAAACAAAAAAAAAGTATTATTATTTTTGGACAGGAATAACAAACGAAAGTATTAAAAACTGGATGAATACTTACATGATTACAACCACAATTAAAATTCATTAAAGCATACAAACTTAGAAGTACTTATTATTTAATCATTTAAAATATCATATTATTTAAATCTTTCTTCTTTTACCTTTTTGTCATATGTGTATATATGCTCAAATAAAAATTGTTTAGAGTTGTGATCTAAATCTTATATAGTAAAGAACATTATCCTTTGTTTATCTTTTTATGAGTGTGCCTTTTTCAAATTCTAAATGTAGACTTGGGTCCCTGTCAGTTCCTCAAAACGGCTTTCCTTCTCCAACTGCCATAGCCATTCCATTATTTTCTTATTCAATGACTTAATACATCAACAAATCTAAACCATTTTAAGTTGGTATCGACGAAAAGAAAAGAAAAATCATTCATTTTGGGTCCAACATTATAAAAAGATAAGATCACATAGCATATAGGTAGGTCATTCTCTAACTAATTTTTTTACTTCCTTCCCATAATCCTGTTTACCCTGAAATTTGGTAAACAACCGCTAGTCTAAATTAATTGCTTGCGAGACCAACTAGTGAATCTCAGGAGCATAGTGCTTTGTTTGAATTCTTTAAATTATATGAATGTCCATTACGCATAAACATTTTAGTGTAGTTTTGGGGAGAATTAAACATAAAAGTTACTTGGATTGCAAAAATCAAGGAAAATAAATTCCTATTTAATAAATACTGTGTTTCGATCGAAACAGAAATGAACAGAATTTAAATGAGAAACGTTAAACTTTGCATGAAACTTTAAAGTACTTAAAAGATACATTTCATGAAAAAGTAAATTGCATTGAATTGTAAAATGTGCTTTACATAAAAGGATGGTTCACAGATTCATACTTGGATCCCATTTCACTCGTTTCTCTCGATAGCGTGGGTACTTTGAGTTTACAAGGATTTTGTATAAAATGAATTGCGACCCTTTTTTCTGACTAAAAAACTACTATATATAGACTTTCGAAAATAAACTGCCCTAACGGTCGAACACTATACTACTGCCAAATGTCCTGCCACGTACACCCCGCATGCACTTAACTGCTCCTTAGAACGGTTGCATCTCTCGAAGTCGAACTGAGTTTTGTGAAGTTTGTCAGAATTGTGCTAAGTCCAGAACTTTGTTGCTTCGATTCGATCATACGCTAGTTCGATCTGCCTTCTGGTTCGAAGTCCTCCTTCTTGCCTTAGCCTTGTATTTGTAAATATTCCTTTGAACCTATTTGAAATTCAAATCTTGTGCCTTCGACAGTTGCAATCTTTGATTTGACGAAAAAGACATTCCGAAGCATAATTAATTCTTCGTCCCGTCGATGTATGCTTCGACTATTTCTGGATGTTTCGATTCTGTCGAAAGAACAAGTATCCCTTCCAAAGTTCTTTTAAACTGCAAAAATCTCATCTTCTTCCACGTGTCCAGTCAAACCTCAGAAATTATGTCAAATTCCTCTTGTTGAAAAACACAGGTAACAAATTGCCCCCCAAAAATGTTAGGTTCGACGGAATATAATGTAGGAGAAAACTGACATTTTTGAAAAAACTGTAACCTTCGACGGAAACTTTACATCTTCTTAAACGATGACGTCATTTACCTCGAGCAGTTCCCAAACCAGTTATCATTACAGCACTATTTTCGGAGATTTTTTTTTTTTTGGCTCCTAGAAGAAGTAACCGACGGCTTGGTTCAGAGATCCTTCAGTTTTCCTCTCGCCACGTGGTTGAATTTTTCAACTTTTTCAACTTTTCAATCAAGTCTTTTCAGTTTCCCTTCAGTAATGAGTACAAAAATCTACTTTTCACTTCTCCCATTGTCATTTCCTTTCCAGAAAAAACCTCTTTAGAAAAACCAACTTTCTTCTTCTCTCTATCATGGAGAAACTTTCAGAAGATTTACTAATCACCATTACTAAAAAGGTAGCAGCAACTGGTACTCAAAACTTACTCAACTTTAAGGCAACTTCCGTTACTCATCGTCGATTGGCGAACAAGAAGACAGTTTTTAGGGCTTTGCCTCGTAGCTGTGTGTGGTATTTCTATGACCATTTTCCTCCTGCTGAGAAACTTGCTTTCATGCGACGAATGATCCAGAGTGGTCACGAATCGTTCAGCCTAGTGGAGACAGCAAGACTCCTTTATGATGAACCTAACAACTTGAATGGCATTCTCCGTATTTTGCGCAAAGCAGCTTCCCATGGCGTGGAAGGGGCAAAATACTTACTGATGATACTGAAAATCCTTTCAAAAGATGGATTCTCAATGGAGGAAGTTTTTCCCATTTTCAAAGATCTTTTCGATCGTCGAATGCTAGCAGAATGCAGAAGATCTACTTGTGGAGGACCAGGTTTCCCCTACTTTTTGCCATACAGACCTCATTGTGGTATTAGGCCTCTACCTCCAAGCTTGGTCATTCGTTTCACCTGCATTGCTTCAGGGAAATGCAAAGGACATGGGAGAAGATCTGGGATTTTCTGGTCTTACCTGGTTCAGACAATGAATACTATGGGACTGAACTTTGCTTCTACTGTCGTCTCGACTTAGAAGTTAAATGGTTCCTGCATGAATTTCACTTCTTGGAGATCGAAGGTTTCTAGGTTCTTTAGGCATTTAGGATATAACCTCTCTCTTTTTTAGGGCATATAAACCATTTTTGATGTATTTTGGATGTTGATCAATATCTTCGATGTCATTATGCTTCGACATCTTTGATGTAATATGCCTAATTTTTGGCTTCGACTTTTAATGCAATCTAATGCCTTTTTTATTTCCTATTGCTTTCTATCTCCAAATTCGATTTGAACAATGAAACTTCGACACTGTAACCTTACGCGTCGAATGAGAAATTACAAGTTTCGACTCTAACGAAACTGAAACGGAGGGTTGTTTTCATTTGAAACAAGTTTATGGCGCCATTTCTCGAAAGCTAATGGGCCACGTTTACTGAAACGGCGTCATGATGGCACGTTTTACTGTATAACTGTCACCTCGACTCCCACTATCATCATGAGTTCCAACTTTCTAGGTAAAAGTGGGACACGTGTCACACTGGGAAGTCGAAGTGATTTTGATTTGACAGATTTTTTTTTTTTTTTGACATCAACAGGCTTTATATATTGCTTAAGTTTAATACAAGATAAATACAAACAAAGACAAAGTTTTTCTATGGCAGTATATCTAGTTTCTGCATCATTTAATACACGACTAAGATAATAAATTGCATGCTCCACGCCATTTTCATCTTCCTGAGCCAACATGCTCCCAATGGTATTGTCAGACGCAGCAATGTACAACTTCATATCTTTACTTCGACTAGGAGGCATTAGTACTGGAGGCTTAATTAAATACTCTTTAATTTCATCGAAAGCCTTTTGATGCTCTTCTTCCCATTTGAATGGTTCATCTTTCTTGAGTCGAAGCAATGGCGAAAAAGTTTGAGCTTTACCACTTAAATTCGAAATGAATCTTCTCAAGAAGTTGATTTTCCCTAGCAAAGATTGAAGCTATTTCTTGGTCGAAGGAGGCCTCGTCTCAAGAATAGCCTTTGTCTTGTTCTGGTTTATCTCGATGCCTTTTTTATGCACCACAAAACCAAGGAAATCTCCTGCATGTACACAAAAAGCACACTTTAATGGATTCATTTTTAATCCATGTTTCCTCATCCGTTCGAAAGACTGCCTAAGGTAATCCAAATGGCTATCTTCGGACGAAGATTTGATGATTATATCATCTATATAAACTTGCATGAATGTGTCTATAAAATCATGGAACATAGAATCATGGCCCTTTGATAAGTGGCCCCAGCATTTTTCAAGCCAAAAGGCATAACAACCCATTCATAAGTGCCTAATGCACCAGGGCATCGAAATGCTGTTTTTTGACACATCATTTTCAGCAATAATATTTGGTTATAACCAGAATAACCATCTAACATACTTAAAAAATTCGAAGCCAGCTGCTGAATCTACTAACATTTCTGCTACTGGCATAGCATATTCATCTTTAGGTGTAGCCTTATTTAAATCCCTAAAATCTATGCATACTCTAAGAGTTCCATTCTTTTTAATAACAGGGACTATATTTGCTAACCATTCGACATACCTGGCAGCTCTGATGAATTTACACCTCAGCAGCCTTTCGATCTCATCCTTGATCTTGGACATAATTTCTGGTGCGAACCTTCTTGGTAGTTGTTTCACTGGCCTCTTTCCTTCTTTGATAGGTAGTTTCAGTTCGACCATTTCTCTGCTTAACCCAGGCATTTCGTTGTAATCCCATGCAAAGCAGTCTTTGAACTCTTTAAGAAGCAGCACCAGCTTTTCTTTTAGACTTGAAGTGATATTGGCGCTGATATAAGTTGGCCTTTTAATCGAGCCATCTCCAATATCGATCTCCTCCAAAGGATCTTGTGCTTGCATTTTTGGCGCCTCACTCATAGGATCCTTCTCGAACCCCAGCGGCTCATCGTCATAGATGCAGTCAAGTCTTCGATCCTTTGTTTCTTTGACTTCCAGATCTTCGATCTTGGCTTCTACTGCCATATTTTGTTGAAACTCAGCCTCAAGGGCCGTATTTAATCTATTTTCGGCCATATAAGCCGTAATCCTGGCCCATGCAGTGGCCTCAGTCATAGTAGTCTTCATATATATTCCACCCAGTTGGTGGAATGACTCCATCTTCAGAAGAAACAGCATTAATTTCTTCTCTCTCCCATATAAAGCCATGGGCAGGGTGGAGCTTGACAGAATGAATGACATTGTCACTTGGCACGAAAGCAGAATCCTTGTCACCACAAGGTGCTATATTAGCCAAATTTTTGTCAAAGGTTTGTGGGGTGACAATGTCAACCTCTGACTTATAGAAGCTTTGATCTGCCTCTATGTTTTCAACAATCCCATCTTCCCTCCAAATAATAAGTTTCTGGTGGAGAGTGGATGGTACTGCCCCAACTCCGTGGATCCATTCCCTTCCTAACAGCAAGTTAAAGTTAGCCTTGGATTGAACCACCAGGAAAAGAGTTGGTCGAACTATGCTGCCCACAGCAACATCAACTTGTATGGCTCCCATCGAATAGCCAGTTTTGCCCTCATAATTAGAAAGCACAATGTTGTGGGCAGATAGATCGCTGTCATATTTCCCAATCCTGTAGAGCGTAGATTGAGGCATCAAGTTGACAGCTGCTCCCCCATCAATGAGCACTTTGTTGATCCCAACGTTCTCAACCTTTGCTCTGATGAAAAGGGGTTTGAGATGGCTTTTCATCCCAAGACTTGGCCTTTCGAAGAGGCCTAGTTGCTCCTCAATGCAGCCATTGTTCATCACATAGTAACATACAGGCTTTGGGTCAGCCATATCAAGATGATCGAATTCACCTTCGATCTCAGTAACTTCAGATTCGACATCATATTCAGATGGCAAGATGGACACCACGCAGATGACGTCGAAATCAGGTTCGGAGTCCAGTAGATCCTCGTCTTCGATCTTATCCTCATCCACTGGAGGAAAGAGTCTTTCTTTTGCTGGCCTCCTGGACACATCCTTATATTGGCCAGTTTGCAAATTTTGTTCAGGCCAATTTCTTTTGACGCTGAAACCTGCGCCATTGGGTCCTTGTCATAGGATTCTTACCCTTGTAATTGTTTCGGTAAGAATACTTATTAGCCTCCTGTGGGCCAACTTGCTTCATTCCACTGGAACCACCTACCTCCATAGTTCCTTTGTTGAACCTTATGAGCCCCTGGTGCATCCATTTTTCGACAGGAATCGAACCAGGAGGAATAAAGGTAGTCTTTCGACCAGATTTCTGGTTGTTGTTCGACTGCACCATAGTCCTCTTGCCTTTATCAAAATGCTGGTTTTGCGTTGCCCCCTTGTTGACAACCTGGTACTTCTTGAGGCCCTCAGTAGCCTCTCTATCACACACTGCACTGCAGCGGGGACACAGCATTACATTCTTGTTTTCGAGTTTGCATCTGTTCAAGAAATCGACCAAATCCTCTTCAGTCTGAGGATACACAACCTTCATCTTCTCGCTGTAGTCTTCTTCAGATATGCCTTGAACTTGCACCTCAGACACCTCCATGGCTTCGACCATCATTACTCCTTGAGGTTCCGCATAGAGAGTTTCAACAGCTTTTGGTGCCTCAACATTCGCCTGAGTTGTCTTTGGTTTCTCACCAAATTTGAGTCTCCCCTCATTGAGAGCCTTTTGGACCAGATCCCTGAAAAGAATACAACGTGAGGTTTTATGGCCAAGGAAATTATGAAATTTACAATAACCCCTTTTCTTCTGTTGTTCGATTGGGGGTACTTGTAAGCCCTTAGGAACAATAATCTGGCCATCTGTAACTAATAAATCAAATATTTCATCACATCTGGTTATGTCAAATGTATAAGTTTTAGACACAAATTTATCATTTTTAGGCTCAACAGGATTTTTCCCATTCGAAGGTTTAAGGAGTTTACAGACATAAGGAGGTCCAGGTTTTAATTCTGCTAAATCAACCTCATTGTCTTCGATATCTTCATAAGTGACATCGAACTCTTGGTCACTGTCGTTTGCTTCGACATATGCAACCTTCTCCCTCTTATGAAATTTAGAATTCCTAGCCTTTTCAGCTTTTAGCCGTTCGACTTGTCGAACTCTATCAGCCAACTGAGCCATGTCCCTCAAATACTGAGTGTCTAATTTCTTTCTAATCGAATAGTCTAGGCCACCAGCAGCCATTTCGACTAATTCATGTTCAGGGACTTGGGTGAAGCACCTTGCCTTTAAAAGTCTAAATCTATTGAGATAATCATCAATTGACTCAGGCGCTTTACGTCGAACACTTGCTAATTCTTTAAGGCTTATTTTTGATTGTCCCATGTAAAATTGTTCATGGAAAACTCTCTCTAATTGATTCCAATTATGTATGGAATGTGGAGGGAGGGTTGTAAACCATGTAAAGGCATTTTTTGTTAAAGAATTTGGGAAATACTTCATCCGTTAAATTTTCATTATTTGCTATGTCTCCTGCTTCTGTCAGAAATCTTGCAATGTGCTCAACGGTTGATTCGCTAGTGTCACCAGCGAACTTAGTGAATTTTGGGATTTTGACACCCCTTGGTAGTTCAGTCTGAAGCACATACTCTGACAAGGCAGAAACAAAATTTGGTCTATGTAAACCTACATTCAAACCATTTTGGACTAAAATAGCTTCGACCAAATTTGCTATGTTATTTTGTGCCCCTAAATTATTTTGTTGGACATTTCGAACCACTTCATCAGCATTTTGATTTCGATTTACTAAGACTATCCCTGGATTTGGTTCGATTTGTGGTTGTACTTGTGGTTGAGCGTATGGTTCGATTGGACCCATTTGTAATTGTCCTTGATTAGGCTGTACCACTAAGTTATTGGGCATAGGCACCATAGCATTATTTGGTACTTGGATGTTTTGTATGGGTGCTAGATTCTGGATCTGAGGGACTGGTTGATTAGGGACATGTGGAGCCCCAAAGAAATCAGCCATTCTACCCATCTGGGTGGCCAACAATTGATAAGACTGGTTAGTATTTTGTATCAAAGGATTAAATACTGTACCAATTTGTTGTGTCAACATATTAACTATATCATGATTACTTTCATCCATTTGTTGCCTTAAAGACATCAAGGATGTATTAGTTAATGATGGCACTGCATTTCGATTAACAGAACTGGAGGCCAATCGTTGGTTTGTAGGCGAGTAAACGCCAGGCACAGTTTCTGAATATAATGAAGGGTTGGTTTGTAGCCCTTGCATCAGCGTTGTAGGCATACCATATGGTACATTCCTACTGTTGCCTTGATTCGTATATTGTGAAAAAGGCATACTAAACGTAGAGCCTATTGTGCCTCCTCCTCTTGCTGGGATGGCTGGCTCCCTATGTTTTCGGGTATCGAAACTGCAGGGCCTGCAGTGGTAAAGGGCATCGTCGTTGATGCAATGATAGGCATAGTAACGCCCAATGTCGAAGAACTGGGAGCGGAGATGGTCGCTCCAGTCACATTCGAAGTGTTCAATGCGCTCGAAGGCGCTGACACATTGTTATCATTCACGTTTGCATTTTCCATATTATTTGTGTTTGTATTTCTGGGTGGTGGTCTAACCATTTCAGGGAGTTTTTTCCCACTCCTCAAGAACATGCACTAACGCAATTTCCAGAAAGAGGGCACAAATAGAAATTTGCAAATCCAAACGAAAATATTTTTTGATAGAAAAGATTCAATTAAAGCACCAGTCCCACCGGGCGTGCCAATTTGTTTACCCTGAAATTTGGTAAACAACCGCTAGTCTAAATTAATTGCTTGCGAGACCAACTAGTGAATCTCAGGAGCATAGTGCTTTGTTTGAATTCTTTAAATTATATGAATGTCCATTACGCATAAACATTTTAGTGTAGTTTTTGGGAGAATTAAACATAAAAGTTACTTGGATTGCAAATAACAAGGAAAAACAAGTTCCTATTTAATAAATACTGTGTTTCGATCGAAACAGAAATGAACAGAATTTAAATGAGAAACGTTAAACTTTGCATGAAACTTTAAAGTGCTTAAAAGATACATTTCATGAAAAAGTAAATTGCATTGAATTGTAAAATGTGCTTTACATAAAAGGATGGTTCACAGATTCATACTTGGATCTCATTTCACTCGTTTCTCTCGATAGCGTGGGTACTTTGAGTTTACAAGGATTTTGTATAAAATGAATTGCGACCTTTTTTTCTGACTAAAAAACTACTATATATAGACTCTCGAAAATAAACTGCCCTAACGGTCAAACACTATACTACTGCCAAATGTCCTGCCACGTACACCCTGCATGCACTTAACTGCTCCTTAGAACGGTTGCATCTCTCGAAGTCGAACTGAGTTTTGTGAAGTTTGTCAGAATTGTGCTAAGTCCAGAACTTTGTTGCTTCGATTCGATCATACGCTAGTTCGATCTGCCTTCTGGTTCGAAGTCCTCCTTCTTTGCCTTAGCCTTGTATTTGTAAATATCCTTTCGAACCTGTGAACAATTCCAAGATTCTTTTAAACTGGAAAAATCTCATCTTCTTCCACGTGTCCAGTCAAACCTCAGAAATTATGTCAAATTCCTCTTGTTGAAAAACACAGGTAACAACACCACATCTTATCCTATTTTCTGATTTATATGTTGCTTAACATTTTTTTTTTTATTTAATGTAAGACTTCTAACTCACACTTCAACACCAACACATTCTAGTGAAAAGACCAACGTAAACACACTACTTGACTTTGCACCAAGACCCTACCAGTGTCAACTCTATCTAGGAACTCCTAGATATGAGACCCCGTCTCAATTCCTACCAACAGCACAGACAGTATTGTTATCAACCACACAAAAAACACAACCAAGAGAAACACACTCTAATAACACATACTCACTCCGTACTTAAAAGCTTAGGAGCAGCTTACAATTACAACTCAAACAAACTCAGTCCTTAGCTTGAATCAGGGAGATACAAGCAAGGCTCACAACTAACAAAAGAAACCCTAAAAACCTTAAACACACGCTTTGCTATAACACACGGTTTTCAGTTACCCTATTAGGGTTTGTCTTCACAAATATATATTACTGAGATAGCACGAGTTTGGGCTTCAAAACAGAGCGTGGACATTGTCCGGTCCAGCTGGAAAATCTTCTAGAAATAATAAAAAGCTTCCAAAAATATAACGATCTCTTTTGGAAAAATAGCAAGGCAAGAACGCCTTTTACACATCATCAGATACACGCGCCTTGATCAGCAAGCTAGAGGAAAATAAAACTTCAAGCAAATCTTTGGAAGATTGCATACAGAAATAAAGCGCTAGCTGGCGCGAAAAACACAAGTCACATAATGTTGTTCCATATGCTACCGCATCTGTCCCAGCATCTGGCTAGTAGATGTTTTTGCAAAAAGTAGCCAATCTACAAAAACCCAACAGATACAGTAGTGTCCGTCTTTTCGCTATTATATATGAAGGAAATAGCCTATTTTGGACTGAATTTTTTTCCCCAAATTATCCTCAACATTTAATACATATAACAAATAGATAAGAGTAAATTCAAAATATTAAAAAAATCTAACAAACTGTTCACGAAAACATCACGAACAGTAACTAAAAACCTCAAATAATTTTATCTATACTATATATAAAGAAAGTACATGAGTTTGAGCTGGTTTTTTATTAGCTATTTTACCTTTTATTTTATTACTATTTTATCCTTTAATAATATTAGTTTAATTTTTAATGAAAAAAATTAAATCTCATTAAAATATGAAACATCCCACTATGATAGAAACAATACTTTACATAGTATATATATGAAAGGAATAGAGATTTGTGGCTGAATTTTTTATAATTCCAATTATACCCTTAAACAAACTTTTCTATATTAATGTTATATTGTTAGTGGTATTAAAAAAGATAAGGATTTATATTTTTTTAAAGAAAGGATTTATATTTGTTAAGTTAATGTTTTCATTGAAAAATATAAACATAGTTTTTTTTGACAAGAAGAAACTTATTACATTTCATTTAAAATAATAGTAGAGATACAAGATGGAATCTTAATATGAATATGAAAACTATCATGACGCAAAGCCACCCTAACAAAGCTATGAGCGACTTCGTTGGCTTGTCTCCGAATAAACCTAACATCAGAGGTTACTAAATCAGAAGCTAACAGACGTCTACAGTCATTGATCACTGCGCTAAAATTAGAGACGCCACATTTACGGTCATAAATATTATCCACCACAGTTTTGGAATCAAGCTCAAAGTCCACAATACCTAGTTGTAAATCACGAACCCAATACAAAGCTGATAATAAACCTAAAGCCTCATCCAAATCCACATCAAGGAGTGGAGTCAGCCATTCAGTTTTGGCTAAAACATAACAACCTTCATCATCTTGAATACATACACCAATACCAACCCGATTCAAAGCTTGAGAGAAGGATGCATCAACATTACATTTGAACCTGCCGGGAACTGGTTTAATCCAATTGAAATCATTCGGTGAAATGGGATGCTGAGGGACAAGGTGACGAATAATCTGATCATTCCTCCAACTAGTAAGAAGAAAACCTGCACGAGCACAAATATCTTGAGTTGTTTCAGTAATATCGTTTCAAACCTTGTTGTTACGATGCTTCCAAATACTCCAGAGAGTCACACTGAATACTTGTTTTTGCTGCTGGTCCAAGTGTTGTAGGATAGTAAAAACATTTGTTTGAAAACTTGCATTCGTATCGAAAACAACCATCAAATGACTCCATAAACCAATACGCTGCCAACAGAGCATGTTTTTATTACACATAAAGAACAGATAAGTACTATCCTCACCAAAATCATCACACACTGCACACCTATCAGTACACTGAACTCCTTTGGATTGCAAGCGGATTCTTGTGGGAAAACAATTACGGCAAGCTCTCCACAAAAAATTCTTAACCTTCGGGGGCAATTTTAAGCTCCAAACACAATTCCAATTATCCAGCACACGGTGCTGAACAACTGCCACATCATGATTCAAAATATCTCTGTTAGCACTCTTAACTGTATAGTCACCATCTCTCTCAAGCTTCCAGACAGGCACATCATGAGTCACCGAAGGGAGTAATGGAGTATTAAAAATATTTCTAGCAGTGATATTAAAAAGCATTTATTTCTAGCAGTTTTTTGTGTTTGTTATAATTTGAAAATCAAATATTTGTACTTATAATTTTAATTAAAATCAAAATTTTATATAAAATACCATTTATAATTTACACGCGTCAACACAATAAAAAAAAACAGAAAAACGAACACTTACGTGCCGGTCTTTTCGCTAGTAGTTATAATTAAATAAGAAATCTCCCCTAAAAAAAAAATTAAATTTGAAATCTATTAGATCTATTTGCAAAAAAAAAAAAATCTATTAGAAGGAATATTAAATTTCGACAGGATCCAAAATCCAAATCCATTAAAGTATTACTATTTTTAGGAGATATACTTTTTTTTGAGAGGATCAAAATATATACTTATTACTAGCATTCATGCACTTAGTGCCCGTCTATCTGCTGTTTTTATTGCGCTAATGTGTATAAATTACGAACAATATTTTTTTATGAAATTTAGATCAAAATTATTTTGATTTTGATTAAAATTATAGGTATCTATACTATCTATAAAAAAATAGGAGATTTTGGGCTAAATTTTTTATTATCTCAATTATACCCTTAAACAATTTTTCATATAATGATTGTCGTTGGTGTCATTAAAAAGATAAAAATTTATATTATATTTTTGTTATATTGTGGTGTCATTGAAATAGATAAACATGGTAAGTTTAGTTTGTTAATTATAATTTGAAAGTAACAAACATTTATATTTATATTCTTAATCTAAGTTTTATAAAAAAAGTTTGTTCATAATTTTCAAACGTTAGCGCAATAAAAAGAGCGGAAAAATGGACACCTGAGTGCTCGTCTTTTCGCTAGTAGATAATATCATTTTTTTTTGACAAAGCTAGTAAATAATAAATATTTTACACTTTTTAAATGATATATATATTTTCTTTGTCAAAAAAAAATATATTTTTCACTTTTATATTGTAACAAACTATTTTGTCAAAAAATATATTGTAACAAACTATACTTATCTTTTTAAATGATATCAACAATATAGTTAATTAGTTTGAAGTTATACGTTACAATTTTTTTTCTAACATACATT
Organism: Medicago ruthenica; assembly: GCA_018208015.1. NCBI lineage: Eukaryota > Viridiplantae > Streptophyta > Magnoliopsida > Fabales > Fabaceae > Medicago > Medicago ruthenica. The sequence continues at coordinate 42,016,817 of CM031377.1, read as the reverse complement.
ATCATGCGGAGAACTAAAAGTGAAAATGAGAACCAAAAAGATGACTCTACAATCAACATGCACATTGCCAAAATATACCCAACAATACGGATACTTACCCGCCCATCATGATAATTTCTGCGCATGCCCCCTGCGCTTTGGTCCAATTGTCATCCAGTGCCCGGGGCACCATTTTAAAATAACAAAAGCCCTATATCAACAATTACAAAAAAAAAAAAAAATTACAAAACCCAGCAGCTTTACTCTTTTGTATCAAACAGACACTACATTGGAATCGCACTGAAACTCAACCTGCCAGAAAAAGCAGACGGAGTTACTCGTCGGGCGCCACAAAAACGCTGAGAAAGTCCGTTCAGGTTTTCATTTTCAATTTCATTTCAGTCTTTTTCCTTCCCCTCTCCTGTTTCACGCGAGACAATGCGATTCCATCGCGATTTACAGCCGCCACAATGCTTCCCTGTTTCTTATGTGTTTCTAGTTTGTGAGTGATGAGTTTTTGTATTGTTTATTTGTTGCACATCAGGTGTTTGATAGAAGTACGTAGACAACCTATAAGCTCTTTTGTATAAACAACTTAATTTTCAGAGGAAGCGTTGTTGCACTGAGTTTATTTTATCTTGTGTAATAGAAATAGCTTATTCATATTGAGCTTATATGAATAAGCTACAGGCTTTGTTTTAATAAACAACTTATTCATTTGAGCTCATATGGAATAAGTGCTTATCATATAAACAAAAATAAAATAACGTGACAACAGCTTTCATAAGCAATCTTTGAGAACATAGGGAGATAAGCTGGCTTATGAACACGTTAGAAGTTGTTTTGATAAGTTCTCTCCAAACAGTCGCACAAGTGCTTATACCATTCGATAAGCTCAAACATGCCCATAGCGTGTTTCAACTCTGATAATGTGTGATGTGCTTGAATTGGAGTTTGGTTGATGATTACATGCAGGGGCGGCAGCACCCCCCAGCAAGCCCGGGCACATGCCCGGGCTCAACCCATATTTTTTTTGTTTTTAGCCCAACCCAATAACCATTAACCCACTTCAAAAAAAAAAAAGGGCAAGGCAAGGCAACAACACTCTCCTCTCCTCTCTGCCGCGCCTCTCCTCTCCTCTCCTCTCCTATCCTGTCTGCCGCGCGCGCCTCTCCTCTCCACTTCTGCTTGCCTCTGCCTCTCCACTCTCCTCTGTCAACAACTTCTGCTTGCCTCTGCCTCTCCACTCTCCTCTCCTCTCGCGCGCGCCTCTCCTCTCCTCTCTGCCGACTGCTGCCGCCCCTGATTTGTCTGGTATTTTCCTTCTTTCTTTTCTTTTCTTTTCTTTTCTTTTAGTTTTAGGGATTTAGGAATTGAATTGATAATTCTGATTTCTGATTGTTATTAGGGATTAATTAGAGATTATGGATTTTAGGTTAGGATTTAGGAATTGATAATTTTGGATTATGACGGTAAGTGCAACTGTAATGCTTTAGCTAATTAGCTAATTAGCTTTAATGTTCCTGCTTTTCTGTTCTCATTAATGGATGCTTTTTTACATGGTGCTGTGATGGACTGATTTTAGCTAATATAGAGCACCATTTCTTGGTGCTCTAACTCCTTTTATCAACGGCATTGAGATTAAAGTTATTTGTTCGTGTCCATTAGGTACTTTCTACAGGACTAGGAAGGATTGTGCCAAATTTGATTTCAAAGAAACATACAAATAGTGCTGCTACAGGTAAACTTATCGGCGATACTTACGCATTCTTGAATCATAATGGCTGAGTATGCACTCGGTACCTGTGACGAAAGCTACCATAATTAACATTGTTCTGGTGTTCCTGTTTAATTCCATGTACTTTTGTTATATGTTTCAATATTAATTGATTTTGTTTGTTTCATTCTATCTATGTTTTGTTTGTTTTATAATAATGTGGATTTAATTTGTATACACAATATAATATAATATGCATTGAGAGAGTTTTTCATACAGTACTCATTCTGATTTTAGTGTTTATCTCATTCTAGAAGATTGTATTGTGGGTTTGGATATTTGCTGAATATGATGGTGGTGAACAATGGTAATCTTAGAATTGATAGTGTTTTGTATGTTATGTTCTGCTTTGAACAATGGTAGTATAATGTTTATTGGGGTGAAACTAAATGAGGTGAAAAAGTAAAAAAAATTGTGCTGGTTTAGATTTGGTTGTTTTTAGATATTTTGAAATAATAGGATGAAGATGTCTCTTGCTATATAATTATGTATTGTTTGTATATATTTTTGCTTGTTCTATAACATTATATACATTGAGAGAGTGTCTCATTCTAGTCATTCTTATTCTTCTGTCTTAGAGAAGAATATCTATGTTTCATTCTATCTATGTTTCATTCTGCATACTCAGCACATTCTTGTTTCATTCTATCTATGTTTCAATATTAATTCGATGTATTTTGTTTGTTTCATACGCAGTTCTTTATCTTTTTTAGTAATGAGGAGGTTTTTGGTTGATAGAACAAGAATTGAAAATGTGAATGTTGTGCAACCGGAATTTATAGTTTAAATTTTGCACAGGCTACGTAAAATTCCTGGCTCCGCCACTGATTACATGATATGGCTCTAGTATCTTAACTAGAGTACACGTTTTTGTTAGTGTTTGATGTAGCAACCATGCTTTGGTCCCATCATGGAACTCAATTCATAAACCCTTGTTGGGGGTGGAAATCAATTTTCGACCTCCTTACCACTCCACTCCTTAACCGCCCCACTCAACTAGAGTACATGTTGGTGTCGTGTTAGTGTGGGGTTATTGATGCTTAATTGACAAAATTTGATTGGAATCTATTTTGTTTTTGACGGGTTGAGAAATTTTGGTCTAGGAAGAATGAAAACTTATACTTGATAGTACTTGTGGCCACAAAAGAATTCAATTTGCTAGTTTCTCGCATGTTTATTTCATCCTTCATGTGAGGGTGATGCATTACTAATTATTATCATGAATCTAGTTTTTTCTTGCCTCCTGTCTTTTTTTTCTTTCTTCTGATTTTGTGTGTCAATTTCTGATTAATTATATTCAATTGATGTGAATTTAGAGAGTAGGGTTATCCTGAAATGGGTTGGAAAGCAGCTGAGAAGCTCATTAGGCATTGGAAAGTACTCAGAGGGGACAATGTAAGCCAACCCAATACTCAATATATAATTTGTCTATACTTTTTCCTCCTCTAGTACATGAATAATGTATTCATTCATTTGTAACAGGTTATGATAATAAGGGGAAAAGATAAGGGCGAAACTGGAGTAATTAAACGTGTTGTTCGCTCTCAGAATCGTGTCATTGTTGAAGGCAAAAATCTGGTCAGTTGTTAACATCTAACTCATCATCACAACTTGCTCCTTGTATTTTAATTAATCGATTAATCTTCAATAACGGTGTTTCCAATTCCATTGACAATGTGTTGCGTCATAATCTCAATTAATGGTTGCATTGAGCCTGGGTTGTCAAATAGTGGCTATAGTAGCACTATAGTGCTAGTGTAGCGAAAGTTTAATAAAGAGTTATTGTTTCGCGACATACGATTTATCTTTATCTTTATAATACTAAATGTTAGGTAGTCTTGACCTAACTCTATGACTAACCCTAATTTTTAGTTTTGAAAAAAATTTATGAAAACAAATTCCTGCCAAGAGTTGAACCGTGCACCAAATGATATCACAACATATGTCTTACCACTCGGCCACCTAAGTTTCTGCGGAAATAATCTTGCTTCCAAAATTAATATGCAACATTTATGCCATTTTCTCATTTTTTCTCTCTTCCACATTTTTTTCCTATACTAATGAATTAAAATTATAATTAATTAAATTGAAACATCACTCCCTCCACGTTTCTATTATAGAACCACTATTATCGCGGTAACTACATCATGTTATTATTAACTTCCCGCCATGCCTTTGGGATTATAAAAATATATGATTTTAGGCTATAATATACGAGTTTAAGCTAGCTAGAATTTCCTCTTAGAGAAAATTTTAAATACAAAAGGATTATAAAAATATATGTATCATAAGAAATTCTATAAGAAAAGGTTTCTGTTACTAACATTGTAAAGGAAAAACCTTTTCTTAGTTTTCTATAATTCTATTTCATGAGAAACACATAATGACATGTCTTTTAACCTTTTCATATATCTGATTTTTAGTTTTTTAAAAAATTATGAAAAAACTCTTACTAGAGATCAAACCAGATATCAGATGCTACCAATTCACAACTCTTACCACTAGGGCACTAATGTTTTTGATGAAATGTGATTGCTTCACTTTTATATATTCAACACAAATCTCAGATCCTCTTTCTTTCAATCTCACAATCCCTAAATCATTTCTCACTCACTTTCATCTCTCTCACCATCATGCAATTAAACCTAATAACCCTAATCCCGCCCTTTTTGGCGGACCTTATTAATTTTTATAAAAAAAAAATCTGCAAGGAATTGAATCAGGTAGCACATGACAACACTTTAAATCTTTTACCACTTTTACTGAAAGAATGTTGCTTCCAAATTGAATATACCGTACTAAAGGTTATTTTTTGTTTACATTTTTTTAAAGCCATTAATGCTATTGCAGTTCCTTTTTATTATTTTTTTTCTTTCGGTTACACAAAGGAGTTCCTGTTCATTATTTTTTTTTCTTTCGATTACTACATAACAGTTCATTTTCATTTTTATAAACTTAATAGCCTTTGCGGTTAGAACCAATTTCTTGGTGAAGACTTTTGTATATATATATTTTTCTTTTGATTTGTCATTTTTATTGCAGTTCATCTTTTGTTTTTGTTGCTTTTTGAAGTAGTTTGATAACATAATATTGAATGTAACTATAAAAATAATAATATAACCAATTTGATAGTTATATATGAAACTCTACAAAAACGTATTGTCAAATAGTGATAGATCTATAGCACTTTAACATAGTGAAATTTGAACAACCCGTATTTTTCTGTGATCTGCAATTGACTTCACTGTTTTTCAATTCCGTTAACAATGTGTCTGTTGTGCGCTAGAATGTAAATTAATGGCTACATTGAGAATGTGACTGTGTAATCCCACACTAATGCCTTTTGATTTCCTCTTTACAGGTAAAGAAGCATATCAAGCAAGGGCAAGGCCATGAAGGTGGCATCTTTACTGTTGAAGCCCCAATCCATGCCTCCAATGTGCAAGTTCTTGATCCAGTGACAGGGTATGTACATTTGTTCAGAAATTGAATCATCAGAGGTTGGGGATATATAATAATTTACATCAAGGTAACTGTTGCTTATGCAGGAAGCCTTGCAAGGTTGGAACTAAGTACCTTGAAGATGGTACCAAAGTCAGAGTGTCCAGGGGGATAGGAGCATCAGGGTCCATTATCCCTCGTCCCGAGATCTTAAAGATAAGAACTACACCAAGACCTTCCGTCGGTAAGTATCTTAAAATCTTACCTTTATTTCGTGTTAAAGTTGTTCTTGAGAAACTGCTTGGGCCTGGAGAGAATTGAAACTTGAAAGTGTGAAACTGAAAATGAACTTGGGTAGGGTTGACTTGTGACAGGTGTGTGCAACAAGCCAATAATGTGGCATATATAAACTAGAGAGAGAAACTAGTCATAACTAGTTTCATGAGCATATGACTTATCGAACAAATTAAACTATAGTGATAGTTTATTTATCTCATTTAATTCTAATGATGCACCTTTGCTCTTTTCTGCCTGGCATTTGTTGGCATACATAGTTTTTTTTTTTTAAAGGCTATGTAGACATACATAGTTACTCCTTTTGTTGGAATGCATAATTTTAGTTAGTTGGCACAAAATAAAAGAAAGCCTCTGAAAAAGTTGGGTGGAAGTAAATTAAGGCCTAGCTTGGATTAGTTCTGGCTTATAAGACTTGATTAATATAATTTTATGGTTTTTCATTTAGTGAAAAGTCATTATAAGCTTATACTTGTTCATGGAGAAGTTGACTGAGAGATGTTCTAAAAAAATTGTGATGTAGAAACTAGTTTTAACTTGTAAGTTATATGAGACCTAATCGTTTGAATAGCACATGATTAGCAAGATTCTTTGAATATTTTTTCATGATAACTACTTTTGATGATGTTTATCAAAAGGACTTCAAAAGTTGAAGAGCGTTGATCATAAAAGGTGTAAGATTCATGAAGTGCCTTTCCATTGTTTCACAAACATTGGTTGTATTAATTTAGAGTATCTTTGAATATCTCTTAGGATCAGATTTTATATTATTTGTTATTATCATGATTTGTTCTTGATTTTGGATCGAGTGTAAGTACCCCTATGATTTGTTATTATCAATTTGTTCTTGATTAGTATGGAGTTTTCTGTACCAAGTTAGTCTCGAGTGATTTTCAATAATATTTGAGGTCCTTATTATTTTCTCTTCCACTTATGTCTAAAAACTCACAACTTCAACAGTACAAATTTGTATAATGCAGTTACCAATTCACTGAAGCTTCAAACATGCGAAGTATTGTGCTTTCTTGTTTAACACTGTATTGTATTGACTTAAGTAATTTGGATTGATGGATTTAAGTTTGGTGAAATGAATTGAGTTGAAATCTAGGTTCAGTGCAGAGGCGATTGATGTGAACTCAATCTTTTTGGCTATTCATTCTTCTGTTTTAACTTTTAAATGTGCAAAACTTAAAATGGATATATAAAACTAGTGGTAAATCTATGCATTATTAGTTCTGAAAGATGCATTAAACATGTTACAAAACCCAGTATCTCATACTTATGCTGTTCGTTGTTCATTTTTGGCAGCTGGTCCCAAAGATACTCCAATGGAGATTGTGATGGAGAAAACTTACGACTCTAAAACAGGAAGGGGTATGCCTGAACTTTAAGCAAGGAGATAGATATATTAGGTGCCTTATCCAATTAGATATTTGCTATCTCAATGAGCACGGTATGGTATGAACCCACATCATGATTTGTCGCATCATAATTTGGTTAAATAAATCGTTTTCAGATTTATGGGAGTTACCAATCACTTGTTCTGTTACTTAATATATAGACATTACTAGTAGCTAGCAAGAATTTATGTTTTTATCTCTAATCAGTTGATTCTAGCTTCCTGGTACTAGTGATTATCATTTTCACTCTCTGGACTTGTAATTATTAAAATGAGCAAGATAAACTCGTTTGATTGTGCTTTTTCTTTTTAACAACTTTTTATGGCTCTACTGATTTTCTGTGTCCGGGAATTGATCTAAGGTTCTCTATCGTCGGTAGTCATAGCTCTAATCCCCGAGGATGTGTAGGATATCTGATGAGAGGCAAACTCGTCTTCCAACTTATGCAATTCTATTTCGTGGATGTTTGATATCATGGTGGGTTTGTCGAAATCACTGTGACAAAGACAAACTGATTCCGACAAACTCACCGCATTTAATTCAAACAATGTCTAAAGGGTCAAATACGCATTTGTCTGATTTGAATTAGCTTGTATTTTTTGTGGGGAAACTCTTTCCACTAACATCATCAAACGCTTGGTTGCATGAAATTGGTAAAAATAATCATTTGTGGATGATTGGAGTCGGTTTTAGAAAAAATGAAAAAAAGAAGTCTGTGTTTTCAAAAATCAATTCATGAAATAAATAATTGGAAAATTTGAGTTTTTTTATTGAATTGGATTGCATGAAATTGGTAAAAATAATCATCTGTGGATGATTGGAGTCGGTTTTAGAAAAAATGAAAAGAAGAAGTCTATGTTTTCAAAAATCAATTCATGAAATAAATAGGCTTAAACGCACTTTTGACCCCCTAACTTTGTCATAGTTGCGATTTTGGCCCCCTATTAAAAAAAGTCACTTTCCAACCCCTTAAGTTTTCCCCATTTTGCAACCTTCAAGTCCCCCTTGATTTTGACTTGGTCTAAGCCTATGTGGCTCCTCACTTAAGTGAGGTGGACGCCACGTAGGTAATTTTTTAATTAAAAATAAATAAAAAAAGCCACATAATCATTTACATAATTAAACAAATGAAAAAAAAGGAAATTAAATAAAATAAAAACAAATCTTGGCCATTTGCTCAGAGATGCAAGTCCCTTGTTTGTTACTGCTTCCAGATCTAAACATCAACTGCTCCTCTTCGTTGTGGGGTATTCATTTGTTGCATACTCTTTTTGTCTTTTCTTGTTCAGATTCTTCAATTATAAGCTAAATGCAATTTAATAAAACAGAATGAAAATCAATTATGCTGATCATTTATACCAACTCAATTGCTCTTTTTTTATCTCTGAATAATAACCATCATTACCACAATCTAATTCATCATTTTGCCGACACCCTTTTCAATTTCTGTATCCAAATTAGCTTATGTACCACTCTCTCATTGTTTGTCGAAATGGGTCTCATGGTCATGCTTCTACCACCATAAAAATCCAATCTTTGACACAAACTAGGACAAAAACGAGATTTTATCAAATGGGTCGAAAAACTGTGAAAATGGCGGTGAAATTGGGAATTTGGAGATGAATTGTGTGTGTGATTGAAGAGAAGAGGTTTGAGGGTTGAAAAGGTTCGTTTTATTTGTGTGCATAGGAAGAAAATCGATGAAATTGAACCTTTAGCCATTGAAATTTGAGGAACCGAATTGAAGATGAAAAAACGGTGTGTGAATTCAAAAGGGGAAAAACATTAGGGTTTTGAATTGAGAATTTTATGAATGGAAAATGGAAGGAGAGTGAAGGGAGATTAATTTCTTTTTTTTTCATTTATTTATTTATGTAAATAATTATGTGGCTTTTTCATTTAATTTTAATTCAAAAATTACCTACGTGGCGTCCACCTCACTTAAGTGAGGAGCCACGTAGGCTTTGACCAAGTCAAAATCAAGGGGGACTTGAAGGTTGCAAGATGGGGAAAACTTAAGGGGCTGGAAAGTGATTTTTTTTTAATAAGGGGCTAAAATCGCAACTATGACAAAGTTAGGGGGCCAAAAGTGTGTTTAAGCCAAATAAATAATTGGAAAATTTGAGTTTTTTTTATTGAATTGGATTGGTTTTTTATTTTAATCTTAGAAATTGATTTTATCCAAACCGACTATATTTTTTTGGTCAGTAGTGTTTGATTATATATTATTTTTTAAGTAATCATAACATTAATAATATTTTTCATCCCCACGAAAAAATTAATAACATTCTTCATATTACTCATTCATTTTAAAATGGTTTCTTTTTTGACAAAACATTTTAAAATGGTTTTAACATCTAATGTTTTCTTTTTTGAAGAGATCTAATGTTTTTCTTTTATTATAGTTTTATTACACTTGGATAATCATATGACTTTTACTTCCATAAAACGATTTTTAGAACCCTATAGATCGATTGTTCACAAGTCAAACAACCTAATCGATTATAATCATATAATTAGCCACCAAATATCATCATTAACCTATAACTTACTGTCCAAATCATTACTTAAGGATTTTCTCCATTTTAAACCATTAACCTATTTCTAATACTCTGAAAATCGATTATTCAAATCGTTTTCCAATTTTACCAAGATTCAACCTATAAATCGATTTATACATCCTAAAAATTAATTACCTTTTAATCGGTAAATTTGAATTCCTGGATATATTTTTATATTGGATTCAAATTTACCGATTAAAAGATAATTCAGATCGACGACAAACAAAACTGATATTATTGTTCCTTGAATTAAGTTATCTAGAGCAATAAAGGATTTGGAAATGATTTAGATTTTTTTTTATGGCTTTTTGAATGCTTAACAGACTTGGGATTTTAAACTCATTTTTGGGAAGAACAAAAAATTGAACTAAGGTTCTTTAAATAGATTAGGTTTCTCATCTTCAATAGATAAGATTTTGAATTTGTTTTCGAATTCAGATTACTTAAAAAGTTGTGTTTTATCTTTTTAAAACAGAAAGTGCTAAAATCAATTTATTGCCAGCCACAATTTGATTTCTGAAGAAAAAATAGGACCCTCTGGTACAACCTGATTTAACATTATTTTCATAGATGGATTAATCGATTTGTTCACATAATTGATTTTTGGCCAAATATCTTCCCAAGTCCTTTAAGTTTCACGTTTATACCGGACCGGTCCTTTAAGTTTTTAAAGTTTTAGATTGGTCCTTTAAGTTAGTAGAAACGTATGTTGTTACCCTTTCAGTCAACCTCTGTTACAATAAAGATGATTTGTATGTGCCATAAAATGTTGCGTTTTGGCCATTCCAACGTGTTCCAATACTGCCCCATCAGACTCCTCATCATTCCTCTTCAATCTTCACCCATTCTTCCCCAAATTGAAAACCCTAACCCCATTAGCGACCAATTTGAAGCTTTTTAAAAAAAAAAGCATGGCTTCAAATCGTCCCAATTCTTCGAATTATCGTAACACTACAAGAAAACACTTAATTCCCTAGGAAATTATTCCTCGGAAAGCACACCGCACACCAAATTTGTTGGAAACAGTGATTTTCGAGGAAATTACCGAGGAAAAATTTCATAGGAAATTTTGGATCTATTCCTACGAATTTTCGACAAAATATGTGTCAGAAATTTTCCGAGGAATTACCGAGGAAAAAGTTCACAGAAAAGCATTTTTGCAGGCTGGCACAACTGACACATGTTTTCCGAGGAATTACCGACGAAATATTGATAATATTTTAATAATTGTTTCTAAATTAACTAATTAAAAATAAAAAATAAATCTCAAATTTTGAATTTGAAAATGGCCAAAAAGTCTGAAAATTTTCAAATTTGTTTCCGACAAATTTTTCCTCGATAAATTAATTAATTAAAAATTTAAAAATAAATACCAAATTTTGAATTTGAAAATTGTGCAAAATTATTCAAAAATTGCGCCAAAAAATCTGAAAAATTTCAAAATTGTTTCTGACGAATTTTTACTTGGTAAATTAATTAATTACAAAATAAATACCAAATTTTGAATTTGAAAATTGTGCCAAATTATTCAAAAATTGGGCCAAAAAATCTGAAAATTTTCAAATTTGTTTCCGACGAAATTTTCCTCGGTAAATATTCTAAAAAATAAAAAAAAAATCTTGGCTCCCAAATAATTCAAAAAAAATTGAAAAATAATTCAAATTGCGCCAAAAAAAATTCAAATTTGAAAAATAATTTCGTCTACCATCCTCAATTCTTTCATCCATTGACAAACAAATTTTGCTTCATCAGCAGTTAGACTATAAGCAACCTTGGGTTTTAGATATTTTCCATTTGGAAGAAGTTGTAGCTCCATATCTGGTCTCTTACAATACAATGACAAATCCATTCTAGCCTTCTCGTTATCTTTTGTTTTACTAGAGACATTCATCACCGTGTGAATTATATTGTCACAAAAATTCTTTTCTATGTGCATAATATCCAGATTATGTCTTAGTAAATTGTCTGTAAGGGAGGTCCCAGAAGATACTTTTTTTAGTCCAATGGTACTTGTCACCATATTGTGGGTGTCTGACTCTTTTGTCAACATCTGAGAATTTCAAAAGTCTTAGTCGACTGACTCTACGGAATGCAAATACAATAAACTTTTTCAAATTGAGCTACCACCATTAGTCTGAACTTATTAACTCATGTTGAATTTAATGATTTATAATCCATTAAAACAAGTGCAATATGGTGACATTGCACATGATTACGAGGAAAGTGTTTGTTTACGCAAATTCGTATCTGGCGTTATCATCCAAAATTAGCTTAACCTCTCTATCGTTGATGTGACTATTCAATGTAGTTACAATTTTATATTTTTTTGTGTCGAGTTTTATGACGTTAGTTTCAAGAATCATATTATTTTCTGCACAAAGATCCGGTGCAATTTCAAAGTAATACAAATGCTCGAAGTTGGAACATGTGTCATATGCATCATAGCCAGAAAACAAACGTCAATAGTCACGGAATAATAACTCGGTCAATATCTCACTTCTCTCATCACTGTAGCATTTACCTAATTAAAATAAATAAGTAAATGACGATTTTTATGCTTAAATTGTACATTTGGTCCTTAATTAATTTATGTGTTTTATTTCGGTCTTATAACTCTTAAATTGTTCATATTGGTACCTTATCTATACCTACGTCAATCAATTTGGTTCTATTCTGCTAATTTTAATCACAAATGTCTAAGGTGAACCAACATTGAAAGTGGTCCATCATAGCACATAGAACTTATTAAGTTTTTAATTTAAACCATTTAATCTTTTTTTTTAATTTAATTAAAAGACGACCATTAGATCAGGTCTGTTGTATCTAACAGTGAACCGACAACAACTTATTTTATTTTGTTTTCTTCATCTTCTTCGCACTACTAGAAAAATCAGTTTTAGTGAGGGTATAAATCCGTCACTAAACTACTATAATTCCGTCACAAACGAATTTAGTGACGGATTTTGTGACGACCAGTAATTCGTTCCGAATTTTGGCCTTGCTAAATATTTGTGAGGGATTTTGGATTCCGTCACTAATTGATACGGATAAAATCCGTCACTAATAATGTAAACCCGTCACTAAATATGAAGCAGAAATGTGCTGAAACTCGGACAATTCCCTCACTAATTAGTGAGGGATTTGTGTTCCCTCTCTAATAGCAAGGGACCATTCCTTCCTTATTCACCAATATTTCCGTCACTAATTAATGACGGATTGGTTTTCCCTTTCAAATTGTGAGGGTATATCTCCTCACTAATTGTGACAAAACTAAATTCCCTCACAAACTACAACATATGGTTTAATGACGATTTTATTTCCGTCACTAATTAGTGAGGAAATTCAAAACATTATTGATTTAATGTTTAATTTCCTGCCGGATTTCATTAATTATATTAATATTGCAACTGCATTTACTATATTAAACCATATAAAATTTGTTGGAACACTTTATAAATTGTCTTCATACCCATCACATACATTCATCACCATAAAACATAAAATTCATAAGAAAACTCTCAATAAGTTTACAACCATTGGTCAACACTCTCAAAATACATAAGAGTCATAAGAAAACTCTCAAAATAAGTTTCATAAGTAACACTTCAACATTTTTAATGGTACTAGAAGTAGCACATTGTTCTTGAAACTAAGTTTGCAACCAAGCTATCAAAATAATCATATATTATACATATTATATATCTATATATCAAGTAGATGGAGGTGGAGGTGGATGTAGATGACCTTGAGAAAACATTTCCATCAATTTAGTCATTTGCTCCCTAAGCAAACGTGAATCTTCTTGCGATGCACGAATCAATTCCTCATGAGCCTTCAATTGATCTTTAAGTGATGCATTTTCAGCCCTCATTTGTTCAAATTCAGATTGTAGGATGCCGTCGGATCTGGAAGATCTAGACGACTTATATTTCCCTGCTTCCGGGCCCAAACCATATATACGACCCTTCTTATTTACTCCTCCAACAACATCTAAGAAGATAATGTTGTCACTTTCATGACTGGAAACATCATCCCCTAATGCCTCCTCATGTGAATCCCTCTCAACAATCCTTTTTTCAAACTCATCCTGCAAAATAATAATATTTTACTAACAAGAAATAATAATTTCATACTTCATTCAGTCAACAGAAACAACTTTTTTTAAAAAAAAATTCAATACATGAATAATTCCAAATAAGTATATGATTCCTTTCTATTCTTCATCATCTTCAACATCACCTTCGTCAACATTCATAAAAGAACCAAAAACAAAATTCAGAAAAAACAACAACCATCATAATCATCGTCGTCGTCATTTCATCACTACACCTCCACCACCATCAACAACAATAACTAATCTAATCACCAGAAATCCATGAACCCATAAACAACAAAATCTCTAATTCCTTAAACTTAGGAAAAAATATGAATCCCTGTTTTATTTTTTCTTTCTCCCATCAAATGAACACAAAACCTAGTTTAAATTGAATTTCCTAGAAAGGGATGGACACCACGTGAAGTTACTGGAAGATATGGACTTTGAGAATGCCAAAACTGAATTTCTAAGATAGTTTTGAAAATGTTTCAATTCACGTGTTAAAATCGATTAAGTGGGTTCACTGGAACATAGTTGGAGCAGAAGCTCAACCACTTCTTACAATTTCTCTCATTTCCTTCATGTCTACTCTAGTACGCACTATAGTTAAATTCCATCATACAGAGAAGCCATTTCAAATGTTATTAACTTCAACAAAGATGCATCAGAGTTGGAGTAGAAGCTCAACCACTTTTTTTATTTAGCCAGTGACACTCGAAATGTGGTGTGTATTTTATATGACGACCCTTGTTGAGAGAGGAAAACGACAAAGGCCACATGTGTTAGATTTTAAGCTTCTTGATAATGACATTGATGTAGAAGACATGTTTCGGTTCGAATAAGGCTGATGCGGCTATATCTTAAGGCTGAGTATATTACGACGAGTCTCGATCCTTATGTTATATTATGTTGGTTTATATAAGTCAATCGTTATGTTGTTTTTAATGTTGTACTATTTCTTTTTCCAGTTAAATTACATTTTATATTTATTTTGCCTCATATATCAATATTTTTAATCACTTTACTAATAAATAATAATAAAAAACAATTTGATAGTTAACAATATTAAAAAAAAGCAATGATAGTACAATGTCCATAAAATAAAATAAAAACACAATGAGATTGCTATGGTAGAAAACATTAGGACAATTTTTAAAAGAATAATCAGTGAGCCAACACAACCCAAACATTTTCTTGGCACTTTTTTAACCATGTCCAAGTTTTATTTAATTTATATTGATTGATGTTTTATATTGTTTTTGCTTTTGTTAGTATGCTGCAAAAAAAAAAAAACGTTCGAACGCAGTCCCATCATGGATTAAGTGAATTTATAACAGCATGCTTAGAACAAGTCGGGTTTCATCATCTCCATGAAATAAAAGAATATAGAATTGACAAAAGTTTCATAACCGGTCTAGTTTAACGATGAAGACTCGAGACACACACTTTTTAATTTTCAACAGGTGAATGTATCATCATGTTGGAAGATGTATATTTGTTGCTCGACCTAAATGTTGGAGGTAATCAGTTAACCAATGTGTCAAAGGTTACTTGAGAAACATGTGAAGAGTTGTAAGGAATTGACATTATAAGTCGGGCGAAAAAGTAGGCGGAGTCAGGAATTTTATAGAGACTGGGCAAAATTTTAACCGTAACTTCACATGTGACATAATATATAAATAATCATAAATTGAAATAAAAAAGGCTTGTCATTTTGTCAACAAAAGTACAATTTGAAATAAGAGAGATAAAACATAAACTACCAATAGTGTGCTAAATAAAATTAGGAGGTAAATGTCCTTTCTGAGACCTCTTTGCGGTGAATGTTAGAATAATATTCAACATCATCAAGTGACTTGAATATCTTGTGTACTGAATCTTTGTGTAATTGCATGTGGAAGGTTGGATTTATTCTGTGAAATTGGATTAGTGGTATATGGTATAAGTTTTACCTGCATAATTATATATGTTTGCACTATTGACAGATTGTCATAGTATTATTGAATCTGAAGATTTAAATCCAAAAGGCTCCCTTTTACTCATTCTGCCTCCAACTAATCTGAAATTTTGAACATTTGATTGGGTTTGTGTAGAGAAGAATAAGTTAATTTCTTAATTTATTTACAATATAGAGTTCTCAGCTTCTCATCAAATTAGAGAGACGAATCATTCTTTTATGCTTCTATGATAAAAAAGTTGATAGGGAGGGGAGAGAAAGATAGAAAAGTTTGACTTTTATATCCATGTCAACTGAGCTAAGGTCACAGGATATAATTGTTTATATTTATTTTAATTAAAGTTGATTTTATTACTAATAGAAATTGATTTGATAATTATTCATAATTGTTCATTATTGAATTAACAAAACATGATTTTACCAACTTCATTTTTACTCTACAATTTATTATGAATTATTAGTTAAGATCACTTCAAGAACTTATTCTAAAAATTGATTATAATAACCAATTTTAGATCCTAATGATTTTTTATTCTAATATTTTCAAATGTTTATTGAGTAAACTAAGTTTATAGGTAATTTTATGAATTATTTATTTTTAGAATTTATGGTGGAATGAAATTTACGTTTAAAAAATATAATACTTTTAGTGACAGTCTAAACAGTAGGTAGAAGACTTTTATGTTTTAAATGGATTTTATAGAATTACCTATGGTTTTGTCCGTGGGTAAATATCTAAATTGTATAGAGACGGCCACCTAGCAATGCCAGACCCAGATGGACTAAATTTCGTTGCCATTCGTTAGCATAATGCACGGCTAACGTGGCCGTCGGTAAATGTATACGCGATCTTTGGTTACGGATATTAGCCTATAGTGACGGTTTCTTGTAGTGAAACAAAGAAAGTATGGGTTGAGCCCGAGCATGTGCCCACAGGGGGGTAAAACCGCCCCTGTGAAAAAGGGAATACAATACACTAAAACACAGGGTGGAAAAAATAACAACCTTAAACTTAGATGAAACTCCACTTTGGCATGCATCAAGATATACACAAGTAGATTTTGAGTCTGTTTGGCAAGGCACAAAAACAAGTTTATGTCTTATAGCTTATAGCTTATAAGCTTGTCCGGCAAAAAAAGCCCTGTTTGGTAACAATCTTTTCGTCAGGAGCTTATAACTTATTTCAGAAGCTTATAGCTTATTTTTCAGACGCTATTTCAAGTAGCGTTTGAGCCTATAGATTATAGCTTATTGTTTTTTCTTCCACTTTTACCCTTACTATTTTATTTAAATACCAGTTTTGCCCCTTATGTTTTATTATAATTTAAAATAAAAAATAAATGTATTAAATACAGGGAATTCCAACGATCATGCAAGAGAGATAAAAATGAGTTCTACTGCTTCTTCATTCTCTGTGTATCGTCATTCTCCTTCTCCACCATTCCTCCATTGTTTCTTCTCCTTTCTTCATCTTGATTTGCATTTTTCCCCTATTTTCTTCGGTCTTTGTATTGTTGTTTAAAAGAGTTGTTTGATTCATAAATAGATTGAAAAACCCTAAACCCCAATTTATTTTTTTATTATTACTGATGAATAGATTAGAATATTTGTTCTTTGATGTCCAATATTATACATATTTTGTTTGTGGATTCTATATATATATTTGTGCTTTAATGTCTAATATTTGTGCAAAAAATGGATTGAATATGCAAGTATTATTATTATTATTATTATAATTATTATTATTATTATTATTGTATGTTGTTCTTGTCTCATAAAATATTGAATGATATAAAAATGTCCTTTTATGTCATTTTACATCTATCAGTTAATTGAACCGCTAATTTTACCAAACACTTCAATTAGCTTATCAGTCATAAGCTATAAGCTATCAGCTATCCATTATTTTTGCCAAACAGACCCGAAGGTGTTACAGCAGGATGGATGTTGTAAGGGGTGGTTGGAATCTCACAGGAGAGACTATAACGAATCCGGGTATTTGGAGTTACGAAGGTGTGGCCGCGACACATATTGTGTTTTCGGGCTTGTGCTTTTTGGCGGCTATTTAGCATTGGGTCTATTGGGATCTAGAAATCTTTTGTGATGACATGTGAGTAGGGATGGCAATGGGTACCCCATGGGTAGGGTACTATAGTACCCCTCCCCATGTCCGCGTTTATAAAAAATGTCTGTACCCGAGCCCGTACCCTCGTGGCAACAACTTTAAGTGCCCTTCCCCATACCCTATGGGCACCTAAGTGTCCATACCCACACTCATTACCCGCACTTTAATTATGAAAATACAACAAAAACATCACAATTGAAATAAAAATATGATCCAATAAATTTCAAATAAGTTAAGCAGTTTTTAGGTTAAGATTTAGGTTTGAATAGCTAAATAAATAAATTAATTGTACAGTAAAAAATAAATAAATTATTTATCATATTATATAAATACGTATATGCGGGTTGTGGGGCTGGGTAATATAGTGCTCATACCCGGGCCCATACCCATTTAAATTTGCGGGCAATTACCCGGACCCAAACCCGAACTCATGAAAGCGGAGTTTTACCCTACCCATTGTGAGTATTTTTTGCGGGTGCCCATTGGGCCTGGGTCCAATTGCCATCCCTACATGTGAGTCGTTCAATCATAGACAAACTGAGTGAAAAACTAACCAAACAAATCAGAGCCGTTGAATCATTTTTCTATGGCTGAGATCGACCAAACAGTTACACGTGGCGACAAACAGTATTTTTTTAATTGATTAAAAAAAAAACCGGGAACTTTCAATTAAAAGTTGAACTAATTCATTTCAACACCTGGTTTATTTATTTTCCGGCGTTCCCTCTGTCCCGGCGGCAATGGCCGACGACACTCCCGAACCCGAACCCGATTCCTCAGAACCTTTCACTCTCCACAAACTATCTTCCATTCGTTCCCTTCTCATAAACCCATCAACCCCAAACACCACCCTCTCACAAATCCTCCAAACCACCACTACCATCTCCTCCACCGTCGATTCCCTCGCCTCCATTTCACAGCTTCCTTTCTCCAAACCCTTTGAACTCGAAGATGAGCTATTCGTCTCGTTATGTTTTGGACCTTCCGTTTCGGGTCGGGTATGGATGTTACGGAATGCGGGTTTAGGGTTTAATGTTCGGCCTGCGTTGTTGTTTACGTTGTTGTTAGGGTTTACGAATGATCCTTATCCTTATGTGAGAGCTGCTTCGTTGGAAGGGCTTGTTCGTTTGAGTGAGCGTAGTGAGTTTTCTGATGTTGCTATGGTCAATGGTTGTTATCAACGTGCTGTTCATCTTCTTGATGATATGGAAGATGAAGTTAGACTCTCTGCTGTTCGTGTTGTAAGATCATTACTCTCTCTATATCTCACTTTTTTGGATTGATTCATTTTAAACATTTTCATGTATTTTGTTTAGTTGTAGGGAATTATCGCATACTTATGTGTGTTTGGTTCTGCTTTGACAAAAATTGATTTTGAGCAAGTGAATTGAAGGTTAAGTGGTTTATATTTTGATAAATATGGTTATTAAGGACCGGTTTGGATTGACTTATTTGAACTTATCTGCTGTGTGTCAGACTCTTTGGTAAAGCCTATGGAGACAACTCATGGCATGTTTATAACCTGTGTTCAGCTTATTTATTCCCATAAGCTCTTCAAGATAGCTTATGAAACAGTTTGACCTTAGTTTATCTTTTGTTATAGAAATAGCTTATACATAGACATGTAATTAAGTTGTTTATCCAAATAATTTATTCAATTTTAGACTCCAAAGTATGTACATAATATGTACCAAAGGACTAAAATGTGTTTTCTTTCTGAAACTGAAGTATTCCCTTCAAAGAAGTCAGTTTAAAATTTTGTATTATGTTTCTTAATGACTATTGAATAGGGATATATTTTTTTCTTCTTCTGTTGAATGGGAGATAATAGGCATAGTATAACTATTAAATTCTAAGAATTGTTTTGAGGTTAATAAACATTAAATGAGAAGAGTTTTAGGTTTGAGCAAACAGATGATTTTCTCTCTGTTGACAATTTTTTCTCCGTAGTGGGTTTCATTGAGAATATGCCTTTTCTTTTTATACCAAATATTGATTTTGGTCTTAGAAAATATACTTAGCATCAAGGTATTAAACTGTGATTCAAAACTGCAATCAAGGTTTAGAAAGTCTTGTCGCATGTATATATTTGTAATTTTTCACAATGTTAAGATCACAATTTAAAATCTTGCTCAACAAGTGATATTGTAATGTCGTTACTGTCATGTTTAGAATGAGAAATTACATATGTTTGTGTTATTCTCATTAGAAGTTGTATATTTGTTGAGTTCAGTCAACGTAGAATGATTGATATTCTGTTTCCCAGCTGCTTGTGTAAGGAGAACAGTATATGAAGTGTTGATGGTAGAGTAGTTGTCTTAATGATGTGAGTTGTTGTATTTCAGGTAGCTTCATGGGGTCTGATGTTATCAGCTTCTAATGCAGACATGAAGGCATATTGGTCCAATGAAGTATTTGCTAAGGTATATTATTTATATTGTGGGCTGCACATGGTTTCATGGAATCCATGTCAATACTTTTTGGCGTTGAGTATCTTTTGAGTTTTCAAGCATTTAGATCAGTCGTTGCCCCTTAAAATCACGTGACATAACACATTCATTTCATGTGCATGTAGCTTTGTTCCATGGCAAGAGATATGAGCATGAAGGTTAGAGTTGAAGCCTTTAATGGCCTTGCAAAGATGGAAATAGTATCTAAGGATTTTCTTTTGCAAAGCTTATCAAAGAGAGTTTTAGGAAATGGAAAGCAAAAGGAAACTATGGATGCGGGCACTTCTGAACAATTTGCGATGCTGGCTGCTAGTGTTGCCGGCGCACTAGTTCATGGACTTGAGGACGAGTTTTTTCAGGTAATATTTTGAATATATCATAGCAATATATTGCTCATTGTTTACAAAGGTTCATCTTTAAGTTGACTGTAACTATCTGCCTTGATTTCATGACTAAATCATTGTTTGATTATATGAAAATTAATTACACTATGTTTCTGCTTTACCTGTAGGTGCGGAAGTCTGCCTGTCAGTCCTTCCACAGACTGACAATCCTCTCTGTTGAGTTTGCTCGTGAAGCCTTAGACTTGTTAATGGATATGTTGAATGATGATTCAGTGGTGGTTCGATTGCAAGCTTTAGAAACCATGCATTATATGGCAATTAATGGCTGTCTAAAGCTTCAGGAAAAGCACTTGCACATGGTATCTTTCTGATCCTTCATTAGTCGATGTCTATCAATAATTTTTCTTCCGTTTGAACTGCAAGATCCACCTCATTGTTTTTGGTTAAATTATCCTATGACATGGACCTAATACGTAATGTCTTTGTATTTGGAGGATTTGTGGTTAATGAGTTATGTTAGTGGTGCGATTGTTTTCCTGGAAGATGAATAGATTATTTACGGTTGTTTGGGTTTCAATATTATGAATAAGTTTTCTTACTAGATTTGTAGAATGCTAGATCACTTGGGTTGAAAAACTTGCTTTTGGAAAGTGAAGAATTACTAGTGGGATGTATGGAAAAACTGTTCTTGATGGAAGCCAAAAAATATGATTTGTGAGATTAATTGGAATTGAACGAATGATAAACAAAAATAATGTGTTTTGGTAATCTGAGAGAAGTTCAAATTAGACACAAGAAAAAGAGATGTTGTCACTGGTAATCAAATGTAATACCAGGGATTGTTGTGTTTTTTCCAAAAACAATAAATTTCACTTAGTTATAGACTTTGTTCTTCAACTAAAAAATGTCTCGGATGTCCCTAAATTTAATATAAAAACTTTTCTCGTAAATAGAACTTAGTGAACACAACAGCATGAAAAGGTTGTTTGGATATTATTGAGAAGTTTTATGGTCATTGAGTGGGCTTTTCGTAGTAGAATTTTTAATCTATTGCATTGTAGTATTCATTTCACCAAACAGATGAAATTTTCTCTTGCCTATTCCCATAATAATGACATTCTTTTTCTTTATCTAACTGGCAATTTGTTACTGATATTGTGCTAATGTTTCATTCATTTTGCAGTTCCTTGGTGCTCTACTGGACAACAGTAGGGAAGTAAGATGTGCTGAAAGGAAAATACTTAAAATTGTGAAGCTAAATGATCTGGCAATGTTCAAATCATCTATTGACAGACTTCTGGAAAATTTAGACTGTTATGCGCAGGTATTGCTTTGTACTATTTTCCAGTTGTCTTTTATTTCTTCAAAAGACGTGAAATCTCATGTTAAATTTTAAAATTTCAAGATAAAAGTGGGTTTAATCTACAAAAAGAATGTGACCTTGCTCGATAAAACTGTTATGGTGAAAATAACAACTTTTTTGTTTAGTCATTTTCATTTTGTTGGTTTAACTATTTGAAAGAGAAAAAATAAAGTGAAAGAGGGAATGGCCTCGTCGCAGAATCAGTGAAAATATTTTTAGCTTTTACAAGACAGAAGTCATAGTGAAATTATTGGTCATGTCTCTTTGTTCCTCATTTCATACAATGTATTGTTTTTGTTTATCCATTATGTACTTCTTAATCGTACTGTCTTTTGAAATAACAGAGGCATGATTCTATATACAAACCACTTTTTAGCAATTCGTTACTGTTATTTCTCACCTGTGTATAACTTCAACTACTACGCTTCCAGGATGAAGCTGATATATTTTCGGTTTGCTCTCATCTTGGTCGAAATCACAGGAAATTCGTAGGCTCAATCGTCAAGGAAACTTTTGAAGAGGTGCGCTTGCTTAGAGTATGATATAACCACATATGACATTTGTATTTGCATTCCAATGAAACAAATATAGCCAGCCTTTAGAAAGAGTTGCACTGATTAATATTTTATGTTGCTCTTACAGGTAGAAGCAACTTTTGAAGGAAATGTGGAATTTAAGAGTGCAAGGATAGCTGCACTCTTAATCATTTCTATATCTGCTCCTCTATTTAATGAAGATGTAGGCAGTGTACCACCAGTAATGTTTTCTTATGCAGTTACATTGCTGGGTAGAATTTATTGCGCTTTTAGTGATATCATGGATAGGGATGCACTTTTGGCGTACCTATGTGAGAAAAGCAGACCTCCAAGTTATTCTACCCCAAATATTAACCACGGGGAAGGGGATCAACAATTGCCTTTAATTGAAGGCGATACTCCAAATTGTGCTAGCAATGGGGCGATTGATTCCACAATTGGATCAGAAATCATGAAGGAACAAAAAGAGGTAGCCAACTATCAGGTAGAACAACATCAATCAGAGGATAGTGAAGTTACAACATTTGTAAACTACATCCTTGCAAAGTTCCCTGATATGTGGCAAATGATAGAGACAGGTCTTACAAATGAAGTGTTAAGGTCTTTAAGGTAATAAATTATAGTATTGCTTCAGTAACGTTTGTGCTTTGACATTTACTTCGATTTGCTTCATCCAATATTTGTTATTTTTGTATATGTTGCATACAAGTTATATCTGATGTCTGGAATTTGCTTACAGTACACAATTTTGGCATTATAGAGATTATATTTGTGTACTGAGTATACATTGCATATATGATGCAGAGATTCTTGTTATTTAGTGTCTATGTTTGGTTTGAGGACTTGAAATTTAAAATGTTCTGAAAGCTTATAAACTGGTCCTTTGGTTGTTTAATTAGCATATATGCATCTAATATTGGCTCTCTTCTTTTCCTATCATTAATGTTGCAGGTGTTTGAAGGATGAATTAGCAACTCTGAAATTTGACTCTTTGGGTTCTGATGATGCTTTGGCATTTACATTACTGTATCTCCGGATAATAAAATTACTTGTAGAAGTGTGGGAGCACTTACCAGGAAAAGGTTCGTATTCTCATGGAATGGGAGAATTGGAATTCAAACTAAGGAAGCTTGATAGGAGGGTTAAAGAATTGATGAGTAAGTTTGTCGGTTTTTCTGCAGAAGAAGAATTGAATATCTTGGAGATTATATTACTGAGTTTTGCCCTCAGGCTATGTAAAGTTGAAACCATTTGTGTCAATCTTACATTCAAGAGGCTGACTTCTATATATTCATGCGTTGAATCTATCCTTAAGGAAAGATCAGATTCACCAACCAATTTTGTGGTTGAACTTGGTAAGTTATTACATGAATGTCAAACCACCTCGATCAATGGAGCTTCCTGCAGTCCACTTCAGTTTGATGGATGTCTCAAGCTCTTCTCCCTGAAGAAATTTGTGTTTCATGGAACAATCAGACAATTAAAGGTGGAACTAAGCATTTCCAATAATGATTCTCTACATCCTTTTCCCTTTGTTTCAGGACTACCGGTTAGTATACCATGTGAAATCACTCTCCATAATATTATAAGCAAGTGTAAGTTGTGGTTGAGGATGAGTTTGGATGATGGTTTAGTACAATATGTCTTTCTTGATTTGGACAAAATAGTAGGCTCTGGAGATGTAAGAAACTTTGTTTTTGTTGCCCCATTTTACAGAACACCAAAAGCTAATTCTTTTACATTGAAGGTTTGTATTAGCTTAGAATGTTTGTTTGAAAATGTTTGCCCAGTCCAAAGGTTTGGAGGACCAAAATATGAACTAGTACCTCTTTGTAAAGAAAAACAAGTTTATTTTTCTATTGTTAATAAAGATTAATTTTTTAGCCTGGCTAGTGAAAACTAGCTCTTCCGTTGTAAATTATGCATCAGATTGAAATAACTCCTGTTTAGATATTTTTGATGAAATGTTAGATTATGTTGTTACTACACGGAAACAAGGAAAATAAAGTAGTAAGAGTTAACAAAACTAACTCCCAAAATTTTAGATTGAATACAAATTTGTTACAATTTCTGGAGTTTTCTTGATGAATATTTTTTTTAACAAAAATCTAAGCAGGTTTTCCCTTAAAATAGTAATAGTATTTATCATGTACACTCTTTGATCTTTAAAATATGTTGTTCAAATATATCATGATGAATTGTTCAGGAGAATCTGAGTTCGATTTCTGAGTTGAACAATTTGATTCTTGAGTTTGAATTGTAGCTTTTGATTGATACTTTTTGTTTTTTTGATTAAAATAATCAAAATAATTTGCTGACTTGTAGCCTAAATTAAAATTTTTTATTAAAAAAATCAAAAAACAAAAAGTATCAATATTCTTCATCATTTTCATATTCATCATCTTCACACAAAATTAAAACCCAAAAAATCCTCTTCTTCTCTTATCAATTCAATCTGAAAACGTGAAATCGATTTTGAAGAAGCTTTGGTTTCTTTTGCTTTGCGCAATCGGTGACATAATTGTATGAACACTGGTATCTCGGTCCTGTCTTCTCATATATATCGTGAGGGCAACAGTTGTGCAGATAAGTTAGCTAATCATGAGCATGGTGTTACGAATCCTTTTTGGTGGGATGTTTTGCCCGCATTTATTAGCCATGATTTTTTTAGAGACCGGGTGGGGCTTCCTAATTACCGTTTTCCTTAGGTCTCGGGTTTTATTTTGTTTTGATGTTTACTTTTTGCGGGTTCAAGTATGGCCCCCTGCTTGTACAATTTTTCCTTTTTTTAATAAATTTTGAGCATGGTGGCAGAGGACGGAGGTGATTTTGGGGTGCCAACCTAGTTGAGATGTCTTGTCTCCTCCTGATGTTTTCCATTGCTTTTGATTCAGCGAAAAAAAAAACATGGCCTTACAACAGTTCATTCTCATAAGAAAAAGAAGAAGATTATCAGCCCGCCTAGAGAACCTTGAATTAAGGGCACTGCTTAGGTAAGAAAGAAGCGCTGATCCACTTATACTCGCTAGGGGTTACTCTATCACACGCATCCTAGCTTATCTAACTTCTTCCTTGAAGGTCCCACGGACTGCGTAGTTCAAGTTTTCGGCCTATTCACCAAGGGATATTTTGGTTGCTTTTGGCGGATCGCTTACTACTACTAAGTTGGATCGAATGTCAACCTGTGGAGGCACCATATCAAACACGTGGTGGAGTTAGAAACGAACACATGGAAGGTGGATAGAATACGCTCTCATTATAAAACACTTTTGCCCTTTTACTCATTATTCAATCTCCAATAGCACAATTTTGTGTGATAGTTGATGTATTGTTATTTTATTTTTCTCTGGGTTTTAATGTTGTGTGAAGATAATGAATATGAAGATCGTGAGGAACACTAAGACTTTTTGTTTTTTTAATAAAAATTAATTTAAAAATAAATCATTTGCTAACTGGGACATGCCACTTACTTCAACACGCCACGTTGGCACTCTTTAACCTAGCTGGATGGAAATGGATTATCGTGCAAATTGTTAAAGACTTAAAAAAACTTAAAAGATTAATCTGATATAAATGTAAAACTTAAATGACTCCATTATCTTTTTTCTTGAAAGGGACCTCAATATCTATCTGGTCTTAATCAACGTAAGAGTGCATATTATTTATTATTTTTTTGACAATTTAAGAGTGCATATTTTTATAATTTTATTCCTTGGAATCTACAAAGTTAATTTGAAACGAACACACTCCTAAAAATGAATAGCTTTATAACGCCTTTTGAAAACAAAAATGAAACATTATCATTTTTAATTTGAGTAATTTTTAAATTTTATCTATGATTTATACAATTTTTCAGACAACTTTTAGAGATAGTTTGTTTCATATTAAAAGATAAGTGATTTTGGTATTCTATAATTTAGAAATTATTTTTTTTACTAGGTTTTATAAAAAGACAGATATTTTTTTGAACAAGGCAAAATGAAATTATATATTAACCAAAAAGCTCTCCACAACACAAGGAGAAGAAGTTATTTTGTGTTTGTTTACTGTAAAAAAAGTGATGTTTGAGGGGTACAACTATAAAATTGATTTTTTTTTATTACAAATTACCATGAAGGACAATTAAAATAAGGAAACACAACAATATGATTGTAATAATTTTTTTTTTAAGATATCTTTATTCAAAATAGCTCTAATTTATTTGAGAGATACTCTTGACAACTTTTCATTTGAAATTGTTTTATGATATTTTTTCATGGGAAATGCTAACGAGTGTCCCTGAGTACTTTTTAAGCACTTAAAGCAGTAAGATTTTATCAAAATCTGTGTATTTATTGCATTTGAAAATCGAAATTTTTGACTTTTTAAAGCAAAAAATCTTCGTTAGAAATCCTTAAAGAGTGCCCCGGAGGCACTTTTTAACAAGACCTTTTTCTTTATTTTAAAAAGTCGTAACAAACCAATACAATACTTTTAAAAGTGATTTTTTTAAAAATAATTTTTATTTTAAAAAATCTGTATCAGACGGACTCTTAATCGAGTTAGGCAATGCCATATTAACAATTCAGTTGCAATATCCTTATCTTTCTTACCACATCACCCAATTTTTTTGAAATTAGGGGTGCTGAAATTAAAATCTGAGCGTATTCAAAAAAGTTGAAATCTTAAAACCAAATAGGCTTAAACGCACTTTTCACCCCTAAGTTTCAAAGTGTAGCGATTTTGGCCCCCTTTTAAAAAAATGGCAAAAAAGACCCCCATGTTTAGCCCCTTTTGCAAAACTCCAATTTTGACTTTGTCAATCCTACGTGTCAAAACTCCGTACTATATATATATATATATATATATATATATATATATATATATATATATATGGTAAAAGTTTGTTTTAATTTATTAGTACGATATATTGTATTATTCTATTATCTGTTGGTTCTTCTTTTTTTTTTTAATACTATTTATTAGTTTAATTTAATCTAGTGTTTTTTTTATTTTATCTATTTCAAACATAATCAATCATTCTAATCCGTAATATATCAAGTTTTAATATGTTATATGTTATATTTTAGATAAATATATTATTTTACTTTTTTTGGCCTTAACCCCACAATTCTTTGGAGAAAGGGGCTCTAATAATCTGGAGTTCAGCCAAAACGTAAGTTAAGTATAACCAAAAATTGTTTCCGTCAGGAATTGAACTTGGGTTTTTCCGATCGATTCGTCTAAGTGGGAGCTCATTAATCAATTGAGCCAAATCGCTTGGTTAAATCTATTATTTTACCGTGTTCTTATAATATTAATTAACATTAATAAAAAAAATTAATTTTTAATTTGGAGATATAAAAACTAATTCAAATTAAATCACATTAAATTGAATCAGATCATATGTTTTTCTTCTTCTTATAAGATGACTTTTTTTTTTAAATTAGCAATCAAAACTAAACCAAACCGCACATAATTGTATCTTTAGATGACATGAGTTTTTAGCTTTAAAACTATTCAAACCGCATGCGAATATCCCTACTTTACCCACTCCGTCTATTTTTAAGTGTCGTTTGCTATTTGATTTTGTGTTTTTACTTAACTGTCGTCTTGACCTTTTAAGGGTACAATTTGTCAATATACATATTCTCAATCACTCATACGTACTATTTTTTAATAAAACTAATTAATGTTATAAATTTGAAAAATTCAATTTTTTTTAAACGAAGTTTGTTTTTATCAAACACAATTTTGTTACCTATTATAATGAACACATGAAAATTATAAATTCTATATATGACCCCTCTTCTAAGTTTTCCTCATCTCATCTGACTCCTTTAAATCAAATATTTATTGGTTTATTAATGATGTTTCAATACCAATATTTAAATCCGACAAATGAATAATATCTACATTCAATTCTATGTCACATAATGTGAATAAAGTCATAGTTGAAGCTTAAATTTTGATCAAAAGAGTTTGAAGAAAGTGGAAGAACATAGTTATTTTTTGATTAGTGCAAAGTTGAAAAATATCATTTCTTTACGATCATTAAAAAAAAATTGTTTGTTATAATAGAGAGATAGAGTGTGTGCAAAAACAAATGAGTTTGTTGAGAGAGAATACCAATTGTTTGTTATGGGAGAAAGATAGAGAATCTGATTTATAATATGTTTAAAAAATTAAGAATTTACCGGTGAATTAAAACGAAATATAATAGAAAAAATTAATAACTCCCTCAAAAAATTAATCCACCCCGCAACCCTAGTTAAGCTTCAGCCACCGTCGCTCCTCAAGGTGCGTTTCCTTTCTCACTTTTCCATATCTCTATACACTTTCAATATTCAATATCTTTATCAATTTTTTCACTTTTATTCCTTTTCTTGTGCAACAAGTTTTCGTATTAACTTCCACAAATAAAATCGTTTTTTTATATCAATAATTTGGTGTTTGAATATTCAAGTTTATTTTTCTACTTCTGGCATTTAGAAGATGAATGAGGATCAAACAAAGGACGATGTTCTCTATGGAGTGTTTGCCGATTCATCTTGTAGAAAGCGAAGAAAACACCGCGATTTCTCGCAGAAACAAGACCTTACTAAACCGATAAATTTCGTTTCTACCGGAACTTTCATGCCTAATGAGGATAAATTTGATGACAATTCCAGACAGCAGGATGTGAAGGATAGTTATGTTAGTGAGGATAGTCCTGGTTTAGGTCTAGGTTTTGAGTCTGCGAGCATGTTGGGGACTGGTTTAGGTTTAAATTTTGGTTGTGGCGCTGCGAATGGTTCTGATAGGAATGATGAATCTGATGAGATTAAGGAGGGATCAATGCTGAGGGAGAAGAAGAAGGGGCAGGGTCTAGGTCAGGAGGGATCTGTGGATGTTGGGAAATTCGAGAGTTATACGAAGGGAATGGGAATGAAGCTGATGGAGAAAATGGGTTATAAAGGGGGCGGTCTTGGGAAGAATGAGCAGGGTATTTTGAATCCTATTGAGGCGAAACCGAGGGCTAAAAATTCTGGTCTTGGATTTAACAAATCGAAGGAGACTATTACTCCGTTGCCCGCTTTGGAAACGGAGAAGAAGAGTGAACCGGGAGGAGGCGTGCAGCCTATAGTTGGAAGAAAGAAAAGGCGTGCATTGTTAAAGCAGTTGAAGAAGCAGAAAGAAGGGGAAGTGTCTGTAACTGCCGAGGGGTTGTTGACGAGCCAGAACGAACAAGAGTCCGAGGTTGTTCAAAAGATTTATGATATGAGGGGACCACAGACACGAGTGTATACAAATTTGTCTGATTTGAATGCTGAGGAGAAAGCAAAGGAAAAAGATGTCCCAATGCGTGAACTTCAGCATAACGTAGCACTAGCAGTTCGGATGACCGAGGCTGACATCCAAGTGATTGATAGAGATTTGCGGAAAGAGAGGGATATAACACTTAGCTTGAAAAGGGAAAAAGAGAAGTTGGAAGCTGAGGCAGCATTTCAGAATAAGCAGCTGGATAATTATGAGAACATAATGAGTATGCTGGACCGAGTCCGAGAAGAAAATGCATTAGCATTGGATTCCCTTGCTCAATACTTTAGGCACATGCACAAAAGATATGTTGAGTACTATAAGGTGTGTAACTTGTCATGCGTTGCATACTCATATGCTCTGCCTTTGTTTATCAGAGTGTTCCAAGGATGGGATCCTCTTCGAAATCCATCTCATGGTCTGGAGTTAGTATCAGAGTGGAAGACATTGCTCCAAGGATATGATTGTTTTGATATACAGGACATATCATCACCGTATACTCACTTGGTTTCAGAGGTTGTATTGCCAGCTGTTAGAATATCTGGTATCAATACCTGGCATGCACGGGATCCTGAGCCGATGCTACGGTTTTTGGATTCATGGGAAAAGTTGCTTCCTTCTTCAGTTCTTGCTACTATATTAGACACCATAGTCATGCCAAAACTATCAAGTGCTGTAGATACTTGGGAACCACATCGCGAGACAATTCCTATCCACACATGGGTGCATCCATGGCTACCTCTGATAGGGCACAAGATGGAGAGGGAGGGTATCTACCAGATGGTTCGTTACAAATTGAGTAATGCTCTTGTCACATGGCACCCAAGTGATGGTTCTGCATATGCTATATTGTCCCCTTGGAAGGCTGTATTTGATTCTGATAGTTGGCAACAACTTATGCACCGTTATATTGTACCAAAGCTGAAGGTTGTCTTGAGAGAGGACTTCCAAGTGAACCCGGCAAGTCAGAATCTTGATCAATTTTATTGGGCAATGAACTGGGCTTCGGCTATTCCAATTCAACTGATGGTTGACATAATGCAGATCTTCTTTACCAAGTGGCTTACGGTTTTGTATCGTTGGTTGTGCTCAAATCCTAACTTTGGTGAAGTTAGAAAATGGTATTTGGACTGGAAAGAACTTATTTCAAAAGAACTTTTGGCAAATGAAAGTATTCGATACATGCTCACATGCGGTCTTCGTATGATGAACCAGGCTGTTGAAGGTATGGAAGTGAGCTATATTAGGGTAAGTGAGCAGAAGAAATTTGAGACTCAGCAGAAAGCAGCAGCCTCTGCTCAACAACAGGCTGCTGCAAGCTTGGGTGGTGCTTTTAACGCATATGGTGTGAAAGAAATCAGTGTGAAAGAACTCATTGAAGCCTATGCTCGGGGTCATGGTTTACCATTCGAACATAAACCTAATAGAATGCACAACGGTTATCAAATATATGGGTTTGGCAATGTCAGCATAATAATCGACTCTCTAAATCAAAAGGTCTATGCCCAAAATGAGGAAACATGGTCTTTAGAAACTCTTGAACGATTGCTAGAGTTGCAAAATAAATCCCTTAGTAAAAGACGTTGAATTCTGTTGGGTATGTGAAGTAACATCTCAGTCCTTAGGTACTACTCTATTTCCTTAGGGTTATTGTATCAGTTATTTTCTCTTGATTTGCTGGCTAAGGATATTGTAGTTTTCTTATGTTTTGTTTCAGTATCCAACATGCTGTAAAATTATAGGCAGATAATACAGGCGAAATGAAGTCACCGTTTTTTCATAATGTTAACTGTTGTTTTGGATGTGAATATATTTAGAGATCGCGGGAAGGAACATGTACCTTGGCCAATCCTTGTGCAGGCCATTCTTCTTCTGTTTAATTTAAAGCTTACTGTTCCCAGAAATTGGGCAATCCTGATGCAATGTTACCTGCTGCTGCAGTTATAATCCTTGTTTTTTAATAAAGCAAGACACATTTCACAGGTAATAGAGCAAAAAATACCATCAGAGAATAATATAAGCATCCCTCTTAAACGTATATGCATAAATGGAAACAATGAAGAAGGAAAACTTATAATTGAAACAGTTTATTTTAGTTTCCATTTTCTAAGCTTATTAATAAACACACTTCTGTAATAGAACCGTGCACAGAACACCGAACATTGTTAATCTTCATTCCACTGCTCCGTCACATAAGGTTCGAGTGAAATTTGGGAAATTGTACCCAATGTAAGTGCTGCTTTATGTATTTATATATACAGCAAAATAGACTAGTAATACAATGTGGTATTACTAGGTAAACTAATAGTATACCCTTGATGCAGGAGCAGTTTGTTTATCATTCTGTTTTTATGCAATTTATGTCACGTAACTTGCACTTGAGTGATGGATATATATATATATATATATATATATATATAGTAATGTGTTCCGAAAGATGTGCTGAAAGGAAAATACGAAAATACTTAAAGTAGTGAAGCTAAATAATCTGGCAATGTTTCAAATCATCTATTGACTGACTTCTGGAAAATTTTGACTGTTATGTGCAGGTATGCTATGTACTATGTGTTAAAATCGATTAGAAATCAAACATTAAGATTTGCTAGTTGTCGTATCAATTACGTTTAATTAGCACACTAGCCCAATAGTTGTCAAATTTAGTTTAAGTTGTGCTAGTGTGAGTTGTAACCAACATAAGTTACCATCTGGATGATCATCGAAGGCACCTAGCAAATCATAGCGTAATTGATACGACAACTATTGGGCTAGTGTGGTTCATAACCAACATAACCAGATGGTAACTTATGTTGGTTACGGCTGACACTAGTTGTCAAATTTAGTTTTAAAGTTGTGAAAATGTTTTTTAACAAGATTAAAGCATAGTAAACTTTAGTTCCACGAGGAGTTTTAAAATCAATTAGAAATCAAATGTTATAATTAGCTTGTCATATAAATTACGTGCGTTAATTGTAATTGATTTTTATTATAAATACAAACAAGATGTGCTCTGTCAAGACTCAAAACCGTCATACATAGATACAATTTCTACACTATGTTCCCATTGTCTTTTATTTCTTCAAAAGACAACTTTAAAGTCCCAATTTAAATTTTTAAAAACTGGAATTTGTTTCTTATTTCATCCAACATAATGTAAGTTATTACATGACGATTATAGATCTCCAATAATGTCTCTCTACATCCTTTTCCCATTGTTTCAGGACTACCAGTTAGTGTACCATGTGAAATTACATTCCATAATATTATAAGCAAGTGTAAGTTGTGGTTGAGGATGAGTTTGGATGATGGTTTAGTACAATATATTTGAATAGAAGTGAAATAGATTCATAAATATATTAGATCTCACATATATACTTTATATACTTGTGTAATGATTATTCTATAATTATGAATATTTATATTAAGAATATATCTTATAAATATGAAAAGTATACATATTGATAAGTTATTAAAAATAGTAAGTCATTATATTAATTAATAAATATTTTTAAAACGAAATAAGAATATGTCTTTCTTGATGGAAAAGCAAAATATGGAGGACCAAAATATGAACCAGTACCTCTTTGTAAAGAAAAACATTTTATTTTTCCAATGTCAATAAAGATTAATTCTATAGCCTTGCAAGTGAAAATTTGCTCTTTCAATACCTATACATTGTAAATTATGCATCATGTTGAAATAACTCCTGTTTATATTTTTCTTGATGAAATGTCAAGTTTTTTGTAACTGCGTAGAAATAAGGAAATCAAACTACTTGCTCTGATTTCATATGTGAAAAAATAATTATGTTCGTACTTATTAAGAAAAGTAGTTAGACTCTTGGTAAAAAAAATAGTTAGACTCATTTAATACTAAAAGTAACAAGAAAAGTACTTGTATATTCTTAATTATCTCTTATGGAAACTTGTTTCATAAAAATTAAATTTAAATCGATTGAAGAGTAATTAGAAAATAATAGAATTAAATATGATAGAGGTAATTATCTTGTGTTTTCAAAGGATGTGTGATACATGTGTTGAGAATCATGATTGATCTCTAACTAAAAAATAAATTGAGAAAAAGATGAATTATTTGGAAATAATAGAATGAGGAATATGATATAATTAGAAAGAAATCTCTAACATAACAAACTTCCACCTAATCATAGCTAACTTCTAACTACTACCGTAAATAAATCTCTAACTATATCTAATAGCCTTACAAGTTGCAAGTGTGGGTTAACATTTTCAACTTAGAAAGAACAATACAATCAAAGAAAAAGGAAATACAATGTAACTAATTAATGAAAATTACAAGAGAAAAAAATACAAATTATAATTACATAGACTAATCAAGAAATGTTGATGAAGAAAGTGGTAGCTAGCCTTTCATTCTTTATATGTTTCTTATCATATGATAGCTAAACTTTTCATTCTTTTTATATGTTTCTTATCCTATGATAGCTAGACTTTTCATTCTTTATATGATGTATCACATTTTCTTTGATTGATCTCTATGTTTAGCCTTTTTTTTCGTTTAAGTTTGTAAATGATGTGGTCTTCTTTTACTATCAAATTGTAAAGTAATCCACTTATTTCCCCTAATTCAATCCTTTGTTTAATGACTGGGACAGATGAAAAAGACGATTAAACAAAATTCATTAATTGTGGAAAAAAGCATATAAGCTTCTGCTTCATATTAAAATCTCTTAAAAAACTATCTCAATTATTTTATGTAAAATCCACTTTTCAAAAAATAAACACAAGCACTTAAACCCTAAAGTTCCAATGTTCCAAATCCTGTGTTCAATCATGCAGGAGCATTCGAGAAGTGGTCAATGACAGAAAAAAATATATATATAAAAAAAAACAGAGAAACAGACTGAGCCTCAACTTTAAGGTTGTGAAGATTTTCAGAGTCTGCACAAAAACAAACTTATGTCTTATAACTTATAGCTTATAAGTTTGTCTGGCAAAAAAAGACATGTTTGGTAACAATCTTTATTTCAGGAGCTTATAGTTTATTTTCCAGACGCTACTTCAAGTAGCGTTTGAGCTTATAGTTTATAGCTTATTATTTTTTCTTCCTCTTTTACCCTTACTATTTTATTTAAATATCAGTTTTACCCCTTATGTTTTATTATAATTTAAAATGAAAAAATAAATGTATTAAATACAGAGAATACCAACGATCATGCAAAGAGAGATAAAAATGGGTTCTACTGCTTCTTCATTCTCTCTGTATCGTCATTCTCCTTCTCCACCATTCCTTCATTGTTTCTTCTCCTTTCTTCATCCAGGTTTGCGATTTTTCCCCTATTTTCTTCAGTCTCTGTATTGTTGTTTAAAAGAGTTGTTTGATTCATAAATAGATTGAAAAACCCTAAACCCCAATTTATTTTTTTATTATTACTGATGAATAGATTAGAATATTTGTTCTTTGATGTCCAATATTATACATATTTTGTGTCTGGATTCTATATATATATTTGTGCTTTAATGTCTAATATCTGTGCAAAAAATGGATTGAATATGCAAATATTTTTAAGCTTTGTAGGTTATATATATATATAGTTAATTGGTCATTGAGCTCTGTAGGTTGTTATAAGACATTTTTGAGCTCTGTGTTATAAAAAAAACTATTCATTCTCAATGTGTCATTTTTAGTGTATTTTTACCATGTGTCCTTTTTAATGTCTATAATTCAAAAGTGCTAATCCTTATTATTTTATACTGTAAAATTTATAAGATGGCATCAAGTAAAGATAAAATGGAAGGAATCAATTTTAAATGGTCAGATGATCCTGAGTATGAAAAGAAATTTTGTGAGCTTTGTATCAAGTTCATTAGAAAAATGGGCGTGGGTCATTTAAATGGAAGGAGATTAACCAAGATTTTGAAGTTGCCATCAACCAAAAATGCAACACAAAAACTTTAAAGAATAAGTTTGATACAATGAAAAAAGAGTGGTGAATTTGGAGGTTTCTGAAGTTTGGTGAAACTGGCCTAGGATGGGATCCTGTTACAGGAAAGCTTAGTTGTTCAGATGAGTGGTGGGATAGAAAAATTAAGGTTAGTTTCTTTAATAAATACTTTTAGTTAATTTACAATGAAAATAATTTAATATAAGATCTCAAAGTTAATTAATGGTTAAATTTTCTTTGTTAGTAGGAGAAACCTGAGGCTAAAAAATTTCGTAATAAGTCAATAGATTAGTCGATTGAGGAATATTGGAATCAATTGTTTGATGACAATTATGCAACTAGGGAAGAGTTTGTTGCTCCCTCTATGAATCCTGATTTGGTTCAACCTGGGGAACATGTTAATGTTGAGGGGGAGGATAAAGAAAGTGATGGAGAAGACAATCATTATGAGAGTGATGCAGAACGTGTTTATGCAGAATACAAACAGCATGCTTCTCAAGTGGAAAATTTATATCACGAAGAAAATTCTTTTTGGCCTGATTTTATGAATGAGGTTGGTGGTACCCAAGTACCTAGCCAAGGTCTTGGAGCTACACACATACCTGTTGAAGATCTTGAAGGTACACAAGTAATTGGTCAAGGTGGAGGCACAAATAGAGTTGCACAAACCTAAAACATGACTTACAAACCTATTAAGGGGAATCGTAAAAGAAAACACTCGGGAGGATCAGCAAAGCTAGGTGGTCAAATAGAAACCTTGATATCTCGGTCGAATAAGGCATTGGAAATAATGCAGTCCGATGGTGATGCAAGTAAACAAGTTAATGGTAGTTCTACCATTGCTACAACAATGACTCTTATAAATTGGATGGTTACCGAAGGTGTTTTGGAAAAGGGTAGTGAGTTATGGTGTTTTGCAGCTTGCTTGATTGAGAATGAACCAAGACAGGAGATTTTTCTAAACATGGAGGATGATGAGTCTAGGAAAATTTGGCTAACCGACATGCATTCCAAAGAGAAATGAATATTGACATTAGTTTTCAATGCTTCATGATTTTGATTTGGCATTAGTTTTTGATTTATGAATGTTGACATTAGTATGTATGGCTTATGCTTCTGATTTTGATTTGATATTAACTTCTGATTTGTGAATGTTGAACATTAGTTTGTATGCTTATGCCTTTGGTTTTGCCATTAATTTATGATTTGTGAATGCTCACATTATTACTTGAGTTTTTATGCTTTCCAATAATAATGAAATGTTGGCATTGTCTCTGTTTATGGAATTAGTTTTATAAATATGGTTATAAATATATTTCTAGGTACATCATGGATAATGAAAGACAAAAGAAGAGAAGAAAGTATGCACTTTATTGGAATATAAGATCAAGTGCAATAAGTGCAATTGCTACATATTACAATAAGTATATTTATAAAGAACCATGTATGACTTCAGTTCAAAGGGGACAAGATTGGATGAATGAGATATTGAATGGACACCTTGTTCGATGTATGAATGCCTTTAGAATGGATCCAACTTTATTTAAACAATTGTGTGAAGATTTGCAATCAAAATATGGCTTACAACCAAGTAAGAGAATGACAATTGAAGAGAAGGTGGGCACATTTGTGTATACACTTGCTATGGGTGCTTCTAATAGGGATGTTAGAGAGCGGTTTCAACGTTCTGGCGAGACTATTAGTAGAGCATTTCATGAAGTTTTGGAAGCAATTAGCGGTAGAAGTAGGGGCTACAGGGGTCTTGCACGTGATATCATAAAACCAAAGGATCCAACTTTTCAATTTGTACCACCACATATCGCTAATGATGAGCGATACATGCCATATTTCAAGGATTGTATTGGATGTATTGATGGTACTCATATAGCTGCACGTATTCCTGAGACAGATCAAATGCGTTATAGGGACAAAAAAGGAATACCCACCTTCAATATCATGGCAACTTGTGATTTTGATATGTGTTTCACATTTATATCAGTTGGATGGGAGGGATCAGCACATGACACACGTGTTTTACTTCATGCAATCAACACATTGGCATTAAACTTTCCAAAGCCATCGTATGGTATTATTATTATTTATATGTATTTCTACAATTTCTTCCTTTAAAAAACACTTTTTTGATGAAGTTTGTTTTATAATTATTATTTTTTCTTTTACACAGGTAGATATTATTTGGTTGATAAAGGATATCCTGATAAGGAAGGATATATGGTGCCTTCTCCTAAAATAAGGTATCATCAGTCTCAATTTGAACATGAGCCCCCAACTAATGCTCATGAAGCCTTTAACCGTGCACATTCATATCTTAGAAGTTGTATAGAAAGATCATTTGGAGTGTTGAAGAAAAGATGGAAGATACTTAATAGAATGCCGCAATTTAGTGTTAAGACCCAAATTGATGTTATAATAGTTGCATTTGCGTTGCATAATTATATTTGCATCAACTCAGAAGATGACGGAATATTTACCGTTCTTGAGCAACATCCAAATTACATTCCTCATGATGAACTTTCGGATATTGTTTATGTAATCAATGTAGTGAAAGACCAGAGGGGAGATCAACAAAGAGAAAGGAAATTCGTAACAATATCGTTGCTTCATTCTGGAATAATAGGCGATAGACTTATTTTTATTATTATTTTGGATTAATATAATTGTAGTTAAGATTATCTTAATTCGTACTTAAATGACAATGATATTGTTGTTGTTGTTGTTATTATTATTATTATTATTATTATTATTAATGTATGTTGTTCTTGTCTTCATAAAAAATTGAATGACATAAAAATGTCATTTTATGTCATTTTACATCTATCAGCTAGTTGAACCGCTAATTTTATCAAACACTTCAATTAGCTTATCAGCCATAAGTCATCAGCTATAAGCTATCAACCATCAGTCATAAGTTATAAGCTATCAGCTATCTGCTATTTTTGCCAAACAAACCCTCAAAGTAACAAAAAATGCTTAACAGAATTTAACAAAAATAAAACAAACCCTCAAAGTAACAAAAAATGCTTAACAGAATTTAACAAAAATAAAATTTGTGAACACAACCAGGGCACAAACCACGTAAACAAAAAATATTAATTAGTTATACTTTAGTAAAGATTATGAACTACAAGCCAGAAAATTATTAATTTTGAATCTCCTCGTATCTACTATCTACTCATATTTACTAGGATTAAGTTGTTCGGAATAACCAAACAATGGTAAATCTTCACACACACACACACTACAGGCTTCAGAATAAAAGATGTATAAAAAAATGATCATTAAGTATTTTAAAACAATCTTGAGTGAACAAGTGAAAGATGTGTGCAAGTTTGAGTTAAAGATGTTTGCAAGTTTAACGGTATAAGTATGACAATATCTCAAACAAAGAATATTTTAACAAAAAAAAACTTTGAAAGTCCAATAGACAAGAGATTCATAATTAGGTGCCAGTTTAATTATAAAAAAAAATATATGAATTATTAAAAAAAAAATGAGTTACTCAACTCAAATGAATGAACCTTTTGTTTCAAATGTCATATACAAAAAATTAGGTCCATTATAGTTTAAATTTTGGCTCAAGATTGATATAGAATAATTTATATTTTTGAGTAAACAATTATAATGATATTCTCCCCCTCAAAAAAAAAAATTATAATGATATTCCCAGCACACAAGCCTATGAAATATTTTTATCATTATCAAATTTGAGTGAGACAAGAAGTGAATCGGCACATTTGTACAAGTCTGATTTTATAAATGACTGAGTCTGCTAATTATATCTGCGGCCTCCGAAGAAATGGGACCTTGTGCGGGCACACACCCTCAGGGCCACCCTACATTCAGCAATCATATGCACAACTTCATATAAAACACACAAACGCCATAACAAAAGTAGCAGTTGCTCTATGAATCCAATCGCAATGGCGCTGTAAACCCAAAATCAATGCAATGTTAAGACGCATTAAGATTCATGCAAAAGCATCTTGATCCTATGACTTTACCAAAGCAATAGCATGGTGGAGCATTTCCGCGACCACGGAACAACTTTGCATCACTCATGACTGCAGGCAATGGCTGATATGAAACACCTTTTGACATTTTCTGATGTGTAAATTTCCTTCCATCCTTGACCTTCCTTGTAACTCTCGACCTGTGTATGAATGTGATATTAATACCAAGTGTATAACCAAAGGCAAAAGACTAAGGTCAATAGATTTACTTACAGTATCTACAATAGTTTCACTACTATTAACACCACCAATCACATAGATAGAATCTTTGACGACTGCAGCAGCAAAATACCCCCTAGGATGATTCATTGTTGTTTCCTCCACCGTCCATTTTCCAAGACGGGGATCAAATACTTCAATACTTCGAACCATTGTATCTCCATCAAAGCCACCTAATGCATACCTATGTGGTGAATGAAGAAGTTTAGTGAAGCAAGTTTCAACCAAGTACGGAACATTACAGGTGCGGAAAGTTAAGTCTCTGGCTAGAAATAACAATAATTTTATCTATAGACAAGTTTACCATGTTAATTACACTTGAGGTGATAGTTCAACGTAAGAGATTGAGCTTAGTACTGTAACCTCAAGGTACAAAGTTCAAATCCCCTCGGAGACGGATGTAAAATGACAGTTAGTGCCACTTGAATTAATAAAAATTGTCCCCTTCCCCGATTTTTTTAGAAAAATTTACCTTTTTTTTTTTAAAAAAAAAAACTCAGTATCTGGCCCAAGGACAGATTAATCCAAGAGGACTGATCCCGCTGTCCACTTGCAGGGGTCCCATTTAAAGCCAGAGCATAGCTCCTCTGTATGGACTTAGCCCACCGACATTGACACCAGGGGGAATCGAACCTGAGACCTTGAGAGGAGCACACTCTAAGGTCCCAAGCCAATACCACTAGGCCAACCCAAATGGGTTAAAAAGTTTACCTTGCTAATACCTACTGTTAAGAGTCTAACATTGGATATGGCCCGGTGTCTATGAAACATGAACACCAGACACGACACTGACACGTCGACACGGATAAAATTTTGAGAAAATAACATAATTCAATGTAATCGCAAGTGTCGATGTCGTGTTGGTGTCGGACACGATACGTGTCGGACACCGGGACACACCTTCAATCAGAAGTGTCTGAGCAACAGAGCCCGGTGTTAACAAATGGGAGGCATCTCTCACCTTACAAGCCGGTTTTATGAGGTTCAGTTAAGCCCAACCCAAACTCTAGATGGTATCACAATGTATCTAAGATCCGATGAGAGACATATGTCACATTACAAGCCGGTTTTATCGAGTTGAGTTAGACTCAACTCATTCTAAGAATTACCAAATGAATATAGAAAACAAATAAAAAGAGTTGTGTCACAACAGCTAGAGTTAGGGGTGTTCAAATCCAAATCGATTCAAATAAAAACCACAACCCAATCCAACCACACAAAACCAAATTTTATTAGATGGAGGACCATTAATGAAAACCTCTCGGATCGGATTTTAGACTTTTTTTTAAACTGAACCCAACCGCATATATAGATTTTAATACTTACATTTCATACTAATAGTAAAAGATATGCGCAGAGTTGCGTACTACACATTACAAAACAGTCCAAGGACACTTGTGCAATTCCTCGTTGCTACTGCATCAATGAAATGACAATTAAAGGCAAGCAA
Organism: Medicago ruthenica; assembly: GCA_018208015.1. NCBI lineage: Eukaryota > Viridiplantae > Streptophyta > Magnoliopsida > Fabales > Fabaceae > Medicago > Medicago ruthenica. Next base: position 41,975,596 of record CM031377.1, on the reverse strand, counting down.
GAAGAATCAAAAGATGTTGAACTCACAATTTTTCATTTAGAACGGCCATTGAGTGACAGCCCCGTCTGGTATTCATGTTTGCTATTCTAAACCAAGAATGTTCCCTTGGATCAAATCTTTCGGCAGAACTGCAATTATGTTGAACAGGATCAGTCATATTAGTACAAGTACAGATATACATAAAATATATCTATTATATAAAAGTAAAAAATAAAATCATTTCTGTTAGGAACCCAAGAACTGGATTCCTGAAAAAAAACACTTTGATTAAGAAAATAGAAAGGAATAGGAGAGAAATCTTTCCTCCAAGGGTTTCCCCTACACAATAAAGTTGCTACTCTATTCACAATTGTTTACAGTATTCAATATTCAATGATACCCTCTAACCTTGGTGTTCTCCTATTTATAGACATACTCTCTAACTAATCCAAATAACAAACTAACTTCTCTAACAACTCGTAACTACTTTAATTACTCTAATATCTAGTATTCTATACAATTTCTAGATCAACCGTGTTTACATGACAAATTTTTTAACTGTAGATATGAAACAGTTGAACGGAAATCAAGTTATAAATCTTACTTTAGATAGTTATGCCCATCAAATCCACCAGTAGCATAAATTGCACCGTTAAGTTCCACGGCAGCAAGAGCAAATCTCTGCAAATGTGAAGAGCATTCAAACAATAACTTCAACAATTTTGTATGCTTTTCAAAAAAATTATCAAAATGATTAATTTATTGCATAATGTAAGAAGAGACTTCTCAGTTAGGCAGAGCTATTAGTTCACACCCTAGAAGTGACTCGCACATAAAAGTATTAAAAGTACTAAGCTTGACTGTGATACTTGATGCAAGCATATACAAAATTTCCCATAACATCATGAACTACCTACATGTCATTTCTTGAAAAGAAAAAAAAAAAGAGGAATAAAATGAAAATGGAAGAAACAACATGTTATACAATTAATCCAGTTGGCATGATAAGCAGCATAAGCCTAAAAAATCACATGAACTCTCCTGTTGTAACCAGTTATTGAAAATTATACCTCTAAAATCTCAATCAAGACATAAATATTTACCATTTGAAAGACCTACTTTACCTTCTCTAGCATTGAACGTGTGGGGATCCACCGCCCAATGTCTGAATCAAACATCTCAACATCTGAGAAGCATTCGACTCCGTTGCCACCTCCGACAGCAAATATTTTGCCGTCCAAAGCAGCGCCAGACAAGCTTCCTTTCTTCTGGTTCAGAGAGGGACGCAAGGTCCAGCTGTCAAGAATTGGATTGTACGATTCAACTGCACAGACATAAGACAGAAATGGTTGACGGAAATTTCATCTCATTGTGAAAAAATTAATAATTTGAAAACCACAGTAAGATATCATACCTGTGTCATACCAAACAGGATCATGTCCACCACCAAAAACATAAATCTCACCATTGAACTCTACAACTGAAGCATACGAACGACTATGGTTCATAGGCTTCAAAGATTTGATAGCATTTAGAGAAGTACAATACATCTCCATTGCAGCTAATGATGCTTCTCCATCACAGCCACCTATTAAATACAATGAATCTTTGGCATCTAAAAGAAGCTCAGCAGATGGACTTATTATTGTCTCCTCAACATGTGTCAAAGGAGTATTATGTGTAGATTCCAACAGGGTACAACGATCTTTTAGAAGCTGGATCTCCAATTCTGCCTCTCTCTGAACGGGAAAAAAACAAGCCATTAGTAATATGGGAAAAGGCGTTATCACGTATGATATAAAAAATACAAAACGAGTGCAATTAAAGATACAAAGTGCACTTTCACTAAGATAATTATCATTTTAAAATATCTCCAACCTGCAATTAATCAAAGTCATTTACACTTCTTGGACTTACTAATTGAACTCATCAAATAACCAACACAAGCTTCTTATCCATTATTCAATATACTTCTTAGTTTTATTAACTTATGAAGCCATGTACTACTACTAAAGACCTTTGTTATATTAAAAAGTTACTTTGAACCGTGCATCATCAAAATTAAGAGTAAGGAACTCTAGGATTTGGATCTTGTTTTATTTATTTCACACTGCAGAGTGCAGACACTGCAGTGGAACCAAAACCTTGTGAATCAGGAAACAGGGTGAAATGAGTAACAAGCCTACTTGCAAGTGATCTGAATCTTTGCAAATTTCAAGATTACCACCCCCAAAAAAAATGATAAATTCTAGATTACCACCCCTAAAAAAAATGATAAATTCTAGATTACCAGTTTCTGCTCCAGGTAGCTACTCCTTTCAGCATGAGTTTTTTTGAAATCCATCAGTTCGTTCATCTCTCGCACCAACTATAGAATATAGATACATTACAAGTTAGTTATTTGTAAAAAAGTTAATATATTACATATATAACAACAGTTATCAAACATTCCCAACCACCTGAGCTATGTCGTATTGATGCTCTAATGGAGAACTGGTATTCTCCTCCTTCTCAGATGGAGAACTAGGATTCTCCTCCAACGGAGAGCTAGAATTCTCCTCCTTCTCGGATGGAGAACTAGGACTCTCCTCCTTTAATGGAGAACTAGGATTCTCCTCCTTCTCCTTTGAATACTTTCCTTCGGGCCAATAGTCATTCTTTCCTTCAGGCCAATTCTCATTTGCATAAGTACCACTTACATGGTTTTCCCAAGATGAATTATCATTTTCATGAGCAACAACCAATTTCTTTAGTTTCATCCATCCGTCCTTCTCATCATGGGTAGCATCCTCCCTATCAATTGAATGGGTATCCAATGGCTGAAAGCATTCATCTAACAAATCACTCTCGTTGGAAACTGATTTCATACTTGAGTGGGTAGATAGATGCTCTTGTGACTCTGATTCAGGCCTCTTAAATGTTTTATCTTTCCAAGAAGGATCATGCCATGGAAGAGATTGGGATACAGTTGCCTGATTAGTATTCTGTGGGACAGAATAAGCAGGACCACTTGTCATATTTTGTGGGATAGAAATAGCACGGGGAATTGCCAAGGGTGTCAGTAATGCAATCAATTGTTTTGTTTGTACATGGTCGAGCTCAAACCAAAAATGGTTATGAACATAATAGTTGTCAGCAATAGCAGGTCTGAATCTATCTTCAGTCAATGGCCGGCAATGCAATCGAACTAGGGTTTGCACCTTGAACATTAAAAACAGAAGCATATAAACACAAGTTCCTTTTCATGAATAATAATCCATAGTTCTCTTGAATAACACGGTATCGATTATACCAAGCAAGAACAAGAAAGTTTTACCTGGGCTGGAAACGGCGTCACTTCCTTACCATCATCATTCCATGCATAACGGTCTATTAACATTCTTCCCGGACCAGCCGCCTCAAAAATTCCATGTAGCGTCCTATCACTGTAGTTAAACAGAAAAAGAGGTAACCCAGGTCGAATATTCTTAACATAGGAGAAGTGGATGGAAGGCAGGCCTGTTGTTGAAACAGATACAAATTCCATGAGTTAGATTTCAAAACCCTCAGCAAAATCACTAAAAATAAAAAACTTCGTTACCAACACCGATAATTTTGTGGCATAAAAAACAAAGTCCAAGCATCATGTAATGATGTTAAAGTAAATATCTAACTTTATAATGCTTTGTAATGTTAGTGTTCTTAGATTCATACCAACAAAAACCACACCTGCTATTAAACAAAAGAGAAACAATCATATCATCCATGTGAAAATGACTTACCAAAGAGTTGTTTGGTTAAACACTCTTTAATAGTACAGTTCTTGGTCCCAAATACAACACCTCCCAGTTGATCCTGAGTCAAATTTCTGCCAAATGATGGATTTGAAGAGTAATGATTCCCACTTGAAGAACCAAAACTTGTCTTCTTCCATTTCCCCATCCTAACATAAGAAGGAAAAAAAAGTTAGTATTTCATTCACAGTCTATACATAAAACTGAAACCACAAACAAACCTAACTTATCAAGGTTCCTATTATGCTTCATCTTAACCAAAAACAGAGAAAAATCTAGGTTTGAAAAAACAGATTATGATTTATCTTTCTTCTTTCACACAAATGTGTTTGTGAAATCTGAATACAAACTCTCTCTACTTAAGCACTTATTCAAAACGCGTTTAGACCATAGTATCACAAAGGTAATAAATAAAAAAACCAAACTTTTAACCAAAAATGGCAATGCTACTATAAAAACCTACAAGGAATCATTTTCCTAAAACAGAAAAAATATCAAGGACCACATTTCAAAAAGAACAAAGGAACACTGTAACAAAGTTTAAACCTTTAAACTTTATGGAAACTTGTAACAAAAGATCGTAACTTTCAAGCACTCATGGTTCAGTAACAAGCTGAAAACATGAAGATGAAAAAAAATACATGAAAATTTCAAAAATGGTGAAATGGGTTTTGATTAATACAAAAAACTGTGAAAGGTCGTGCAAATTTTGAAACTTGACGAAAAAAGTTGATTTTTTTTTTATGATCATGAAAGTTTTTTGGGTTCGTACCTTATGGAATGTGAATAGCGAGTGATGAAGAGAGGAAGTTGAGAGAGAGAACTGTGTGAGTGTGTGTGTGTGTGTGTGTGTGTGTGAGAGAGAGATAGAGAGAGAGAGAGAGAGAGAGAGAACTGTGTGTGTGGGTGTGGGTGAGGGTGAGAGGGTCGCCAGCACAACACTGAAGACGAAGCAACAGAGTTTATGCAGTATAAAGAAAGGGAGGGAGCAGTTTTACTTTTATTTATATTATTATTATATAAACATTGATCGTTCGATCGAGATCGTACGGTTCATATTTAAGTTTGATATTTTAAATTATAATGTAAAAAAATATAATTTGTTATTTTACAGTTCAATTTTGATCGATGGTCATTGATATTTCCGATGCGTGATCTAGGTGATTGTAAGTAATCCAGTTTCACAAAAACCGTGAACTTTTGCGAGAATCATTAAAATTGATTGCGTGTTAAACTTCTTACGACTTTTTACAGTTGTACTACATTGTGTATTTACGATAACGACAATGATAATGATGCTTGATAAAATTGATGTGATAAAGTTAAATTAATAACAAGATCAATATTGATCTCATCAAAACGAAAATAAAACAACAACGATGACTTACTTTTGGGATTTGGATCTCTTGTTGTAGAAATCCATGTAATTTGATGCTGTAATTAATTACGATGTTTGATTTGAGATCGAACGATTTAAACGATTGAGAGCAGTAACCACGTGACTTTGTTACTCTGCACCAAATCCAACCTTACTTTAGCATCAGAGCTAGATAGTAAATATATTTAGCTATTTGTACTACTAAGAAAATTTATGTTGATGCAGAGATATATAGAGATACTAGCTTTTATTTCGATTATTTTTTTTATAAAATACTTAAATATTACTTTGAAAATACTTGACAATAGCACATATCATTGAATATAAATTTTACCTCTTTTGCAATCCAAACACTTCAGCAAATAGTCAAAATGAGTTAGTGAAGAAGAACTAATCAAAGGTAAAGCAATGGAGTGAGTAAAATCACAGCTAAAATGAGTGAAGGAATATGGGAAGCAACCAATAACCTTTGCAAATCAATTATGAAGGGCAAAACACTTGGATCTGATGGCGTATGTTTGAGGTAGGGAGAGTCGATTTCACCAAAATTAAAACGCTTGCAACATTATTTTATGTGCTAGTCAATTTCAATAGTGAGGACATGTCTTTGATCGAGATCTGAATGACATTAAATAGATGTAACACGCGAGCAAATAGGTTAAAGTAACACGAGATTAGAATTATGAAAGGTAAATGAACACTTTTTTCAATGTTACAAAATAGGTTAAAGTAACATGCGAGCAAATAGGTTAAAGTATCACGCGATTGGAATTGTGAGGCACAAGTGGACACTTTTTTCACTGTTACGAAATAGGTTAAAGTAACATGCGGGCAAATAGGTTAAAGTAACACGCGATTGGAAATGTGAGACGCAAGTGGACACTTTTTTCGATGTTACGAAATAGGTTAAAGTAACACGTGATTGGAATGGTGAGACGCAAATGAACACTTTTTTCAATGTCACCAAATAGGTTAAAGTAATACGCGATTGAAATGGTGAGACGCAAGTGTATAGTTTTCCGATGTTACCAAACATGCGCTTAATGTATGTATATTTAAACAAAATTGATTAAAATCTCTTTGTATTAAAAATTTGTCAATTAAATTTATTTTATTTTATTTACAGTAAAAATTTGTCAATTAAATTCAAAAATTAGAAAAATACGTCATACATAAAATTACTTATACGGTGTATCACCAAAATAATTTGTTGTAATAGTAAACCAAGTTCATTCTAACTTATAAATCGTAAACACTACATGTATATGTACACGTATTATTTTTCAGCATATGAATACAATGATACACTAACTTTTTGTGGAACTATGCAAATCACATTACCCATCTAAAACATATTTTTTAGACATTCATAATGTGTGATGTGAGTCCAACCTATTTTATTTCACATGAGTATTGAGAAAACACCAAATCCATGTAAAATACTCACTTTTTTCCTTTTTAAAAGCATAAAATATTTGTCCATGTGAGTTTAACTCACTTGATAAGAGATAATGTATATTATTTGTAGAGATCAATGTTTGAACTCTAGACATCTCACTTATTCATCTTTAAGGTGAATTTTTCTAGCCGCTAGACCACTAGACCAAAAAAAACATAAAACATTTTAATATTAGTAAAATTGGCATAATTTGTTAAAGTCATTAACACACAAAGAACTCTGCTACATACACACACAAAAAAGTAAAAAAATAAAGAGCAAGTTTTCACTTTTTTAATATAATATTTTAATATAGTCAAAAGGGAAAGTTTTTTTTTGGTACAAGAAAGGAAAGATTTTATTCCTAAATGAATATATATATATATATACAACCAAACACATTTGAAGACCAAAAACAAAATATTAAGGGTCCGTTTGGTTCGGGATTTTTAGAGGGGAAGAAATATTTTAAACTTTTTGTGTTTGATTCAATTTTTAGAAGAGGATGAGAGGGAAATAGAGGGGAGCAAAATCTCTCATAAGCTCATTTTAAACTTTTATCTTTAAATATCTAACACAAAATTATAAAACGTTGATATTTTGAAAATATTTATTTGAGACAAATTTAACAACATCTCTATATGCTAATATTTGTCTTTATATATTAATAAAAAAATGGTCAAAATTGATTATGTAAATAGAATACATGGTCAAACATCGACACTTACAAAGAAACGGAAGAAGTATATTTATATCTAAAAAGAATAAGTTATCAAATAATTCAAATTGATAAATCAGTAATTCAAATAAAATCTAAAATTATATATAAAAAAATTGATTATAACTCATCCATGTTAACAAAATAAAAAACAGACAAAAAACACGAGAGTGTCCGAATGTTAGTATGCAAATAAAAGAGAAATCAAAATTACAATCTATCAAATAAAATAAGAATAGATAGCTTGAATTATAGAGCTTTAATTTATGTTCTCTTAAATAATCATAGAATTTTAATCAAACTTAAAAAAATACTTAACAACAAAGTATACTTATATAACTCAGGTTCTTATTATAAGATTTTTTTTATAAAAAAATAGCTTTTTTATAAGAAAATGTTGCAACTTTTAAGATGTAATTATTGTTTAAATAAAATTCTTTTTATCATTTATTTAATATTTTTTTAATATTAATGAATGTATTTAATGAGAATTGACATACGATGACACCAATTTTGTTGGGTGCTCGTGCTCTTAAATTTTTGACAAAATTCACAACAACAAAAAATAAATGTGTCAATGTATATTATTCTGTGCCTTTTTTACTTGGCACAATATTTTATTTATTTATTTATTTATTTATTTTTGAATCCATTTTTCATTTTCACTTAAAACAAAAGAGCAGCAACAGACAGAGATGTGAATAGTTTGAATATCATGATGCCATGCCTCTCTTTCCATCTCTCTATCCTTATTTATATTTTTTGCCTCATGCAGTATACTTAAAAGATGATATGATTGATGTCCTCCCTCTCTGTTTTTTCCTCAGGGGTCTGACACATAGGTTTAGAGGTATGTCCAAAATATTGTTTTCACTTCTCCAAATTACATAAATTTGATTTGATCATTAAAGTATAGACTTATATTGTTCCACTTACCAGAAAAATATTTGATGGACACTCATGAGGTAGAACAGTCGAAGATTGAACGGAACCTGTCCATTAAAAAAATAAATGATTAAATAAGTTTTTAATTCTTAGTTCTTATAAAAAAAATAGTATGTTTTAGTCAGAATTGGATTTCCTACTGTTACAGCAGGTGTTGTAACAAGCCTGAACTGTTTGATCTATTATCGACGGTCGAGATTGATTTATAGGTTAAAGTGAGTTTAAATCCTGAACTGTCTGATCATAAATCAACGGTTCAAATTATCTACAGCACCAAACTGCGTGAAAATCCCACAGTAGGGAATCCCGATCAGTTTTAGTCCCTATAAAAATTTTGTGTATCAAGTTTTAGTCTTTAATAAATTTAAATTTGTTTAATTATCTTTAAACTTTTATATTTTTGAGTAATTTTTTTGGACATATTTAGAACATTATAAACAATTTCTCTATAAAAAGTGAGTTCAAAATATAATCTTTACGTCCAAATTTTTATTATTTTTATCATGAAATTTTGAAAGTTTTAAAAAATCATATTTAATTCATTTCATGTTAAAAAAAATTTAATTTTTTATGGAAGAACATTTTATAAGGTTTTGAACATGCTCACAAAAAGTCATTAAAAAATTTCAAAATTTAAGGATAATTAAACAAATTTAAATTTAATAGAGACTAAAACTTGATGCGGAATTTTTTTTAAGAACTAAAACATACCATTTTTTTATGAGGACTAAAAACAAAATTTGATATATTTATAGAGACCAAAAAATTATTTAACCCAAAAATAAATTCAAAAACAATCGGACCTTGGTCCCAACCCATTGAAAAATGCTCTTCTCCCAAGTGACTTTGCTCATTCCCACCACAAACTGCCTAAAATAACCTCAACTTTAGTTAACTCACGTTGAGCCAACGTGACTTAACTCACGTTGCTCCAACTGAGTTAACTTTCGATGTAAGTCAACGTGAGTTAACTTGTGTTGGTTTTAGGTAAACTAACAAACCTGGTTTTGACAGAGATGTTGTTTTTTTAATCCCCTAAACGTACAATATGTTACGTTAATTTTTTAAAAACATGTCTTAACTTAGAAAGATCTTTTCTTAATATAGCCCACGAGTTGGATCATTGACTTTCTACTTTATGAAAATCGACGAATGGAGATTGGAAACGTTTGGAGAGAAAGTAACTAGACAAGAGAAGAACACATTGAGATTATGTCTAGAGAAGTGACATCACCGTAACAATTATTTAAATTAGTCACAACCATTAGTTAATATTGCAACCAAATGTTAATATTTGGAGTAACTTTAAAGACATTCTTGGAGTCAATTGATCAATTATATCTTATTATGTTATTATTCACGTAAGTAGCAAATGAGGTATTTATGAAAAATTGAAAACACCTCTTATATATATATATATATATATATTAAGAAATCAATAAATGATTAATAATAAAAATTATTTTTCTCTGTAGTGGTAATATATAAATGACGAATAAGTTGTTTTTGAATATATTTGATTAATTACTCCATAAAATAATTCAATGTAGTTTATTATAACATAATTTACGGTATTAAAGTTATAGTGCAATTTTCTTATTACCGTATTTATCATATTTTTTAGGGGATTCTCGTTTTATTTATGAAGAGTTAACAAATGATATGTTATATTGAATTTGAAGTTGAATTATCATTCTCTCTTACTCAAAAATCATTATCGCGTATTCATCAAATATGTTTCCAATTTGGGTTCTCTTCCTTATGATTAATCAATTGGTATTAAAAATCTTTTCAGTTAATTTCCTTTTAGAATGATTAAAAAAAACAAAATTTTAAATCATTTAATGGTTTTGATATCCTCATTAAAGAAATATTATTTATTTATTATTTTCTAAGAGTGTTACATACACTCCTCAATTATTTCTCTATATTTATTCTCAAATAGGTGATATTTCTTTCTCATCATGAATATGGGTAAAAAAAGAAAACTATTAAACACACAAAATTCCATATTCTTTCTCTTTCGTGAATTTGATGCTCATCGCTAGAGATTTACACTTTTTTATATGTTGGGTATTGTAGGTTGGGATGTGAGCTACAATGACAAAGAAATATGAGTTGTTGAAAGACAAAATATAAATCTTATGATAGAGTTGCATCTACGAGAACTCAAATGTGATGGAAAAAGAACCCTTAATTAAAGAAAATAAAAAAAAATATTAAATATATTTTAACAAATAAATGGAAGACTATTGAAATTCAAATAATCCAGTTGACTTAGTAAAAGCTATTGAATCTTTTAAATTTTTTATTAACGATTCATGTAAATTTTTTTAAGGGAGTATTCATTAATGAGTCATTTAAATTAAAATGATCCCATAAATGATAAAAATGTCTTTTTTAATTTATTAGAATGAAGATTATCATTTAATGGGTCAAACAGAAGGAAAAAAATGATACCATTAATTTTCATAACACAATTTTTTTGTCCGGTGCACATATGTGTTTACTTTTTAGGATGTGTCTAATATGAACTTTTTAAAGTTGTTCAAAGGTGATCTTTATAATTTTTAGAAAAAATTGAATTTAATAGAAATTAAAAATAGAGAATAAAAATGATATTTTATTAATTATTTTAAAAATAGAGAGATTGACAGGTTGAACTGGTCCATATTAGACGCATCATGCTATTATTTTATTTTTGTGTTAACCCTCTGAGGATTTGAACGGGTTGGTTTGGTTTGGACCCAAGCTTAGACTGTTCGGATAAACTATGAATTGAGTTGGATTCAAGTTTAGCCGAGTTCAAGTAAACTATGATTCATTGATATATAAACTTTTATCTCAACTGTGTTTCCAATACACTCATATCGATAATTCTAAATTGATGACAAAATTATTATGCATCCACAAAATACGTGTTTTAAATAAATATCGATATATTTACAATTCAACACAATCATGATGATGTGATTATTTGATTTTATACGCAATTTTTATATCAACATAACTTAAATTATAAGACCAAAATTTCAAATCTGAATTTAATTTGTTAATTTACATGTAGAACAGTAAAAGTGAGTTTAATTTTTATTTCAAGTTGACTACTAAATATTTCAAAAAATTTAGATCTACATGTATTCTCATCATGATATAATTATGTGTTTTTCTTTGAAACACGGTAATCAGCATTACTTAAATTAAAATACTAAAATGTTGGATCTCAATTTAATTTATTAGTTTATATGTAGAATCGAGTCTAAATTTTGTATGTATAATATTGCCTATGTTAGCCTTGCTACTCACAATCGTCAAAAGTTCGAATGAAAGAAGAAGGTTGTGTTAAGCCTCAACAACAAACGTAAAACTTTATTGGATCTCTATGACATGAACCAAATACGTAATATGGTGAATGCTAAGTCATTTCCTAGAAGCAATATACTCTATAGCTCAAGTACAATGTCAAATGAGTAAGAGCTGCTACATCGCCTGCTGGATGTAGTAAAGAAAAGCAAGGGTCTCCAAATCTTCATGAACGAGTGTGAGTAAAGAAGTTAGTTCATGAGAGTATGATCCTTTATGGATCATGGAATATATAAAATTTTACATGAAAATCTATGGAAATAATTGACACTATGACTAGGAAGAAGATTAATTTTATGTGCCCACAAGAAAAATTGGATGGGTGAAAAGGCAAAAGAATTAGATAGTTTAAGATTTAAGCATTGATACACTGGCAAAGTTAGATCGATAACTAGGGTATGCATTATTTTGGATAAGGGGTGTAAGAAGGTTATTATGGATGTAAAAAGGATATGTGATCGGAGCATAGGCCAACAATTTGTAGTGGAACAAGACATCTTTAATACTATTAGTGCTTACGCACTTTAGGTAGGGTTGGAAAAATGTCTCAAAGTAAAATTTTTGGATGATTTAAAATACTTAATTCAGGATATACAACGAGAAAAAAATATTTTTCCTACGTGGGGATCTAAATGGGGCGGGAGTGTTTCGATAAGTTTTGAAGCCATGCATTGGGGTATGGCCTTGGGGATATTATTGCGGAGGGTAAATCCATTCTAGATTTTGTCATCTTTGATCTTACTATAGCTAATACGTGCTTAAGGAAAAGAAAGGAGCATCTTATCTCATACAATAGTACATAAATATTTGTCTGGTTATGGATGTAAGGGTTAATAGGAGAGACGGAAGATGAGAAGCAACAACTGAGCTTCAAGGATCAAGTGATGGCATTTAAAGGGAGAAAAATAAAGTGTTTTCCAACACAATATTTTAGAGGAAGGCTACACAAAGCTACATGGAAGTGAAAATGATATTTTGGACAAAATGGCATGTGAGATAAGAAAAGTATCAAAAGAGACACAAGGATAATCAATAGGTTTTGGATCTAGGAGTAACAAATATTAGTGGAACAAAAGTGTTCAAAGCAAAGTTAGAATCAAAAGGAAATGTCTTAAAGCGTGTGGTTTAGGTGTAAAAGTATATAAATTTGGGAAAATTATAAGAGAGTAAGAAAACAAACCAAAAAGGCATTGAACAAAGTAAGAACGCAATTTTTTATGGGTTATACCAATCCTTAGGTATGAAGGATGGAGAAAAATCTATATATAGTCTTGCTAAGTGACGGGAAAGAAAGACAAGAGGTTTGGATTAAGTGAAGTGTATTAAAGATGAAGAGGGTAAACCTATTGTTTAGGAAAGATATATAAAGGATTGATGGAAGAAGTATTTCCACAACTTATTTAATGAAAGTCATGGGATATTACCATATTCTAACATGATAGACATTCGAGTGAAGGATGGAAACTATAACTACTATAATTCAAGAACACGAGTTAAAAGAAGCCTTGAAAAGGATGAGTAATGTCAAACTAATTGGGCCTGACAACATACTCATTGAAGTGTAGAAAATCCTTCGAGAAAAAGAAATTATAGGTCGATCACCATGTTTTTTAACGAAGTTATGAGGTAATAGTGAATATCTGGTGAGTGGAGAAAAGACACTTTCATTTTGATCGATAAGATTAAGGGGGATATACAAAATTGTGCAAACTATGTTGGAATTAAACTTATGAGTCATACTATAAAATTATGAAAAAGAATGATTGATCAGAGACTAAGTAAAAAATAATACTTGAGTTACCTATAATCAATTTTGGTTTTATGCGTGGAGTCGACTATGAAAATGATATACTTACTACGATGTATTACAAAGTGATATTAGATTGATATAAAAACAATTTATTTATGTTTTTGCTAAAGTTGTCAAAAATATAAAAATTTCTCACACGTGCTTAACACGACTATCCAAATATATATATAATTTGTTGATTTGGTGTTAACTTCGTCGGATTTCAATGGAAATCAACTCCAAATATTAATAACATAGTATATATATGAGTAAAACAAAAAGAGAGCAGAGGAGCTGAGTAAAAAACATACAACTAAACCAAAAAGTGTACGACCAAAGTTAAAAAGAACTAGATGAACAATAACCCACAAAAGCCACGAGGGATCTCTCATGAACAAGCAACAACTGAAAATCGAGATGAAATTGAAACAAGTTGAACTATCCCACCCTCTAATACAGTTTATTTGTGAGGATAAAAACACTTATTTGAAATAAAATAGAGTTGTAAATTATATATATATATATATACTTTATATTTATAAAACAAAATATCTTAATACAACAATATAATATATATTTTTATAAAAACTACACAATATTACAACTTATACTTTTCGTAAAAAAAAACTTTATAATTTATACTAAACTTATTTTAAATTTATGCTGACTTATATGTCAAATAAGTTAAATATTCACCAACTTTACGCCAAATGTATTTTTTGTGTAAATTAATTTTGAATTCAATTTAAAATAGTATTTTTTTAAAATAAAATTTAATAAGCATATTAATTGCCAGTGCTTGGCACGGGTATCATATTAGTTACATAAATTTGATTTGATCATTAAGTTATAGACTTATATTGTGTTACTAGAAAAATATTTGATGGACACGTATTGTTACTGGAAAAATATTTGATGGACACTGATGAGGTAGAGTAGTCGAAAATTGAACGGAACCTGTCCATTAAAAAAATAAATGATTAAATAAGTTTTTAATTCTTAGTTCTTATAAAAAAAATAGTATGTTTGTAACACCTATATAGAGATTGCCTAGGATCTCATACGAGTGTTAAAACTTCGTACTGGATACATTAAATACAATACAGAAAGTTTACATTTAATTAATACATAACTTGAGTCGTTACTACAAACTGAATCCAATACAACATATCCTTATTAATTTACATCATTTACATTAACTGAATACAAAATCCATAAACCAAGTAGTCAGCACGATCAATCCAAAACATGCTCTTTACCTTTGCGTCGTGCTACCTGAGAACCTGCACCAGAAGGAAAGGGATGAGACATAATGTCTCAGTGAGCTTCGGCCCTACCTACTGTTGGCAACCACGGGGGTAACCTAGGGTCGCCGTGCCTACTCTTGGCAATCTTGGGAATTCCTACGATCGCCGTCATTCTTTACATATTTCGCGATCAGGGGAAAACTAGGATCGCTACATATATATAAATCTTATGCATTTCATATTCTATCCTTAAGCTTAAACCTATACTTAGTGATCTTGGGGACATCCTATGATCACCTCTTTTCTTTGCTGACTATTGTCATGCTCTCATAATAATTTCATAAGTATTAATATACATCATTCTTAATTTTAAAGTTAGTAAGTCAGCGTTGAACAAACAATAATTATCTTGGTTCATTTTACGGAGTGCATCCGGGTGGAGTAACCCCGAAGTACATCTCCCTTCTTACCGGTGAAATTCCTATCATATCAGGCTAACACCGGACTCCTCCTTCTTTTGTGTGGCTGCCCTCGTGAGCGGTTACTTCACCGTCCCAGCTGCCATTTAAGGCGGTACTTCACGGGGACCCCCTGTATTCTAACTAGCGAGACTACAGGAGACACATTAACTTTATAGACTTAGATGTGTAGCTGCCCTCACGAGCGGTAACTTGACCGTTCCGGCTGCCATTTAAGGCGGTACTTCACAGGAACCCCTTGTATACTAACTAACGAGCATACAAGAGACACATCAAGTCCATTTATAATTATTCTCATTCTTTAAGATAATAAAGCTTGTATACTTAACTTATATAAGGTTCTGAATTGGATACTTAATCTTCCTTGAGCTTGCACATAATTAATTGAGTGCATAGAATTACTTATTAAGCGATAAACCCGAACTAACTCCTTAACTTTCTCTAATAACTTATAAATCAAGATATTCATCTCTCATAATATGCCTATCCTTATCCTGTATTAGTCCTTGTAAGTTCATAAATATTCTTGCCCTATTGCATATCAAAGATCATAGCATGGCTCAGTTGTTTAAAATAAAAATGCCATACTGGGTGATTTCGCTCTGCGACCCCTAGACTTCGCTTTGCGAAGTCCTGCGTCTGAAGCTTCGCAAAGCGTTCAAAGCTTCGCATTGCGAACTCAGCTTCTGAACACTCTTCGCACTGCAAAGGTCTAGGCGACGGCTAGGCAGTGGCTGGGTTCAGCTACTTCGCACTGCGACCCTGGCGTCGCTCTGTGACTGTAGCAGAACTCAGAAATTTTCTGGAAAATCATGTTTTCAGTTTTGAAACTTATACCCACTGCCTAGTGATCTTTGATAGCACATCAGGGACTCATTTTAATGCTCAAAAACATGCTAAACACAAGGAATAAACAGGATCAAAGTAGGATTAAGAAATTGGGGCAACTAACTAGTAATTTCTTATAACTTATAAATTTAGTTGTAAATCTCACTCAAAGTGGGTTCTAAAACCCTGTGGAGCTCACCTCAGAATTGATTTGGTGCTGGTTCAGCTTTAGCTTCAAAACCCTAACTTGCTCACTTGGTTTTCCTTGCTTTTCCCTTCACTTCTTCTTGTTCCAACTCCTTAAACTAAGTTTCTAGCCAAAATTCCACAAGTTGCTCATTAAAGGGAGGGAGAGGGAGGGAGGGTGGTGGTGATTAGAGGGATGGTGGTGATGATGACCGAATTTAGAGAGAGAGGGAGGGAGGATTTCAGCTGGCTTTTAGAGAGAGAAAGGATGAGGATAAATGAGAAATATCTCATATTCCTCTTATTTAAATTCTCCTTTCCCATAATTACATATTTGCCACTAGTTGCTCATTAATCCTTAAACATCAATTAAAATTGCGTCTGAGCGGGATATTACAATGTTTTAGTCGGAATTGAATTTCCTATGGTTACTGCAGGTGTTGTAACTAGCCTGAACTGTTCGATCTATTATCGACGGTTGAGATTGATTTACAAGTTAAAGTGAGTTTAAATCATGAATTGTCTGATCATAAATCAACGGTTCAAATTATCTACAACACCAAACTGGGTGAAAATCCCACAGTAGGGAATCCCGATCAGTTTTAGTCCCTATAAAAATTTTGTGTATCAAGTTTTAATCTTGGCTTTAATAAATTTAAATTTGTTTAATTATCTTTAAACTTTTATATTTTTGAGTAATTTTTTCGGACATATTTAGAACATTATAAACAATTTCTCTATAAAAAGTGAGCTCAAAATATAATCTTTACGTCCAAATTTTTATTATTTTTATCATGAAATTTTGAAAGTTTTAAAAAATCATATTTAATTCATTTCATGTTAAAAAAAATTAATTTTTTATGGAAGAACATTTTATAAGGTTTTGAACATGCTGACAAAAAGTCATTAAAAAATTTCAAAATTTAAGGATAATTAAACAAATTTAAATTTAATAGAGATTAAAACTTGATGCAGAATTTTTTTTAGGGACTAAAACATACCATCATTTTATGAGGACTAAAAACAAAATTTGATATATTTATAGAGACAAAAAAATTATTTAACCCAAAAATAAATTCAAAAACAATCAGACCTTGGTCCCAACCCATTGAAAAATGCTCTTCTCCCAAGTGATTTTGCTCATTCCCACCACAAACTTTAGTTAACTCACGTTGAGCCAACGTGACTTAACTCACGTTGCTCCAACGTGAGTTAACTTTCGATGTAAGTCAACGTGAGTTAACTTGTGTTGGTTTTAGGTAAACTAACAAACCTGATTTTGATAGAGATGTTGTTTTTTTAAGCCCCTAAATGTACAATATGTTATGTTAATTTTTTAAAAACATGTCTTAACTTAGAAAGATCATTTCATTCACTAATACGCAAAATCTAAACATAGAATACGACATATTTATTTAGTTTTAATTTCATCTCCGTTCAAATCGGGCAATAAACAAAATGTTGCGTTACATTATATTACATTCTCCCTAAATATGTGGTATCATCATGATGTTTGATTTAAATTAAATTCTTGAAAGTTTGTCGAAAATGTCGGCAATGAAGTGTCTTATACTTAGTGTAAAAATTGATAGTCTCTTTGAAAACTCAAAAGAATGAAGAGAACACATCACATGTGTAACATCCCGCTTAAACGTAACGTTTATCGGTATCTTACAAGTTCGAGCAAGCAAGGGCATAAACGTAATTTGCGCACAAGGGGCTTTAAATAGAATGGCAAGGCTTTGTTCATTTAATTTTCTCACTTCTATCTCTCTCTCTCTACAAGCTGAATTTATTCTCTCTCTCTCTCTCTCTCTCTCTCTCTAAGGCTCACGTCATCCTCTCCTTGCCACCATCCATCAATTTTTCCCTTCCAAAAACTCTTGGGTTTCAAGCAAGCTAGCTTTGGGAGACTTGGAACAAAAGAAAGTTAAGGAAAAATCAAGGAAGGAGATAGAACCAAGCTAGGGTTTTGGTTATAGCAAGCTTGGCAAGATCATCCAGTTCAGGTGAGCTCCCTAGGGTTTTAAAACCCACTTTGAGTGAGTTTGAGTATGTATTTCTTTTTTATGCTAAGTTAATTAATTATATCAGGAATAATTAATTAAACTTGAGTATGTATTATATCAGGAATAATACTTAATTAATTATCGGGATAAACTTTGTGTCTTCTGTGTTCTCGCTAGTTAGAGCACAGGGGTTCCAGTTATTGCTGGAACGGGCAGGAACCTTCCGCGAGGATAACTACACATAAGTTTATAGTGTGTCTTCTATGTTCTCGCTAGTTAGAGCACAGGGGGTTCCAGTGTAGCTGGAACGGGCAGGAATTTTCCGTGAGGATAACCACACATACAGGCAAGAGGAGTCCGGTGATTAGCCTCAAATAGGAATTTTCACCGGTTATCAGGGGAATGTGCTCCGGGGTTACTCCACTCGGGGGCATTCCGTAAAATCAACTCATATAATAATGTTTGTTACACGCTAACATCTAACATAATAATATCACTAAATTACTTTATTATGTTATCACGCAGGATATACCTATCAGGCAGGTATCAGGCAGTGATCCTAGGTTTCCCCTTGATCACTAGGTTATCAGGTGGTGATCTTAGGTTTCCCCCCGATCACCAAGTTATCAGGTTATAGACTATTTTTTATGACTATACAGTTATCAGGCTCAGGTAGGAATAGACCCTATATGGGTAAGGTTAAGGCTTGGCGATCATAGGAATCCCCGAGATTGCCAAAAGTAGGCATGGCGACCCTAGGTTCCCCGAGGTTGCCAACAGTAGGTTGGGTGGAGCTCACTGAGACATTTTGTCTTATCCCAATCCTTTTGGTGCAGGTTTACAGGTAAGCACGAGGTTCGTGAAGAAGTTCATCAGGGAGATGCTGGATGGAGTGCATTTGCTCGTCATGTACCAGCTCAGGAGCATATCAGACTTTTGTTTAAGTGTATTTTAATGGTACTTGATCAGTTGTATAAACGAGCAATTTTCATTCAGTTGTGTTGTATTATTATTATTGAAAATTTTGATGTATCTAGTATCAGTTTAATGCGCATGCTAATATTCTAGATAAAATTAGTATGGGTGTTACAATTGGTATCAGAGCAGGTCGATTCAGACTGTGCCTTGGGTCATTAAAGATTCAATGAATGTAGTGGGACCATTGGGTTCCAGGTATTGTTCTAAAGGTCACATCTAGTTGAGCCTGATCAACTCAATCTAGTATATGACAGTTAGGACAAATATCTGAGAGCTGAATGTGACTGTGGAGGAATGAAGTGTATGAAGAGCGGTGTTTAAGATGTCATATTTTAAGACAGGAATTGGCAAGAAAGTATTCAATGCCAAATGGTTGTCACCAAACCGTTAAGTAACGAAGCCTGTTAATGGCAGAATTTCAGGAACATAAGAGATATTTAAGATTAAGGTGAAATACATTAATACAGTTAGATGTCTCATTTGGGGAGACATAAGAAGTAAGGAATTATGGTATACTCTGAGGAATGATTTGCAACCTAGGAACCAAGAATTTGAGGTTAAAACACAAGTTTCAGGATTCTGAGTTCTGCTACGGTCGCAGAGTGACCAGGACTTTGCTCTGCGAAGCTTCAGACTCAGAATCAGGCTTCAGACTCACCCTCAGACCCAGAAGGTTGGAACCTCTAGACTGTCAACAAAGATAGAGTGCGGAAAAAAAATCAAAGGACTCGCACACTTGAACCGGATGAGATTTTATTATCCAACAGTTAAGAGACTTATTTGTGGGTTAAGCGAATTATTGGACAAATGAAACAAATTAACTTTCTTTATTATGAGTCATCAAGATGCTTTGTATCAGAAACGCGAGCTTAGCGATAAGTGAAGGAGACCCCTGGTAAGGGCATGAAGTAAAGATTGAATCGTATGTGGTCGGATTATAGTAGACCGGTTTTGAGGAATAATCAGGAAGATCGTCGTTAACGCACAAGTTAAAGTTAGGGTTGTGGTTAATGTTAAGGAGTTCTATGTTTTCTTTTGATGGATTCCTTACACAAGTATTCTGGAAAGCCGATAGAGATCACCTTATGTTGGTATGCTTTCAAAGGTGGTAGAATTTACAGACCTTGGATTGTTTGAAACCATATGAAGAAGGTAACGGTCGAGAAGATCTATGGAGAATTATTCAGATAATATGATTAGATTTGAATTGTGGATACAGTAACAAGTTACTGGAGGGATCCAATATGAATGATAAGTGTTGAAGTTTAAGATCAATTAATCGAGTACTCGAAGAGACTTAACCTATGTTTGGGCTTACAGGAGAGCCGGTAAGAGTTTGAATCTATTCTAGACGGATTGTTTCCGAAGAGACAAGAAGAGTAACCTAAGAGATATGGTAAAGCTATGTGGACCTAAGTTGTCTTGGAAAAGGTTATGGATGTGAATCTCCAGAAGCCATAAATTGTTTTTAGAAGTTGCTACAAGTGATTAATGTGTGAACTTAAGTTGCTTCAGGTATGCTTTCGGTCGGGTTTCTGCAATATTTAAATGATTATACATGTTGAGCTGACCATGAGATGGTTAGAGAATTCGAAACATGGAGAATAAAACTAGAACCAGTGTATAAGCTGTTTTGACAGAATCATTGTTGGGCTCGTAACTGTCGCTGAAAACTGTTTACAGGTTTTGGCATATTTTTGCGGAAACAAGAATTTTGTTTATGTCCGAAAGGAAACACAAAGTTAGGAGATGACCAATCAGTAGGTTAAGCAGGTGGTTTAAGCCACAAGAGAATCAACAAACGTAAGATGGTTCCGCTATGATAGCTGCAAGTCTTTAAGAAACGAGATTGGCCAGGAGATTTATTTTGGTAATAGTGGTGTATTACTCCTACTCCAAAGTAAATTATTTTAAATCAGAGTTGTGCAGCGGAGAAGTAACCCAAGGATGGGTTAACAGACAATTCTAAGCTGAAGCTTAGGGAACAAGGATGCTTGTGAGGTCCTTGCCAGATGAATTGTAGTAAAGGTATTCAGTACTTGGTTTTCTGAACTCAGAATAGCAATAAGCAGTGACGATTCGAACTTATTATAAGTTCTATCAGGAAATTTTAAAGGTTAAGTTGAGGGATACTTCAAACCTCGAACCTCATGATGAAAGGGAATCGAAGCAGTTTATGAATATACAGTAAGAAACAAGAAAGATGTGTTCCTAGCACATTAGGTCTAACGCAATGGAAGCCACCGCTAATACGGTAAATCTAGCTATTCTAGCTCAGTAACTTCAAGTGGACTTGAAGAGTAAGTTTAGCCAACGAGAATTATGCATGAGGCAACAACAGTACAGGTTGCACTTGCAAGAGGATATTTTTGAATTTGAAGCATTGATCATAAACGACAATGCAGTGGTATATGAGTTTATTCCACTTTGTACCCATGTTATGTTAACATGTTGCATGTATCAGGTTATGTTCAGTATCATGTATACTTATCAGGCAGTGTTTATACTACTCAGATAGTAGTGTAACAGATTTTCAATTATGTGACATGTATTAATAACCGTGGTACGCAGTCAGGAATGTTTAAGTAAGAAGGTATTGACTAGAACAGGTTTGTTGATATCAAACATATCTTAGCTAAGGAGTTCGGAAATTCTTGAACTTAATGTTCACCGATAGAGGAAGAAGAACATTCTATGCAGGTCAAAGTTACTCGTAGTTTACAGTAAAGGGCTACGTAAGTTCAGGTTATGATTAAAGGATTAAAAGATTAAGTGTGCTATTTTGGTAGCGGTCAGAGTAGAATTTTCTTTTGAAAACAAGGATCTTGAACTCGGTGTTCAGAAATGAGAAATGAGTTTTTAATACCGACAAAATGTAACCATGATTTATGTTATGGGATAATGTATACTCAGGGAATAAAGATGAGATAAGAATAAAAGAGGGTCTCCAATTGATATGGTACGGTCTCAAGGATATTTTGATTAAGAAGGATGTCCCGTTAGTTGGACAAGGATGATGCGATGTACTGTGTACCCGTTAGTAGTGTACACGTACTCGATCATGTATGTAATTTATGTACTATGAATTGTATCATATGATGATATGGGAGACGATGTATATCCCTTATCACTTGGACTAAATTCCTATAAGCTTTGAATGTTTCGGTAAAGAAAAACATTGACGCTACGATAAGAATTCCACGAACTTTTGAGAAATTAATTCAAGATGAAAGCAATGTTTTTGATTGTTGAAACTCAAAGAAATCTCAAAAAGGAACAAAACACTTGGTTAAAAAACCTAAGGAAAATTTTGTTGCTCAAATTAGTTGTTGCAACCTTGAGTAAATGTTGTTCAAATTTTGAAAGGATGAACAAGTTTGTTTCAAGCTTATGATGCAAAAAGGAACAAGCTTTGTTCAAGTGTGTTGGAATTTAGGAACAAAATTGTTGAAAATCATGAACATAGCTTGTTGCTTAAGTTATTGGAAACTCAAGAACAAGTGTTATTCAAGTTTGAAAGATGAACAAGTTTATGAAAAGATGCACAAGTTTGGAAATGCACAAGTTCGGCTCAAAGTTTAAGCTTGGTTTTGAAAAATGAACAAAATTGGCTCAAGTTCATGTTTTGATTGAAATTTATGAACAAGGTTATTGTTCAAGTTTAGTTTTGAAATTTATGAACATGGCTTATTGCTCGAATTTGACTTTGGGAAATAAATGAACATAACTTGTTTCGCAAGTTACTAAAGATTTATTGCTCAAACTTGTGAAGTTTCCAACATCATGCAAAAACTTGTCATGTTTTAGACAAAATGAGTTTTAATCCTCATAGGTTCTGAGTTTTTAGGTTAGAACCTCAAAAATTGGCTTTTTAGGAGCCTGAACTCAGATTCTGAGTTCTGCAATTTTCGCAGAGCAACCTGAACTTGGCTCTGCGAACCTAAGTTCTGTCATGGTCGCAGAGCGACCATGACTTTGCTCTGCGAACTTTGCGAAAAATTGAACACAGAAGCTGCTTCTGAACTTCTGTTCAGAAGCTGCTTCTGAATAAGTTTCAGAGCCTTGAGGGGATTAAAAAGCTTTGGAATTTAGCAAGAAAAGGAGTAAAATAACTCAGTTTGGTGTTGTGCAAAATTGAGATTCCTTTGAAGTTTCAAAAGTGGTTTTTTGAACAAAATGAGTTTAAACAAAGTTAATGATGCAAGCAGCAATGCAAAATGAGAGATAAAGAATTTAGAATACTTACAGAACTCCTAGCAATGCTTGTGTGGCAAGAGATAGGAAAGGACTTGGTTGATTGTGATTTTGCAAAAGTTGGAAGTGTTGATGAACAAGAACAATTATGTTGTGCTAAGAACTGATTTTTTGCTGGAAGAAGTGTAATAATCTGTGTATTGAACTCTCTATTCTCTCTCAAAATTCTGTATTTTCAACTCTCAAATTGCTCTCTCTCAAAATCTCATGTCTTGCATTCCTAAAATAGGCAAAATGAGGATCAATTGCAATGATGAAAAATCTCTAGAATCCAGCTGCTTTGTGTGCTATGGTCAGGCTACTTTGCTTTGCATTTAATGCAAAAGGGAAGAGGTGACATTGCCTTGTAACCTTGGTCAAGATTTTGGCCAAAACCAGCCATTAATGAAGCTGATTTTTGACAGCAATGATGATGAAAAAGTGAGAAAAAACAGGGCAGCTTGCAATTGGGCTGTGCTTTGGATTAATCCTTGCAATCTTGAGAGGTCAAGCAAGGAAAACGTGCACTGTGATGTGCAGAGGTTGGGGGAAGCAAAAGGAACATGTGGGCTGGTGTGAGAAGGGAAGAAAAGCTGCTGAAACAGGGCAGCACTCATGGTCTTTGGGCAAGCAAAAACAGCTGTGTTTGACTGGTTTTGGTGGAGAAAAAAGGAAGAAAAACGAGCAAGCTGCTGGCTGGCAAGCTCAGGGCCAGTAGCAGGTCAATTGGGAGGGATGAGAGCTGCCCAAGGGCAAGCCAACTTGCTTGGCACATGCTTGGTTGGAAGAAAAACCTTCTCACCTTGGCTTTAATGGCACATGCTTCAATTCTTTCTTTGTTGGGTCCAAACAGCCACAATTGGTAATAACAATGATAATAATAATGATAGATGATAATAACAATAACTATAATGAAAACAAAAGAAAGATAAATCAAAGGAATTAAAATCTGCAAAAAATCGCAGAGTTCGCAGAGCGATTGGAACTTTGCTCTGCGAACTCCCCTTTTTCTTTTTTTTTTATTTTCTTTTAAAATAAAACAATAAAACAAATAATAATAATAGTAATAATGAAAATAATAATGATGGTAATGATAATAATAATAAAGATGATAACAATAATAATGATGAAAGGGATAATAATAGTAGTAATGGTAATAATAAAAATAATGATAATAATAATAAATAATAATAATAAAACATTGATAAAAAAGATAATAATAATATTATTAATGAAAAAGATAATAACAATAGTATTAATAATAATAATGGTGATAATGATAATATTAATAATAATGATAGTAATGCTAATGGTGATAAATATTAATAAATAAAAATCCAACAATAAAGATGAAATAATAAAAGGTAATAAAAGGTAAAAATAAGAAATTGAAAATTATAATGAAATAATAAAAGATAAAAATAATAAAAAATAAAAGAAAAATATGAGTCAAAAAATGGGGTATGACAGATGCCCCTATTGAAGTTTCTTCGCCCCGGAGATTAAAAGTGAAATTTTGAATTTGACGGGTCGAAGAGACTTAAATACAAAGTACACCATTTTTGACTAAATATTTTTCCTTGTATTGAAAATGCTAAGGATGTATGCATGCAAATGCTGTGAATGCTCGTAATGCAAGTATGAATGCAAAGACGGCAAAGATGACCTGACTGGGGATGAAAATGAATCAAAGGGATACCCGAGTTCGTTAAAGAAACGGGATCCGACTCTCCTGGGGATAACGGGGTTTGTTGAAGCACAAAAGTAAGTATTTTCTATTATCGTCTCCACAGGGATTAGGTGCGCTACTTCGAACCGTTCAACAATTGATATCGTTTTGAGTTTAGGGTTTCGTAACGTGGTTGCATATAAACTAATGAAATGTAAACGCAGAAATAAAATGACAAGTAATAGGGTATCAAAGCGTTGGAATTGGAGTTCATCAATCTTGCAAAGAATATAATCTATAAATCATGCATATGAATTTAGCGTTTTAGCGAAAATATCACGTATCGCTCGACAACGTCATTGATTTCCCAAATGACATCGTGAGATCGATCGTATCGTTTAATCGACGATTTCCCAATCAATCAAACGATCCGAAAGCATTACGATCCGAAACTTAGTGCGATTATCAAAACCCAAATCCATTTCTAGATTTTCTTATTTTGATAGAAGATTATTCTTAAACATAGATTCAAAAGTATTTGTCAATATCAATTGAATCAAGCATGAGAGTGAAAAAACAAGAATAACTTCATAAACACATAAATTGCTAAAATCATATATTTACATAATCATGTATTACATCAAAGCTAGAAAGAATACCTCCAATCCCAACAAAGGGAAGTTAGTTGTTCATTTTCATGACAACTATACAAAAGAGTAGAGAAAAGATGAAGATCATAACCCAAGTCTTGATTTCCCAAAGCCTTTGGTTGATTCCACAATTCAATCCTTTTGCTCCTTGAAGATCATAGCTTCTAGCCCTAAAACTAAGTCCTAAACTATTACTAAACTGAATTAGAAAGCAATCCCTAAAATGGAAGTAGTCAATGATCCAGTTCTCGTTGAAAATAGAGCTAAAAATGCTTTTATAAAACTGAAATTTTGCACGCTCGCTACAAGCGATGAGCTGGTCGCTTGTAGCGATGAAGTTTGTTGGCCAATGGGAGAGCTCCACGTCAGCATGGAACATTAAACCGCCCTTGGTCGCTTGAAGCGACCGGTCCATCGCTTGTAGCGATGAACTCTCCAATTTCCCTGCCTAAGCTCGCTTGAAGCGTGGCATCTGGCGCTTGAAGCGATTAAGTCTTCAAATTCCCTGCCTATCCTCGCTTGTAGCGAGGAAGCGTGCGCTTCTAGCGATGGCTTTGATCAAAACTTCATGTTCCTTTACTCAGCTCAGGTTCAAGCATGAAATTCCTGCATAATAACATGGGGTAAGACTTAGGATCACAAATATAGCATTTTAACCATAAATATGAGCTTATCCTAAGATAACTTGTAAAACAAGTAACATACGTGCCTTAATTAAATGTGCATTTTATCCACTTTCTGGCACTTAACAGGGTTCCACTGGGGGAAAGGGTTGTCTACTACCAGAATGATAGCTTAATAAAGACAAAAGATCAAGGTTACCTTGGTGGCTTCACCGGGGATTTTACGCTGTTTCGCTACTATCGTGTAGACGATAGCTTGAAATAAGGTAAAAGAAACAGACACTGCCTACTACCGGTGTGCGGATAGCTTAATGAAGACAGGTGACATCACTGGAGACTATGACAGGTAAGTATATGGTTGATGGCTTAGAAAGGGTAACATAAAAGGAAAAGACTTCGCCCACTATGGCCTCACTGGGGATTCCATTTTACCTACTACCGTTGTGATGGTAGCTTAATGAAGGTAAACATGTAAAAGAGAAAGGCAAGGTCTACTATCATTGTATAGATAGCTTAATGAAGACCGATGGCTTCACTGAGGAGTGAGTACTTCAATGGGGAACAAGCACTTTACTGGGGAAAAGACAAAGTCTCTTTACGGGGACAAATGTTAGCCGTTCGAGATATTGCCGAACTAGCCACAGGAAACAAAGATAAATGCCAACTGGGGGGTATTGCTGAACTATCACTGGGGAAAGTGGGAAACTAACCACACGAAACAAGAAATAAACGTCAGCTGTTCGGGTTACTGCCGAACTAGCCACTGACTACAAGGGACAAAGATGAATGTCAGCTGTTCGGGATATTGCCGAACTAGCCACTGACTACAATGGGAGATGCTGCTGACAAGCTGTTCATTACAGAACTGCCACTTCAAATGGGGAGAAAAGATGCACAAGCTGTCCGTTAGAGAACTTGCCACTTGGCATAAAGACATGACAAAAGATGCGCTCAAGCTGTTCATTTGTTGAACTTGCCGCTTGGCACGAAGACGAAATAAAGATACGCTCAAGTTGTTCATTTGTTGAACCTGCCACTTGGCGATAACGATGGGAAGTATGCACAAGCTGTTCGTTTGAACCTGCCACTTGGCAATAACGACGTGATAAGAGATGCACAAGCTGTTCGTTTGTAGAACCTGCCACTTGGCAACAACACTGGGGAATATGCACAAGCTGTTCGTTAAAGAACTTGCCACTTGGCATAACAAGATAAGAATGCGCAAGCTGTTCGTTTGTAGAACTTGCCACTTGGCAAAAAGAGGGTGACATCTCTGGACCAGACACACTGGGGATGACACTAGGGGAAAAGGACGTTACAAATTGTTTATGATTGATTGGTGAGACTCATGGTGGTTAATGCAGCCATGTATGAATGATATTGTTGTATGTTGTATGCATGAATGTGTATATGCATGAATGTATGAATGTATGAATGTACGAATGTATGACTTTCACTGGGAATGTTGTATGAATATATGGAGGATTGACTTGTACTGGGGATACACAAGTCGTTCGTTAAAGAACTGCCCCTTGGTATAAGGATACGATGAAAGATGCACAAGCTGTTCGTCTGTAGAACTTGCCACTTGGCAAAAAGAGAGGTGACATCTCTGGACCAGACACACTGGGGATGACACTTGGAGAAAAAGATTGACTTGATGGATTGTATGACCGATAAACTTGATGAGACAAGATTAGACCGGTAAGATGAAAAGTGGACAGACGTCGCATTACAAACACTCGGTAATCTTCATTGGGGGATGAGGCCACAGGGGACACATCAAAATATTGACGGGGTAAAGCCGCGATAACTGATGAAGAATAAATACCTCATGGGGGGATTGTTAATCCACTGGGGAAATCGCGCTAATCCGCTGGGGAGAAGAACTGGTGATTCCGCCGGGGATGCTCATGTTTTGGTTGGCTACTCTTTGCCTGAATCGTCCTTTCGGGTTTTCGATTCATTGGGGATATTCCCTTTTGATTTACTGATGACTTTGCTGGGGAAATCCTTTTAGCAATTGACCATGCTCGGCCTGCGAAGTTTATCCGTTCTCAGGACAGATATTGGTGAACACTTCAATTATTCAGAGAGAATGTGTTTGTTGTTTATGTTTTATAAAAGATATAAAAGATTTACAACAAGTTTTTTTGAAAAAGTTTTGTTTTAAGTACTACCATCAAAAAATAGAAGAAATGAATGAATAGAATAAATGGGAATTTTAGATAAAAGGCAAAAGACTTCACTGGGAAGAAATTTTATTAACGGGGTGGTGGCCTGCCACGGGCGACAAAAGGATATAAGTTTAAAACAACAAGTAAGACGCAAAACAGCAAAAGTAGAGGTTTAAACAAAATTTTCAGATTGCATGATTCATATGAGATTTGCACAGGTAATTTTGATGCTCCCATTAATCCAAGATTGCACTAAAAACACAAAATTTATATCATACAGCTCAAGTTAATAACATATTTATTAATGAACCACACCTATCACACATTTTTGTTAAGTAGATGAACAAATTGAATATTAATTGTGGGGGTATTGAACACTCATCCGGCAAGTTTGCTAACATTCCGATCAAGTTATGTGTCCATCTAATCATCATTTCTAAAAGCACAAAAGCATTGATCACAAGGTCTTTGAGGGTTGTAATTTGGCTTGGTTACAAAAGAAATGTCATATGTGGGGAAATTGAATTCAAAAGGCCAAGCAAGAGGAACATTCTTTCTAATTACACACTTCCTCCTTATTCAAACCCAATTCTCGGTGATTTACAAATATTTTCCTTTGATCTTGACAACTTTTCGATTTAATGCAATTTTTCTTTTTCTTTTCTCTTTTCTTTTTCTTGATTTGCTTTTCTTTCTTTCTTTCTTCTTTTTTTTCTTTTTCTTTTTCTTTTTCTTTTTCTTTTTCTTGTTGTCAAGATCAATTACAAAATTCACCATTACTTGACATTCACAACCTCCTTTTTCTCCCCAACTTAGTTCAAGATGATACCCTAATTGAATGTTCCTTTTTCTTTTGGCAAAGGACAATAATCATGATGGTTAAGGGTTCAAAATGAAAGTGAAAATATCAGAATTCAAAAATGATTTAACTATGAACTGAATTTTTTACAAACTCCGGCAATTTCATTAAGCAATTGAGCTTATGAAAGTTTGACAGTTCATAGTTAATGATTCTGATTCATTAGGCTCAAAGGGGTTAACAAATGCTCACTTCTCACAGGGTAGGCTTTTTGGTCAAGTGTTTCTACTCATATTCAAAAAATGTCTTGATCATGCCAGTGCTTTCGTACAATTTAAAACAAATTTCAGATTTAACATAAAAAGATCGAGTTAAACAAAAAATGTCGGTCTCCTGCATATATATAATGATTTTGAGGATTCCTCACATTTTGGCTAGTTCTAAACGGTTCATAAACATATTAACAATGCAAACTGTATGATATAACTTTTGTACTAAGTACATATTCTCATTCCAAGTTTAATCCTAGGAAAACAGGAGACATGTACCTGAGTTTTGCGCAAATCAATCAAATCTTGTTATTACCATACATCTGTGGCTGAATCATTTAGCTTAGGATCAATCCATGAGAAGATTTGTCATTTTTTTTACTAATGATCCATAGCGAAAGCAAAATTTTTTGACATTTAAAGCATATTCAGAAAATTAAAAATTAACAGGCATTAATTACGATTCGAAAGCCAAATAATAAAAGTGTACTTAACATAAATACATAAACAGAGAGTACAGATACAAAACATCAAACACATAAAGTTTTAAAGAGTACAAAAAAACATAATAAGAAAATGAACAACTAAGGCATCAACCAAAAAGCATAAAAAAGGAAGCAGCTCAAGGTGTGCAAGCCTCGTCATCCTCGGTGTCCTCATCATCATCATCGTCATCATCAGCATCATCATCTCCATGTCCTCCGGCAGCTGCACCGCTACCACTCCCCTCTGAATAATCAGGCCTATCCCCAGGCCAAGCTGCATGAGATGCAAACATCTCAGATGTCGGTATCTGGAACGCAGGATCTGCTGGCCTGCCCATCTGCAACTGGAGCCGGTACATAGAGTCATGCATCATAGTCATGGCCCTATGGTTTGAAGCATTCTGCTCCCATGAAAAAGTGTAGGTATGGTGGCCCTGTGGTGTAGGTGGGGCTAGGGGTCGTGGCTGCTGTGCCCTCGATGCTCGCCTTCCAGTGCAATGCCTCCCAATATAATCATCCGTAATAGGATTCTTAATAGTTTCAGAAACGTGGGGGGGGGGGGGATCACTACACGTGCATCCCGGAAGAGACCCATGATCAGGCCCGGGAATGCAAGAGGGCACATCTTCTTAGCTGGAGGTTTGATGCCACTCTCTACCACAATTTTGAGCTCTTGAGCGATCACCCTAGCTACATTCACTTGCTTGTGAGCAAGGATGTAATAAATCAGTGGGGTGACATCTAATGTCGTGGAGGATGTGTGGCTCTTGGGTTTAATGTTGAGGACAATGAGATGGAAAATAACCTGAGCAGGTGTGGTGAGGTTATTCTTAATGGCTTTGGTAGGCTGCCCCGATGAATTAAGCTCATAACTTTTCCCAGATTGAAATATGGTTTGGGCTATGAGGTCATGATTCCAGTTTCCTCGGTTTTGGTGCCTATGAAAGGCACCCAACTCCTCATGGTCAAGCTGGAGGGGGTTATGGAGGTAAGTGTTTTTGGCCTCGCGGTCGAATCTAATGACGCGACCACGAACCATAGTCTGATAAGCAAATTCCCCTTCGGGATCAGCGGGAATGGCATCCGCGTAGAACTCCCTAATAATGTCGTAGTTTAGGTTCAAGGGAGGGTTTACCAAAATTCCCCAGTTGCGGGAATTTATCAAACGCGCTAATTCCCGGTAAGTGCCATGCTCATTTATTATGAATTGCCTTTCGGCCCAAAATGTTCTCCTGAGCAGCTCCTCATATCGCTCCTGGTTGCGGAGGCTAAGGAATCTAGAAGCGTCATATGCCCCTTGTAGCCTCGATCCGGATGATTCGGCTCTTGGTAGCTTTCCGGTTGGTTGTTTTGGCGCCATCTATGAGGAAAGAAAATAAAGTCAGCAAACAACAGAATAAACATAAGCAAGATGATATAAAACCAATTGAATTGAAAAAAAGAAGCATGAAAAATAATGTTGTTCTATTCTGTCAAGGTCGCTCTGCGACCTTGGGTTCGCAGAGCAAAGTTGAACGCATAATTCTGGGTTGCCCAGAACAATGGTCGCACTGCGAAGTTGAACTTTGCTCTGCGACCATGACAGAAAATGCAATTTTCCACAGAATCTAACATAAACCCTTGGTTAAGCTTCATTTTAAACATACAATGTGTGTCATAGATGATTCAGAATCATAATGGGTACAAAAACCACTTAACACAGTAAACTAAATTTATCTCAATTTCTACAAATGGGTAAAATGAATTTGTACAAAATCACTTGTAAATTGAAAGAAATGGGTCTGTTTCATCTATCCACATTGCATATTTAAACTAAATTGAAGCATAGCAAACCAGAAATGAAATTGGAACTTTAACACAAACTTAACCCTAAATCGAAATTTCAAAAAAATCAAAAAACCCTAAGTCACATGTTATCCTACCATGAATCAGAAATAAAAAAAGAGAAGGATGAAGAATTCGTACCTTGCTGTTTGCACAAATAGGAAGAATTAACACGAATTTACTGAGAAATGGAAAGATTTATGAAAAATGGGTATGTTTTAAAATTAGGGTTATTTTGAAAAGTTTATGAATAAAATGAAGGTTTTTAGGTTTTAGGGTTAATGAAAAGTGAGTAACGGTTGGATAAGGGAGAGAGAGTGGAATGGGTGGTTGGGGGGAGTAATGGAGGGTTAGTGGCTTTGAAAACTGAACTGACAGTATTCGCAGACTTCGCACTACGAAGTACCTTGGCTCTGCGAACTTCAGAGTTAGCTTCGCAGTGCGATGTAAACCTTTGCTCTGCGAAGTCCTCAGATTCTGAAATGTTCGCAGTGCGAAGATACTTTGCTCTGCGAAGCCATCAGACTCTGTGAATTTTTTTTTTTAAAATGACTACTTTTCAACAAATTGGTCATTTTTATCTTCACCTATGGTTACTAAAAAGCAGTAATAAAACAGAAATTATTGATTGCCCCTTTTAATTCCTTGTAAAGTAAAAAGGCTTGCAAAATTATTTTTATGAATGCGAATGTATGGTATGCATAGGTATGGTATATGAATGTTCAAAACTTCACCCCATCCTCACATGTAGGCTCTAGAGATGAGATCTTCTAAAAGGTCCCTAGAGTCACGGATCCTACAAGGACTTATAATCGCTGTTGCATATACACGCAATACAACCATACTTCCAAGAGAATCTACTCTAGGCGGGTTTCTCATATCGATCCCTACGAGACATACGTCAGGAAGGCCAATACTACACAAAGCCCAAGCCTATCTTAATTTTTTCTCAAAGCTCGGGTAGAGAGCCTCACACGTTCGGCATTAACCCGAACAATGTGGAGTAACATCGCTGATGTGACATCCCCACAATTGATATATGAACATAAAGCAATATGAAACATATAAATATAAAGTAAGAAAAGCAGATAAGGATACTAAAACAAAAGCATGCAAGTAAAACGAGAAAAACTTAGCCTAGAAGCTAACTAGGATAGGCTTGGCTCGCTATAAAAAACAAAGTGTTAAATGATTTACTGTGCATGTAATTCCCCAGTGAAGTCGCCATTTTTGTCGCGTCGAATTTCGGATATCAAGCTATTGACGAGATTTGAATCACTAATTTTAAATCACGACTGAACTTTTAATTTTTCGGGGAAAAAAGGGAAAAAGTTCGAAATTACCACAATGTTAGAGATTTTGGGTTCGGGAGTCGATTATGCAAGGGGAAGGTATTAGCACCCCTCACATCCGTTGTACTCAACGGGAACCTCCTAGTTAGCTAAGGCTAGAATGTTTTTAACGTTTTGCTTGCATGCTTGAATATATATATTAAAAGGGAAATAAAAAAAATATGATAAAGGGGAAAAAGAAAGTTTTTTATTAATGGGCTTGACAAGATATGAATCCTGCTCCTACGTATCTCCCGGTGCGATGGAGAATTCAAAGCTTACGTAGTTCTTTGGTAGAAAAAGTTTGTATGTTGGTTGATTTTAATTGTGAAAAAGATTTGATCGCGCTCGGGCGAAAAACGTTTGATTTGAAAAGAAAAGAAACGTGGTCTACTATCGTTGTTTGGATAGCTTAATGAAGACCGACAAAAGGTTTTACCTACTACCGTTGTGAGGGTAGCTTAATGAAGATAAAAGGGATTTGATAAAAAAAAGGGGAACGGACTCGCGCACGGGCGATGGTATCCGTTTGAAAACGCGCAAAGGCGTAAAAAGGTTTTAAATGAAAAAAAGACGGACTCGCACTAAGGCGATGGTATCCGTTTGGAAATGCGCAAAGGCGTGAAAAGTTTGAATTGACCACGAGGGCCAAGAAAGTTTAAATTTGACCACGAGGGATCAAAGGAAGGTTGGATTGGTCACGAGGGACCAATAAAAGGTTAAGTGCGTTGGACGTGTTGAAAATAGAATGACGGTTGCCCGAACAACGAGACATACGTCAAGCATTCGTGCAACCGGGGAATGAGAGACATACGTCAAACCATTCCTTTTTCATTCAAGTTTTTGTTGAACTCAAAGAAATCTCAAAAAGGGACAAAACACTTGGTTAAAAAACCTAAGGAAAATTTTGTTGCTCAATTAGTTGTTGCAACCTTGAGTAAATGTTGTTCAAAGTTTGAAAGGATGAAGAAGTTTGTTTCAAGCTTATGATGCAAAAAGGAACAAGCTTTGTTCAAGTGTGTTGGAATTAGGAACAAAATTGTTGAAAATCATGAACAAATTTGTTGTTCAAGTTTGTTGAAAATCATGAACATAGCTTGTTGCTTAAGTTATTGGAACTCAAGAACAAGTGTTATTCAAGTTTGAAAGATGAACAAGTTTATGAAAAGATGCACAAGTTTGGAAATGCACAAGTTCGGCTCAAAGTTTAAGCTTGGTTTTGAAAAATGAACAAAATTGGCCTCAAGTTCATGTTTTGATTGAAATTTATGAACAAGGTTATTGTCCAAGTTTAGTTTTGAAATTTAATGAACATGGCTTATTGCTCGAATTTGACTTTGGGAAATAAATGAACATAACTTGTTTCGCAAGTTACTAAAGATTTATTGCTCAAACTTGTGAAGTTTCCAACATCATGCAAAAACTTGTCATGTTTTAGACAAAATGAGTTTTAATCCTCATAGGTTCTGAGTTTTTAGGTTAGAACCTCAAAAATTGGCTTTTCAGGAGCCTGAACTCAGATTCTGAGTTCTGCAATTTTCGCAGAGCAACCTGAACTTGGCTCTGCGAACCTAAGTTCTGTCATGGTCGCAGAGCGACCATGACTTTGCTCTGCGAACTTTGCGAAAAATTGAACACAGAAGCTGCTTCTGAACTTCTGTTCAGAAGCTGCTTCTGAATAAGTTTCAGAGCCTTGAGGGGATTAAAAAGCTTTGGAATTTAGCAAGAAAAGGAGTAAAATAACTCAGTTTGGTGTTGTGCAAAATTGAGATTCCTTTGAAGTTTCAAAAGTGGTTTTTTGAACAAAATGAGTTTAAACAAAGTTAATGATGCAAGCAGCAATGCAAAATGAGAGATAAAGAATTTAGAATACTTACAGAACTCCTAGCAATGCTTGTGTGGCAAGAGATAGGAAAGGACTTGGTTGATTGTGATTTTGCAAAAGTTGGAAGTGTTGATGAACAAGAACAATTATGTTGTGCTAAGAACTGATTTTTTTGCTGGAAGAAGTGTAATAATCTGTGTATTGAACTCTCTATTCTCTCTCAAAATTCTGTATTTTCAACTCTCAAATTGCTCTCTCTCAAAATCTCATGTCTTGCATTCCTAAAATAGGCAAAATGAGGATCAATTGCAATGATGAAAAATCTCTAGAATCCAGCTGCTTTGTGTGCTATGGTCAGGCTACTTTGCTTTGCATTTAATGCAAAAGGGAAGAGGTGACATTGCCTTGTAACCTTGGTCAAGATTTTGGCCAAAACCAGCCATTAATGAAGCTGATTTTTGACAGCAATGATGATGAAAAAGTGAGAAAAAACAGGGCAGCTTGCAATTGGGCTGTGCTTTGGATTAATCCTTGCAATCTTGAGAGGTCAAGCAAGGAAAACGTGCACTGTGATGTGCAGAGGTTGGGGGAAGCAAAAGGAACATGTGGGCTGGTGTGAGAAGGGAAGAAAAGCTGCTGAAACAGGGCAGCACTCATGGTCTTTGGGCAAGCAAAAACAGCTGTGTTTGACTGGTTTTGGTGGAGAAAAAAGGAAGAAAAACGAGCAAGCTGCTGGCTGGCAAGCTCAGGGCCAGTAGCAGGTCAATTGGGAGGGATGAGAGCTGCCCAAGGGCAAGCCAACTTGCTTGGCACATGCTTGGTTGGAAGAAAAACCTTCTCACCTTGGCTTTAATGGCACATGCTTCAATTCTTTCTTTGTTGGGTCCAAACAGCCACAATTGGTAATAACAATGATAATAATAATGATAGATGATAATAACAATAACTATAATGAAAACAAAAGAAAGATAAATCAAAGGAATTAAAATCTGCAAAAAATCGCAGAGTTCGCAGAGCGATTGGAACTTTGCTCTGCGAACTCCCCTTTTTCTTTTTTTTTTATTTTCTTTTAAAATAAAACAATAAAACAAATAATAATAATAGTAATAATGAAAATAATAATGATGGTAATGATAATAATAATAAAGATGATAACAATAATAATGATGAAAGGGATAATAATAGTAGTAATGGTAATAATAAAAATAATGATAATAATAATAAATAATAATAATAAAACATTGATAAAAAAGATAATAATAATATTATTAATGAAAAAGATAATAACAATAGTATTAATAATAATAATGGTGATAATGATAATATTAATAATAATGATAGTAATGCTAATGGTGATAAATATTAATAAATAAAAATCCAACAATAAAGATGAAATAATAAAAGGTAATAAAAGGTAAAAATAAGAAATTGAAAATTATAATGAAATAATAAAAGATAAAAATAATAAAAAATAAAAGAAAAATATGAGTCAAAAAATGGGGTATGACAGATGCCCCTATTGAAGTTTCTTCGCCCCGGAGATTAAAAGTGAAATTTTGAATTTGACGGGTCGAAGAGACTTAAATACAAAGTACACCATTTTTGACTAAATATTTTTCCTTGTATTGAAAATGCTAAGGATGTATGCATGCAAATGCTGTGAATGCTCGTAATGCAAGTATGAATGCAAAGACGGCAAAGATGACCTGACTGGGGATGAAAATGAATCAAAGGGATACCCGAGTTCGTTAAAGAAACGGGATCCGACTCTCCTGGGGATAACGGGGTTTGTTGAAGCACAAAAGTAAGTATTTTCTATTATCGTCTCCACAGGGATTAGGTGCGCTACTTCGAACCGTTCAACAATTGATATCGTTTTGAGTTTAGGGTTTCGTAACGTGGTTGCATATAAACTAATGAAATGTAAACGCAGAAATAAAATGACAAGTAATAGGGTATCAAAGCGTTGGAATTGGAGTTCATCAATCTTGCAAAGAATATAATCTATAAATCATGCATATGAATTTAGCGTTTTAGCGAAAATATCACGTATCGCTCGACAACGTCATTGATTTCCCAAATGACATCGTGAGATCGATCGTATCGTTTAATCGACGATTTCCCAATCAATCAAACGATCCGAAAGCATTACGATCCGAAACTTAGTGCGATTATCAAAACCCAAATCCATTTCTAGATTTTCTTATTTTGATAGAAGATTATTCTTAAACATAGATTCAAAAGTATTTGTCAATATCAATTGAATCAAGCATGAGAGTGAAAAAACAAGAATAACTTCATAAACACATAAATTGCTAAAATCATATATTTACATAATCATGTATTACATCAAAGCTAGAAAGAATACCTCCAATCCCAACAAAGGGAAGTTAGTTGTTCATTTTCATGACAACTATACAAAAGAGTAGAGAAAAGATGAAGATCATAACCCAAGTCTTGATTTCCCAAAGCCTTTGGTTGATTCCACAATTCAATCCTTTTGCTCCTTGAAGATCATAGCTTCTAGCCCTAAAACTAAGTCCTAAACTATTACTAAACTGAATTAGAAAGCAATCCCTAAAATGGAAGTAGTCAATGATCCAGTTCTCGTTGAAAATAGAGCTAAAAATGCTTTTATAAAACTGAAATTTTGCACGCTCGCTACAAGCGATGAGCTGGTCGCTTGTAGCGATGAAGTTTGTTGGCCAATGGGAGAGCTCCACGTCAGCATGGAACATTAAACCGCCCTTGGTCGCTTGAAGCGACCGGTCCATCGCTTGTAGCGATGAACTCTCCAATTTCCCTGCCTAAGCTCGCTTGAAGCGTGGCATCTGGCGCTTGAAGCGATTAAGTCTTCAAATTCCCTGCCTATCCTCGCTTGTAGCGAGGAAGCGTGCGCTTCTAGCGATGGCTTTGATCAAAACTTCATGTTCCTTTACTCAGCTCAGGTTCAAGCATGAAATTCCTGCATAATAACATGGGGTAAGACTTAGGATCACAAATATAGCATTTTAACCATAAATATGAGCTTATCCTAAGATAACTTGTAAAACAAGTAACATACGTGCCTTAATTAAATGTGCATTTTATCCACTTTCTGGCACTTAACAGGGTTCCACTGGGGGAAAGGGTTGTCTACTACCAGAATGATAGCTTAATAAAGACAAAAGATCAAGGTTACCTTGGTGGCTTCACCGGGGATTTTACGCTGTTTCGCTACTATCGTGTAGACGATAGCTTGAAATAAGGTAAAAGAAACAGACACTGCCTACTACCGGTGTGCGGATAGCTTAATGAAGACAGGTGACATCACTGGAGACTATGACAGGTAAGTATATGGTTGATGGCTTAGAAAGGGTAACATAAAAGGAAAAGACTTCGCCCACTATGGCCTCACTGGGGATTCCATTTTACCTACTACCGTTGTGATGGTAGCTTAATGAAGGTAAACATGTAAAAGAGAAAGGCAAGGTCTACTATCATTGTATAGATAGCTTAATGAAGACCGATGGCTTCACTGAGGAGTGAGTACTTCAATGGGGAACAAGCACTTTACTGGGGAAAAGACAAAGTCTCTTTACGGGGACAAATGTTAGCCGTTCGAGATATTGCCGAACTAGCCACAGGAAACAAAGATAAATGCCAACTGGGGGGTATTGCTGAACTATCACTGGGGAAAGTGGGAAACTAACCACACGAAACAAGAAATAAACGTCAGCTGTTCGGGTTACTGCCGAACTAGCCACTGACTACAAGGGACAAAGATGAATGTCAGCTGTTCGGGATATTGCCGAACTAGCCACTGACTACAATGGGAGATGCTGCTGACAAGCTGTTCATTACAGAACTGCCACTTCAAATGGGGAGAAAAGATGCACAAGCTGTCCGTTAGAGAACTTGCCACTTGGCATAAAGACATGACAAAAGATGCGCTCAAGCTGTTCATTTGTTGAACTTGCCGCTTGGCACGAAGACGAAATAAAGATACGCTCAAGTTGTTCATTTGTTGAACCTGCCACTTGGCGATAACGATGGGAAGTATGCACAAGCTGTTCGTTTGAACCTGCCACTTGGCAATAACGACGTGATAAGAGATGCACAAGCTGTTCGTTTGTAGAACCTGCCACTTGGCAACAACACTGGGGAATATGCACAAGCTGTTCGTTAAAGAACTTGCCACTTGGCATAACAAGATAAGAATGCGCAAGCTGTTCGTTTGTAGAACTTGCCACTTGGCAAAAAGAGGGTGACATCTCTGGACCAGACACACTGGGGATGACACTAGGGGAAAAGGACGTTACAAATTGTTTATGATTGATTGGTGAGACTCATGGTGGTTAATGCAGCCATGTATGAATGATATTGTTGTATGTTGTATGCATGAATGTGTATATGCATGAATGTATGAATGTATGAATGTACGAATGTATGACTTTCACTGGGAATGTTGTATGAATATATGGAGGATTGACTTGTACTGGGGATACACAAGTCGTTCGTTAAAGAACTGCCCCTTGGTATAAGGATACGATGAAAGATGCACAAGCTGTTCGTCTGTAGAACTTGCCACTTGGCAAAAAGAGAGGTGACATCTCTGGACCAGACACACTGGGGATGACACTTGGAGAAAAAGATTGACTTGATGGATTGTATGACCGATAAACTTGATGAGACAAGATTAGACCGGTAAGATGAAAAGTGGACAGACGTCGCATTACAAACACTCGGTAATCTTCATTGGGGGATGAGGCCACAGGGGACACATCAAAATATTGACGGGGTAAAGCCGCGATAACTGATGAAGAATAAATACCTCATGGGGGGATTGTTAATCCACTGGGGAAATCGCGCTAATCCGCTGGGGAGAAGAACTGGTGATTCCGCCGGGGATGCTCATGTTTTGGTTGGCTACTCTTTGCCTGAATCGTCCTTTCGGGTTTTCGATTCATTGGGGATATTCCCTTTTGATTTACTGATGACTTTGCTGGGGAAATCCTTTTAGCAATTGACCATGCTCGGCCTGCGAAGTTTATCCGTTCTCAGGACAGATATTGGTGAACACTTCAATTATTCAGAGAGAATGTGTTTGTTGTTTATGTTTTATAAAAGATATAAAAGATTTACAACAAGTTTTTTTGAAAAAGTTTTGTTTTAAGTACTACCATCAAAAAATAGAAGAAATGAATGAATAGAATAAATGGGAATTTTAGATAAAAGGCAAAAGACTTCACTGGGAAGAAATTTTATTAACGGGGTGGTGGCCTGCCACGGGCGACAAAAGGATATAAGTTTAAAACAACAAGTAAGACGCAAAACAGCAAAAGTAGAGGTTTAAACAAAATTTTCAGATTGCATGATTCATATGAGATTTGCACAGGTAATTTTGATGCTCCCATTAATCCAAGATTGCACTAAAAACACAAAATTTATATCATACAGCTCAAGTTAATAACATATTTATTAATGAACCACACCTATCACACATTTTTGTTAAGTAGATGAACAAATTGAATATTAATTGTGGGGGTATTGAACACTCATCCGGCAAGTTTGCTAACATTCCGATCAAGTTATGTGTCCATCTAATCATCATTTCTAAAAGCACAAAAGCATTGATCACAAGGTCTTTGAGGGTTGTAATTTGGCTTGGTTACAAAAGAAATGTCATATGTGGGGAAATTGAATTCAAAAGGCCAAGCAAGAGGAACATTCTTTCTAATTACACACTTCCTCCTTATTCAAACCCAATTCTCGGTGATTTACAAATATTTTCCTTTGATCTTGACAACTTTTCGATTTAATGCAATTTTTCTTTTTCTTTTCTCTTTTCTTTTTCTTGATTTGCTTTTCTTTCTTTCTTTCTTCTTTTTTTCTTTTTCTTTTTCTTTTTCTTTTTCTTTTTCTTGTTGTCAAGATCAATTACAAAATTCACCATTACTTGACATTCACAACCTCCTTTTTCTCCCCAACTTAGTTCAAGATGATACCCTAATTGAATGTTCCTTTTTCTTTTGGCAAAGGACAATAATCATGATGGTTAAGGGTTCAAAATGAAAGTGAAAATATCAGAATTCAAAAATGATTTAACTATGAACT
The DNA here is from genome assembly GCA_018208015.1 of Medicago ruthenica. NCBI lineage: Eukaryota > Viridiplantae > Streptophyta > Magnoliopsida > Fabales > Fabaceae > Medicago > Medicago ruthenica. The sequence goes on along the minus strand of CM031377.1, from coordinate 41,934,505 downwards.
GAATTTTTTACAAACTCCGGCAATTTCATTAAGCAATTGAGCTTATGAAAGTTTGACAGTTCATAGTTAATGATTCTGATTCATTAGGCTCAAAGGGGTTAACAAATGCTCACTTCTCACAGGGTAGGCTTTTTGGTCAAGTGTTTCTACTCATATTCAAAAAATGTCTTGATCATGCCAGTGCTTTCGTACAATTTAAAACAAATTTCAGATTTAACATAAAAAGATCGAGTTAAACAAAAAATGTCGGTCTCCTGCATATATATAATGATTTTGAGGATTCCTCACATTTTGGCTAGTTCTAAACGGTTCATAAACATATTAACAATGCAAACTGTATGATATAACTTTTGTACTAAGTACATATTCTCATTCCAAGTTTAATCCTAGGAAAACAGGAGACATGTACCTGAGTTTTGCGCAAATCAATCAAATCTTGTTATTACCATACATCTGTGGCTGAATCATTTAGCTTAGGATCAATCCATGAGAAGATTTGTCATTTTTTTTACTAATGATCCATAGCGAAAGCAAAATTTTTTGACATTTAAAGCATATTCAGAAAATTAAAAAAATTAACAGGCATTAATTACGATTCGAAAGCCAAATAATAAAAGTGTACTTAACATAAATAACATAAACAGAGAGTACAAATACAAAATAGTAAACACATAAAGTTTTAAAGAGTACAAAAAAAACATAATAAGAAAATGAACAACTAAGGCATCAACCAAAAAGCATAAAAAAGGAAGCAGCTCAAGGTGTGCAAGCCTCGTCATCCTCGGTGTCCTCATCATCATCATCGTCATCATCAGCATCATCATCTCCATGTCCTCCGGCAGCTGCACCGCTACCACTCCCCTCTGAATAATCAGGCCTATCCCCAGGCCAAGCTGCATGAGATGCAAACATCTCAGATGTCGGTATCTGGAACGCAGGATCTGCTGGCCTGCCCATCTGCAACTGGAGCCGGTACATAGAGTCATGCATCATAGTCATGGCCCTATGGTTTGAAGCATTCTGCTCCCATGAAAAAGTGTAGGTATGGTGGCCCTGTGGTGTAGGTGGGGCTAGGGGTCGTGGCTGCTGTGCCCTCGATGCTCGCCTTCCAGTGCAATGCCTCCCAATATAATCATCCGTAATAGGATTCTTAATAGTTTCAGAAACGTGGGGGGGGGGGGGATCACTACACGTGCATCCCGGAAGAGACCCATGATCAGGCCCGGGAATGCAAGAGGGCACATCTTCTTAGCTGGAGGTTTGATGCCACTCTCTACCACAATTTTGAGCTCTTGAGCGATCACCCTAGCTACATTCACTTGCTTGTGAGCAAGGATGTAATAAATCAGTGGGGTGACATCTAATGTCGTGGAGGATGTGTGGCTCTTGGGTTTAATGTTGAGGACAATGAGATGGAAAATAACCTGAGCAGGTGTGGTGAGGTTATTCTTAATGGCTTTGGTAGGCTGCCCCGATGAATTAAGCTCATAACTTTTCCCAGATTGAAATATGGTTTGGGCTATGAGGTCATGATTCCAGTTTCCTCGGTTTTGGTGCCTATGAAAGGCACCCAACTCCTCATGGTCAAGCTGGAGGGGGTTATGGAGGTAAGTGTTTTTGGCCTCGCGGTCGAATCTAATGACGCGACCACGAACCATAGTCTGATAAGCAAATTCCCCTTCGGGATCAGCGGGAATGGCATCCGCGTAGAACTCCCTAATAATGTCGTAGTTTAGGTTCAAGGGAGGGTTTACCAAAATTCCCCAGTTGCGGGAATTTATCAAACGCGCTAATTCCCGGTAAGTGCCATGCTCATTTATTATGAATTGCCTTTCGGCCCAAAATGTTCTCCTGAGCAGCTCCTCATATCGCTCCTGGTTGCGGAGGCTAAGGAATCTAGAAGCGTCATATGCCCCTTGTAGCCTCGATCCGGATGATTCGGCTCTTGGTAGCTTTCCGGTTGGTTGTTTTGGCGCCATCTATGAGGAAAGAAAATAAAGTCAGCAAACAACAGAATAAACATAAGCAAGATGATATAAAACCAATTGAATTGAAAAAAAGAAGCATGAAAAATAATGTTGTTCTATTCTGTCAAGGTCGCTCTGCGACCTTGGGTTCGCAGAGCAAAGTTGAACGCATAATTCTGGGTTGCCCAGAACAATGGTCGCACTGCGAAGTTGAACTTTGCTCTGCGACCATGACAGAAAATGCAATTTTCCACAGAATCTAACATAAACCCTTGGTTAAGCTTCATTTTAAACATACAATGTGTGTCTAGATAGATGATTCAGAATCATTAATGGGTACAAAAACACTTAACACAGTAAACTAAATTTATCTCAATTTCTACAAATGGGTAAAATGAATTTGTACAAAATCACTTGAAAATTGAAAGGAATGGGTCTGTTTCATCTACCCACATTGCATGTTTAAACTGTATTGAAGCACAACAAACCAGAAATGAAATTGAAACTTTAACACAAACTTAACCCTAAATGGAAATTTAAAAAAAAATCAAAAACCCTAAGTCACATGTTATCCTACCATGAATCAGAAATAAGAAAAAGAGAAGGATGAAGAATTCGTACCTTGCTGTTTGCACAAATAGGAGGAATTAACACGAATTTACTGAGAAATGGAAAGATTTATGAAAAATGGGTATATTTTAAAATTAGGGTTATTTTGAAAAGTTTATGAATAAAATGAAGGTTTTTAGGTTTTAGGGTTAATGAAAAGTGAGCAACGGTTGGATAAGGGAGAGAGAGTGGAATGGGTGGTTGGGGGGAGTAATGGAGGGTTAGTGGCTTTGAAAACTGAACTGACAGTATTCGCAGACTTCGCACTACGAAGTACCTTGGCTCTGCGAACTTCAGAGTTAGCTTCGCAGTGCGATGTAAACCTTTGCTCTGCGAAGTCCTCAGATTCTGAAATGTTCGCAGTGCGAAGATACTTTGCTCTGCGAAGCCATCAGACTCTGTGAATTTTTTTTTTTTAAAATGACTACTTTTCAACAAATTGGTCATTTTTATCTTCACCTATGGTTACTAAAAAGCAGTAATAAAACAGAAATTATTGATTGCCCCTTTTAATTCCTTGTAAAGTAAAAAGGCTTGCAAAATTATTTTTATGAATGCGAATGTATGGTATGCATAGGTATGGTATATGAATGTTCAAAACTTCACCCCATCCTCACATGTAGGCTCTAGAGATGAGATCTTCTAAAAGGTCCCTAGAGTCACGGATCCTACAAGGACTTATAATCGCTGTTGCATATACACGCAATACAACCATACTTCCAAGAGAATCTACTCTAGGCGGGTTTCTCATATCGATCCCTACGAGACATACGTCAGGAAGGCCAATACTACACAAAGCCCAAGCCTATCTTAATTTTTTCTCAAAGCTCGGGTAGAGAGCCTCACACGTCCGGCATTAACCCGAACAATGTGGAGTAACATCGCTCATGTGACATCCCCACAATTGATATATGAACATAAAGCAATATGAAACATATAAATATAAAGTAAGAAAAGCAGATAAGGATAATAAAACAAAAAGCATGCAAGTAAAACGAGAAAAACTTAGCCTAGAAGCTAACTAGGATAGGCTTGGCTCGCTATAAAAACAAAGTGTTAAATGATTTACTGTGCATGTAATTCCCCAGTGAAGTCGCCATTTTTGTCGCGTCGAATTTCGGATATCAAGCTATTGACGAGCTTTGAATCACTAATTTTAAATCACGACTGAACTTTTAATTTTTCGGGGAAAAAGGGAAAAAGTTCGAAATTACCACAATGTTAGAGATTTTGGGTTCGGGGGTCGATTATGCAAGGGGAAGGTATTAGCACCCCTCACATCCGTTGTACTCAACGGGAACCTCCTAGTTAGCTAAGGCTAGAATGTTTTTAACGTTTTGCTTGCATGCTTGAATATATATATTAAAAGGGAAATAAAAAAAATATGATAAAGGGGAAAAAGAAAGTTTTTTATTAATGGGCTTGACAAGATATGAATCCTGCTCCTACGTATCTCCCGGTGCGATGGAGAATTCAAAGCTTACGTAGTTCTTTGGTAGAAAAAGTTTGTATGTTGGTTGATTTTAATTATGAAAAAGATTTGATCGCGCTCGGGCGAAAAAGTTTGGTTAAAGAAAAGAAACGTGGTCTACTATCGTTGTGTGGATAGCTTAATGAAGACCGATAAAACACTTTTACCTACTACCGTTATGAGGGTAGCTTAATGAAGATAAAAGGGATTTGATAAAAAAAAAGGGGAACGGACTCGCGCACGGGCGATGGTATCCGTTTGAAAACGCGCAAAGGCGTAAAAAGGTTTAAATGAAAAAAAGACGGACTCGCACTAAGGCGATGGTATCCGTTTGGAAATGCGCAAAGGCGTGAAAAGTTTGAATTGACCACGAGGGCCAAGAAAAGTTTAAATTTGACCACGAGGGATCAAAGGAAGGTTGGATTGGTCACGAGGGACCAATAAAAGGTTAAGTGCGTTGGACGTGTTGAAAATAGAATGACGGTTGCCCGAACAACGAGACATACGTCAAGCATTCGTGCAACCGGGGAATGGAGAGACATACGTCAAACCATTCCTTTTTCATTCAAGTTTTTGTTGAAACTCAAAGAAATCTCAAAAAGGGACAAAACACTTGGTTAAAAAACCTAAGGAAAATTTTGTTGCTCAAATTAGTTGTTGCAACCTTGAGTAAATGTTGTTCAAAGTTTGAAAGGATGAAGAAGTTTGTTTCAAGCTTATGATGCAAAAAGGAACAAGCTTTGTTCAAGTGTGTTGGAATTTAGGAACAAAATTGTTGAAAATCATGAACAAATTTGTTGTTCAAGTTTGTTGAAAATCATGAACATAGCTTGTTGCTTAAGTTATTGGAAACTCAAGAACAAGTGTTATTCAAGTTTGAAAGATGAACAAGTTTATGAAAAGATGCACAAGTTTGGAAATGCACAAGTTCGGCTCAAAGTTTAAGCTTGGTTTTGAAAAATGAACAAAATTGGCTCAAGTTCATGTTTTGATTGAAATTTATGAACAAGGTTATTGTCCAAGTTTAGTTTTGAAATTTATGAACATGGCTTATTGCTCGAATTTGACTTTGGGAAATAAATGAACATAACTTGTTTCGCAAGTTACTAAAGATTTATTGCTCAAAACTTGTGAAGTTTCCAACATCATGCAAAAACTTGTCATGTTTTAGACAAAATGAGTTTTAATCCTCATAGGTTCTGAGTTTTTAGGTTAGAACCTCAAAAATTGGCTTTTCAGGAGCCTGAACTCAGATTCTGAGTTCTGCAATTTTCGCAGAGCAACCTGAACTTGGCTCTGCGAACCTAAGTTCTGTCATGGTCCCAGAGCGACCATGACTTTGCTCTGCGAACTTTGCGAAAAATTGAACACAGAAGCTGCTTCTGAACTTCTGTTCAGAAGCTGCTTCTGAATAAGTTTCAGAACCTTGAGGGGATTAAAAAGCTTTGGAATTTAGCAAGAAAAGGAGTAAAATAACTCAGTTTGGTGTTGTGCAAAATTGAGATTCCTTTGAAGTTTCAAAAGTGGTTTTTTGAACAAAATGAGTTTAAACAAAGTTAATGATGCAAGCAGCAATGCAAAATGAGAGATAAAGAATTTAGAATACTTACAGAACTCCTAGCAATGCTTGTGTGGCAAGAGATAGGAAAGGACTTGGTTGATTGTGATTTTGCAAAAGTTGGAAGTGTTGATGAACAAGAACAATTATGTTGTGCTAAGAACTGATTTTTTTGCTGGAAGAAGTGTAATAATCTGTGTATTGAACTCTCTATTCTCTCTCAAAATTCTGTATTTTCAACTCTCAAATTGCTCTCTCTCAAAATCTCATGTCTTGCATTCCTTAAATAGGCAAAATGAGGATCAATTGCAATGATGAAAAATCTCTAGAATCCAGCTGCTTTGTGTGCTATGGTCAGGCTACTTTGCTTTGCATTTAATGCAAAAGGGAAGAGGTGACATTGCCTTGTAACCTTGGTCAAGACTTTGGCCAAAACCAGCCATTAATGAAGCTGATTTTTGACAGCAATGATGATGAAAAAGTGAGAAAAAACAGGGCAGCTTGCAATTGGGCTGTGCTTTGGATTAATCCTTGCAATCTTGAGAGGTCAAGCAAGGAAAACGTGCACTGTGATGTGCAGAGGTTGGGGGAAGCAAAAGGAACATGTGGACTGGTGTGAGAAGGGAAGAAAAGCTGCTGAAACAGGGCAGCACTCATGGTCTTTGGGCAAGCAAAAACAGCTGTGTTTGACTGGTTTTGGTGGAGAAAGAAGGAAGAAAAACGAGCAAGGTGCTGGCTGGCAAGCTCAGGGCCAGTAGCAGGTCAATTGGGAGGGATGAGAGCTGCCCAAGGGCAAGCCAACTTGCTTGGCACATGCTTGGTTGGAAGAAAAACCTTCTCACCTTGGCTTTAATGGCACATGCTTCAATTCTTTCTTTGTTGGGTCCAAACAGCCACAATTGGTAATAACAGTGATAATAATAATGATAGATGATAATAACAATAACTATAATGTAAACAAAAGAAAGATAAATCAAAGGAATTAAAATCTGCAAAAAATCGCAGAGTTCGCAGAGCGATGGGAACTTTGCTCTGCGAACTCCCCTTTTTCTTTTTTTTTTTTTTATTTTCTTTTAAAATAAAACAATAAAACAAATAATAGTAATAGTAATAATGAAAATAATAATGATGGTAATGATAATAATAATAAAGATGATAACAATAATAATGATGAAAGGGATAATAATAGTAGTAATGGTAATAATAAAAATAATGATAATAATAATAATAAATAATAATAATAAAACATTGATAAAAAACATAATAATAATATTATTAATGAAAAAGATAATAACAATAGTATTAATAATAATAATAGTGATAATGATAATATTAATAATAATGATAGTAATGATAATGGTGATAAATATTTATAAATAAAAATCCAACAATAAAGATGAAATAATAAAAGGTAATAAAAGGTAAAAATAAGAAATTGAAAATTATAATGAAATAATAAAAGATAAAAAGAATAAAAAACAAAAGAAAAATATGAGTCAAAAAATGGGGTATGACACTTCTCTTCAGAACTGGCTTCAGACACTGTTCATCAGAAGCTGTCTTCAGACGCAGTTCTTCAGAAGCTGGCTTTAGACGCACTGTTCATCAGACGCAGTCTTCAGAAGCTGGTTTTCTTCAGCCTTGCAACACAAGCTTCTATATTTTCCTTCTTGCTCTTAGCTTGTTCTTTCATAACCATTGTTAGATACCAATCTTTAAGTATATGGTTCTGCACACTAGAATCAAGTATTAGCATATCCAATTTTCTTTTTAACACTTTGTTATCATCAAAACTCAAAAGAGAGTTGTTCATACATTTTGTTCCAACAATCTCCCCCTTTTTGATGATGACAAACATAAGCATTATTAGAAAATTGTTGTTAATTTAATTAACAAGTTGACTTCAGGGTCTGAGGTTTGTTAGCTCCCCCTGAGTCTGATAATCCACAAGGTGAGGTTTGTAAGCTCCCCCTGAGTCTTATCCAGGTTAATTAAATTCAGTTTAAATCAAACAGATGAAAAATCAAAGTGTAAATACATTCAGAAATTAAATAACAAACTGACTTCAGGGTCCGAGGTTTGTAAGCTCCCCCTAAGTCTGATAATTCACAAGGTGAGGTTTGTAAGCTCCCCTTGAGTTTTATCCAAGTTATTTAAATTCAGTTTAATTCACAGAATTGAAAATTCAGTTTATCTCACAGAATTTAATTCAGAGGCTAAGAGATGAGAAAATGTTCTCCTAAGTTATTTACTTATCAGAAATTAACTTATATTCTGAGCTCAGAGCCTGAAATACTTGTTACTTTTACTCCCCCTTTTGTCATCAACAAAAAGAAAATTCAAGAATTTTAAGACACAGGAGAGTTTAAAACGTGAGATAAAAATGTTCAGAGCATTTCTATTTTAGACACAATTGTTCAGAGCATTTTGTTCAGTACCACTGAACTGATTCAGATACAATTGTTCAGAACATATGGTTCAGTACTACTGAACTGTTTCAGACAGAAATGAGAGTTTTAAAACTGGGTCTAAAAACTGAACATATAAGATGAGAAATTGAAAGTGTGACTGTGTTTTGAGTGTTTTTGTTAAAACTTTTCAGAAACTGAAAACTGAAAAACATTGAACACAACTGCACATTAGTGACTTTAGGAGGGGGTAAAGTACAACTTTCAAAGCTTAATTCATCACTGCCCAGCAGTTATAACTTATCAGATTCTGACCATGTGTTAGACAACTGTTCAGATTCACTCTCATTAGTGGGCCACGTGTAAAGTGTCCACTTAAAATGAGTTTTATCAGAAGTCAAAAATTCAAATTCTGAAACTCAGACTCTGATGTCTTCAGAAGCTGAACTTTCTTCAGACTCTCAAAGTGAGTGTCTGTTAAGTCTTAGCTTATGATGAACTTCAGATTCTCAGTTTCTATTCAGAGTAAAGCAATTTTTTAAGAGATGAAATACATGTTCAGATTCTTTTTAATAAAATTAAATCTGTCTTCTGTAAGGGGTTTTGTAAATATATCAGCCCATTGATGATTAGTATCAATGAATTGAATATCCAAAACTCCCTTCTGAACATAATCTCTAATAAAATGATGTTTAATTTCAATATGCTTGGCTCTTGAATGTAGAATTGGATTTTTAGACAAACAGATTGCAGCAGTATTATCACAAAGATGGGTATGTTGTTTTCATGAATCTGATTGTCTTTCACATTGGTGTAGAAGCTGTTAAGTATAACAGAGAACAAAACATACCTCTGTTGAGCTTCTGATCTACCTCTCCTTGTTCATTCAGTTTGTTGCTGAACACCCACTTTTGTTCCAACAATGTTCTTGATTGGCTTTAGGAGAAGTGTCAGCTTTTGAGAGATTTTCAGCTTCTGAACTTTCTTTAGACTCAAAAATCTGGTCAGGTTCTGAAGCATCTTCTGAGAGCTGAAAATCAGTACCAGTGATCTAGCCTTTCTGGTTTCCTCCAAATTCCACAGTTCCTCCCTCTTTCATGGTCAGGGTTTGGAACATAGACTTTCCTTCTGTTATGTAATGCAGTCAACCACTGTCCAGGTACCAAGACTTCTCCTTTTCTCTGGCTGTTCAGCATATCTGCAACAGAAATAATTTCAGACCTAGGTACCCATATCTTTATGGGTCCTCTTGGGTTAGTTCTGAAAGGTTTAGACTTTTGTTGCACCTTATGTCTGGAGTTATAAGACTCAGACTTGTTCAGATACCTTGGATATGAATCCTTAAATCTTGAATAAGTCTTAGTATCAGACACTGAGTTCTTCAGAACCTGAGCTTTCAAAGGTCTTGACTCAGATTTCTTCAGAACCTGAGACTTGAAGTTCTTTGGTTCTGAGCTCTTTAGAGTCTGAACCTTTGAAGACTTTGGTTCTGTTTTCTTTAGAACTTTGGACTTAAGAGTCTTTGATTCTGATTTGTTCAGAATCTTGGATTCAGAAGTAGTAGGTTCTGATTTGTTAAGAACTTCAGTTTTGCCTGCTCCTGACACAAAGCAAACTTTCTGACCTTTCTTAATACAATAAGAATCAGATGACAGATTGGCTTTCTTTTGTATCCTTTGTCTGACATTCTGAGATTTAAAAGGTTTTGTGTAAACTGATTTAGTATCTTTTGAAGATTTCATAAACACAGCCTTTTGAAAATATGAGTCTGAATTTTTCAGATTCTGAGACTTGCTTGCCTTAGGTTCTGAACTCTTCAGACTTTCAACCTTTTCAGATTTAAAGTCTGTTTTCCTCATAGTCTTAGACTTAGAACCTTTTGGTTTAGACTTTGGCAAAGTTTTAGATTCTACCTTCATCTTTCCCTTAGGTTCAGAAGTTTTGGATTCTGAGTTGTTCAGAACCTTAGGTTCAGCAGACTCAGTTTCCGATGAATTTAGTTTCTCAGAACTTTCAGATGCAAGTACAAAGCACACCTCAGTGCCTTTCACAATATCTCCAGACAATGGTAGAATTGTTTCTGTTGAATGATTGAATGGATCATTCTTGAAACCAATTCCTTCTCATCTGTTTATGTTAATATTGTAAATCATTGAAGCAACTTTACTTCTGTTGATTCCAGTTAGGATAAAATCCTGAAGAGCAATTTCATGTTTACTAGGAACTTCATCAGGTTTCTTATGAACCATTTCTCTGAGTTCTCTAACTTCTTCCTCAATCTCATTGATATGATTTTGAAGTTGGAGATTCTCATCAGTCAGCAAGTTGTATTTCTTTTTCAAAGGTTTTATTTGAATCAACTTGCTTCTAAGGTGGTTCATAAGATCCTTAACTGTATCAACAAGATCAGAACGTGTAAGTTTAGAATATACCTCATCTTCTTCTTCAGAGTCTGATCCTGACTCTTCATCAGAAGATGTTGTAGCAATCAGAGCTGCATTTGCTTCTTCTTCATCTTCACTCTCAGACTCAGATTCATTGTCAAGCTTTTCCCATGTAGCCATAAGACTTTTCTTGAATCTGTCTTTAAAGTTGCTTGATTTTGAGTTGGTCTTTCTGGATATCTCCTTTGATTTGTCGTTTTGAAGATTTGGACAATCAACTATCAAATGACCAGTTTTCTTGCAGTTGTAGCAACCTTTCAGTTCTTCCTTCTTCTAACCAGATCCTTTGAAGTTGTTGCTCTTGTTAGAAGATTTCTTTTGTCTCTTCATCAAGTACTGAATTCTTTTAGAAAACATTTCCAGCTCCTCAGCTTCTGAATCTTCTTCAGAATTTCCCTCAGGAAATTTTTCATCAGATTCTATAGCTTTTAGAGCTTTTAATGACTTTCCTTTAGATTTCAGTGCTATAGACTCGGATTTTCTAACAGGTTCATCTTCATTGAGTCCTAGTTCATGCACTTTGAGAGAGCTTATAAGATCTTCAATACTTAGAGTATTTAGATCTTTAGCTTACTCAATAGCAGTCACTTTAGGTCTCCATTTAGATGGCAGACTTCTGAGGATCTTGTTCACATGATCAGCAGTAGTATAGCTTTTCTTCAGAATCTTAAGTCCAGAAACCAGAGTCTGAAATCTTGAGAACATAGTCTCAACATTTTCATCCTCCTTCATTCTGAACAGCTCATACTGCTGAACCAGAAGGTTTGCTTTTGCTTCTCTAACCTTCTTGTTTCCTTCATAGTTAGAGCAGAGAGAGGTGAAGATGGTTTTTGCTGTTGATTTATCACTCAGCTTCAAGTACTCATTGTGAGGTAGAGAATCCACAATAATACCTCTTACATTGTGATGTTTTCTGTAGATCTTTCTTTCAGCATCAGTAAGGCTTCTTCTGTTTACAGCTACTTCTTCTTCATCAACTGGTATAGTTATACCATCTTCTATGATATCCCATAAGGAGTCATCAATTCCAATGATGTGACTGTACATCTTGCTTTTCCACCATGAAAATTTCTCAGGATCACCAGTAAACATAGGAGGTTTATGGTGTGAGTGATATTGCTTGTCATAGTCACCACCACCACTTCTGGATGTGGATTCACCAGATACACCAGAAGGCATGTTTTTCTCAGGATCTTTACTGACTCACTGTTAAGTGATTGAATATCAGAACCGGAGCTCTGATACCAACTTAAGGTGAGAAAAACACAAGAAGGGGGGGGTTGAATTGTGTTGGCTTTTTCTTTTCTTTCTCAAAAACTTTGGTTAGTTCAGAATCAGATGTTGATCAGATTCTGAAACTATTTTCAGAGTTGTTTTGCAGCGGATATAAAGTAAATGAGAGAGAGAGAGAGAGAGACACAAGCAATTTATCCTGGTTCCTTCCACAACCTGGAAGTAGTCCAGTCCCCTTGTTACTAACAAGAAATTTTTCACTATAATCACAAAGATTACAATTGCTCAAGCACAAAGCAAGAGACTTCCAATGCTCAAACACAAAGTAAGAGACTTCCTATGCTCAAACACAAAGTAAGAGAATTCCTTGCTCAAACACTAAGTAAGAGACTTCCTTGCTCAGACACACAGTCCAAGACTTCCTTGCTCAAACATAAAGTATGAGACTTCTAGTTGCTCAAGCACACAAGCAAGAGACTTTAATCAAACAGAATTACAAAGAATATGTTTGAGTTGAACACTTGATATACTATCAGTGGTGTTCACAAAATACAACACAGATTTAAGACTCTATACTTAAGAAATTCTAAGATAAGAAGTTTGTAAGAATTTCTAAGTTATTTTGATGACATTCAGATTTGGCAGAACTGAGTTTCAGAAAACAGAGCAATGCGTTTTCAGTCTTATGAGTCTTATTCTTCTTCTTCAATCCTTTATAGAGAATTAAAGAGCTGTTGAGAAGAGCCAAATATCATCAAAGAGCCGTTGCAATAGAAGCTATGTCCAGCATTTAATTCCTTCCTGACATTGTGTGCGTAACATATAAAACAGAGGAATGGAATTTGAATTGTTTCCTTAAAACAGGGAGAATGTTTTGGCCAAGGAGACAACTGTTGCAAAGAGCTGTTCTGACCGTACAGTACTTTACTGTAGACAGTTGCAATTATTGACTTCTGCGTTTCAGACTTCAGAAGCTTCTCTTCAGAACTGGCTTCAGACACTGTTCATCAGAAGCTGTCTTCAGACGCAGTTCTTCAGAAGCTCGCTTCAGACGCAGTCTTCAGAAGCTGGTTTTCTTCAGCCTTGCAACACAAGCTTCTATATTTTCCTTCTTGCTCTTAACTTGTTCTTTCATAACCATTGTTAGATACCAATCTTTAAGTATATGGTTCTGCACACTAGAATCAAGTATTAACATATCCAATTTTCTTTTTAACACTTTGTTATCATCAAAACTCAAAAGAGAGTTGTTCATACATTTTGTTCCAACACACTGTGATAGTATGGATGTTGCTCAGGATACTCCAATGTATTATCCACTTTGAATGCAATGTTCCCAACAACCTGGAGTGGGTCGGGAACCTGTCTGGCATATTGCTGCTGAACAATAACCTCCTTGTAAGGAGGGACAAGAGTTGTGTACTCAGCAACGAGCGCAGGGTCGCTCATAATAGGATGAGATACAATGTAGAACCAAGTCATGTACCCCTTCTGACTCCTCCACTGTTGACCCACTGTTGTCTGCCAACCCCGATCAGCCTGTGGAAGGACATGGAGCAAATAATCCTGGAAGGCCACAACTACATCCTCTGCATTAAGAGCCACATACAATGAAGGAGATCTGGGAATGGACTGCACATATCTGTACCGCCTAAGAACCCGCTCTGGCAAGTGAAGTCACATCGTCGTACTGCTGTCCATGATCTAACTGGAGTACCAGCAAATGTCGTGAAACAGAATAATGTCCCGCTGATCCTCGTACGACATCCAAATGACATCAACATTCTCCATCAGATCAATCAAGCCTCGATAATGTGAAGGGTCAGAATGGCCCCTTGGCGGTTTCCATCTGGCAGCACGATCATACACCTTCACAAGCTTCCTCGGATATAGCTTCTTGAAGTGCTCCATAACCCATGCCTACAAGCACAAACAAACACAATAATATCAACACAGGTATATACAAACAAATATTTAAGCATCACATACGCATAAACAAACACAATAATATCATAAGTCATTTATAATATGCTATAGAAAAGAAAAAAAAATACTACCTTAAGTAGAGACATGTATCCGCCAATGGAGCCAACCGTAGGGTCCATAGCTTGTGAAAGTTGGGTGTAGAGAAAAACAAGTGTCATCCCGTTCGAGGAAGGGTTAATCCAATGATCCTCCCTAAACTGAAATACATAAAATTAAACGAACAACAAATTGTTAAAAATATAAACATATCATCAATTAACGCGTAAAAAATACCAAAATTAAAATAAACATTAGACATTTTAACATAACAATTAAATCGTAAAATTAAAATAAACATATCAATTGACGTGTAAAATAGACAAAAATTAAAATATTTTAACATAACAATTAAATCGTAAAATTAAATTAAAATAAACAAATAAATTGACGCGTAATTAAATTGAATTAAACAATTAAACTTACAGCAGGGTCGCTCCAAAGCTTGCATGTCACGTGTTTACCGAAAATCCTAACTCTCGTACACAAGTTTTATTACTTTCTTCTAGCTTTGTTCTATCATTTGCCACGTCCATCTCTTTGTTGTGGAATGGGAGTAGGATTGAACACTTCCAACCCCTCTGTGGCCTCGGGTCATAACAATTAACATCCTTTGTCTCCCTATCTTTTTGTTCTATGTATGAAGAGACTTGGTAATTTTATTGAAGTCTGAGAGGGTCTTTGGCAACCTCTTAACATCACTCCAGACGATTCCAAAATAGTCCATTTTCTCTTTGCGGATGATGTTCTCTTGTTTGCGAAGGCCAAGTCTTCTAAAGCAAAGTTTATTGTTAACCTATTGAGATAAATTTTCCTCTTTTTCATGTCTCAAAATCGGTTCGGATAAAGACACACTAAAATCAGTCCGAATAATTTTTGCTCTTTGGGCCACACTCTAGTTTTGTAAAAAAAAAAAAACCGAGAAAAGCACGTTGAAGCTTGAAATACACCTTAATTACAACCTGTGAAAAATTTAAAAAATTATACTTACCAAGTCACCATCATAGGTAAGACTTGGGAGAGGATTCCGTTGTTCAATATGATAAGAATGGACATCTTACCTAAAAAGTAATAGCAAAAGCATATATGTCACATAAAAGTTATTTCTAACCTAGAAATGATTACACCGCACCCACTCCTTATGATATTTTCATTTGATTCCCTACCTTCCATTCATCATAAATCATTGTATGTTTATTTCAATGTTAAAATACCTTAAGCTTCAACACAAGAATCACATTCCTCCACAACCAACATGTTCATCCAATTCTCCATCCTCTTTCTCCTCTTCACCACTCCCTTTACATCTTTAATCAAAGCAAAACAAGACAATAACAATTTCGTACGTTCCTTAGACCTCAAAGATTTAAATTTGGAGAATAAACAAGAGAAGCTAAGCCATTTAAAATTCTATTGGCATGACATAGTTAGTGGAAACAACCCTTCTTCAATACCAATTGTTCCACCACCTTTGAAAAACTCAACCACTGCCTTTGGTTTAGTTAACATGATTGAGAACCCTTTAACCTTAGGACCTCAATTGAATTCCAAATTGGTTGGAAAAGCACAAGGATTCTATGCCTCAACATCACAAAGTGAGGTAGACCTTATCATGGCTATGAATTTTGCTATTATTGAAGGAAAGTACAATGGTAGCACCATCACTATTTTGGGGAGGAATCCTGTTTATGACAAGGTTAGGGAAATGCCTATAATTGGTGGTAGTGGTCTTTTCCGATTTGCTAGAGGATATGCTCAACTTAGAACTCATTGGTTTTCATCCAAGACATATGATGCAATAGTTGAGTATAATATTTATGTGTTACATTATTAATTGACACTATGCTATGGTACTATGCATAGGAGATAATTACTTTGTTGTCTATTGATTGGTTTTTCTTCTTTTGAGGTCTAAATAAGCATTTACTTACATCGAATTAAGGATGTTATAGAAGAGACGGAGTTGTGTTTTTCCTGCTCAACCCATCTCTATCTATATGTTTTCATATATATGGTGTATTTGTGGCTGACATGAATGAGAAGACGAATAATACAAAAACTAATTTATTATATTACTCTCTCCTCTGTTTTTTTTTTCTCTCATTAGCTACTTCAAAATATTCTCAAAAATTAAAAAAGAAATCAATTTATTGAGACATTCATTATGCATGCATGTTTGGATGAGAGGCGGCCGACGAAATTAAACAAAGAGTGGTTGACAAAAACTTATTTACATATATAGTAGACTCAATTACATCAGAGGTCTTTTAAGTTATTTAATTGTAATAAATTGGTCCTCTAAGTTTTTTTTTTCGTACCACTTAAGTCCTTTAAGTTAATTAATTGTAACAAGTTAGTTTTTTAAGTTTTTTCTGTACCAATTAGGTCCTTTAAGTAATTTAACTGTAACAATTTAAGGGATTTCAGATCTTAATAATGTAAGTTATTCGGTGCCTAAAAGTTACAATTAAATAACTTAAAAGACCTAAGTATTACAAAAAATACTTAAAAACTAACTTGTTACAATTAAATAACTTAAATGACGTAAGTGATAGAAAAATTTAAAGGACCAACTTGTTATAATTAAATAACTTAAAGGATATTCGATGTAATTTAGACTATATAGTATGTGTTTTTCTAATCTATGCAATGTTGCACATGTTAAGGTGCAGTAAAAGTACCACTTCCTTCAACGTAAACTATCGTGTAAAAATGATTTCTCTTCTTTATTCTATTAATTATATTTTTTTTTTGTTTTTAAACTTCATACGACATGTAAGAATATGACCAGCCAGTAATTTCATTCCCGCTAAAGATTTTTTTTTTTACGTAAGCTATAGAAAATAAGGGATGCCACATAAATTTATTTAGAAAGAAAAACCCATGTATCAATACTAGGCCACATTGTACAAAAAAAGAAATCAACACTAGGCCACGAAAAATTATCCATTGATGAATATATAAGATCAATATCACAAATTTAAAAGGCAACGAAAAATTTTATTTAGATAGAAATTATAAATGTTTCAAGAGGCAAGAGGCCACGAAAAATTCATAATAGAGTTTAGATAGCATGAATAAAAATTTCCAAACCTATATGAAGTTTTTTTTAAAAAAAAAAGAATAATTAATAGGATAAAGAAGAAAAATCATTTTTCAAGAAAAGAGTAATTAATATGGTGCTCCCTTCGGTCCTATATATAAGAAAATTTTCAAAAAAAATTTAGTCATATTTATAAGAAAATGTCACAACTTTTAAGGTGGAGTTATTGTTTAAAAGACTTTTCTACCCCTAATTTAATGTTTGTCTTTTTAATATTTGTGAATATATTTAATACTTCACAATTTTTTATGAGGGTATAATTGTAAAAATATTAAAAAAAGTTATATTAATTAATGATTGTATTGATTTTGGTGTTTTTTTGTTTTTCTTCTTGTAATAAAGACCGGAGGAAGTAGTTTATGTCGAAGAAAGTGGTACATTAAATCAAATGTACCTTAACATGTGCAACATATATGTTAGAAAAACCCTGTATGGTACTGGTATAGTAGTATATCAATAGTTGACAAAAACAACTAGAATGATGCAGCGGTTAAACTCTACTATGTATGGCCCAACCATGTGTACTATGGTTCGTTCTTGCTGGCTTCAGTTTTTTCGATTTTCGAATTTTTCTACAAAGATTCAAAAGTCAAAGCAATTGAACAATTAATTGGCATAGGAAACTGCGGATCAACTGGAGTTAATTGGCATGTGAAACGCGATTTAATTAATGAGAACACACATGAATACTATTAAACCGGGTTGACCGGCCGAGTTATCGGCTCTGTTCGGTTTTAATCGGTTTACACAGGTCTAATTACATGGCCGATCTAAAATGTGGCTCAACCCAGTGCACCCACCGGTTCTCAGTCGGACTGGTTCAACTGGCCGGTCCGAGCCGATTTTTAAAACTATGAAAAGAGTAGAGCGACAATATAAACTTACTTTGTCCCGAAAACTTTAGGTTCTCAAAATACTCCATTCGTCCTAAATTGTATGACGTTTTGGGCATTTCACGCGTATTAAGAAGTATAATTAATTTTGTGTGGGAAAGAGATATTATGAGTTGTTTTACAAACTTGTCCTTAATAAATGGTATGAGAAAGATAAATTAAAGAATTGAAAAAATATAAAGTAATAAATAGTTAAGGATATAATAGGAAAAATAACATTAATGTTTCATTGGTATTGTAAAACGACATATAATTTGGGACAATTTTTTTTGTCCAAAGCGACATACAATTTGGGACGGAGGGAGTAATACTTTTGTTAAGCAAATAATATTGAACCATTGTGATTTAGACAGGGCCGTTCCTATAAAATTGGAGACCCGGTTCTAAAATTAAAAATAGGCCCTAATAAAATTAAAACACAATTTTTTAAAAGAGCAATCTTTTATTCAAACTGAAAATAAGATTTGAAAAAAATAAGAAATGGTCATCACTGTAACTAGTACAAAGAACATCAATATTGTAATCGATAAAATTAACATACAATTTTAATTGAGTATTTTTATCAACCTTCCACGTTATTTTCTTTAGTTTATAATGAGGCAAAAAAAATAAAGTTTATAATATTTTTTTAGAGAATGATTTTTTTGAAGGATTTCTAGAGAATGATTATAATGTTCGTTATTAGAACTTTGTTATTTTATACGACAAGTATGAGCAAAAAACTAGAAGAAATGCTCTAACAAAAATAAGAAAAAAAAGTTATATTGTGTTTTTATTTGTAAACATATAATCCAATATGTTGATGAGAGTTGGGCTGAATTGGAGGAATAAGAGAAATAATGAGGATAAATGAATCTCAAATATATGGTAAATTATGTTTAAATGAAGGCCTCTCTTACTAAAAAAAATTAAATTAAAGAAGCAAAAAGGAAATCATGGGTGTTGAACCATGGACCCAAAGCACACCAAAGCTAACTTGAACCACTGGGCCATGGTTACAGCATTGTTACTTTAGACACACTATTTATATATATTCGTTTTTTATATGCAGAATATGTATAAAAAAATAATTTTGGGCCCCCAAATTTTGGAGGCCCAGCTCAGTAGAGCTGTTTGCACCCCCTCATGGCCGGCCCTGGATTTAGACACAAGTTACATTTTGTCGTGTCATAAAATCACCATGGTTCACCATGATTTTTCATTCTAACCAATCATCTAAATATGCACATATTCATATTACAACATGGGAGATATAGCTCACTTGATTCAACTAAGGGGTTAAATGAGTTTTAAGAGTTAAAGAATTCATGGTTCGAATACTAGCAATAGAAAGAATATACAAACATATGACAATTAACATATTAACATTTATCATTTATATTCCTTTAAAGGATTAAAGAAGTTAAATAGTTAAAGATCCAGGATTTGAATCCTAACAAAGGGAAAAAAATACTAACATAACAATTAATATATTAACATTTATCATTCAAAACAAAAATATAATAGAAGTCCAATAACTCAACCAATCGACATCATAGATACTTGTATCAAACACCTTTTCTATGTCGAGCCCTACCCCTTCTACCATTACACCAAGTATAAGTCACATATCCTTCCACCATTACACCAAGTATATATTAGATATCCCTTCTACCATTACACCAAGTACAAAAATCAGGATGCTAACATTCTAGCTAAACTTGCACATGTTGAAAAAACATAGGTGTGGATAGAAGAAGTACCAAATGTAATCACGACCAAATCTTGTATTATTTTTATTTTTTTTTAACTAGGTAGCTGCGTGCAATGTAATTTACGGTTTTACATTCATGTAACATTAAAGAAAACTATTAATTATAAGCATCTTAGAATCTATGACTCTCACATGATAAAGATATTAAAGTGTGTACCTTCATCCATGGTGATAAAAATAGAAGAGACAATCATTCGATTATCAATTTATCTCTTTTATATTCATTCTTTCTCACGATTTGTTCTTGATAATTAACTGTCTGAGAAAATTTATGGAAGAGACATGACATTTTTAACATTCATCAACAACTTCCACCAAGTCACCAATATTAATAAAAATGATTGTACTCTTTCGTGAATAGTTGCATCCTTTCACATAAGTTACCATAATAATTTATATATTTTTTAAAATTATTCTTACATTCTCCCACTTCATGTTTACTTAACTACACATCAATCATAAAGCGAAAGTAAATACAAATTTTACCCCAGTGCATGTACTTGTGCTCCAACACATGTAACACATGTAAATAGTTTACCTTTGCTTTTTCTTCAATTTCCGCTGTAAAGTATTTTAAACACATAATAGAAAAGACATGGTTACCGTTCAATCGTCTTACGATTCAATTTTTTTTTTCATTTCAAAAACACTAAACCATATTCTTTTTTTTTTTTTTTCATTTTTTTAAAGAAAAACTGAGAATAAACTAATTGCCTTTTTTGCTGCTATTGAAATCACTTTTAAATATTTGTTTTGGATTTTCAGAATATTTTCATTAAATATTATAAAAAAGTAATTTTTTTCATTTATCATGGTTGATTTGATAAATAAATTACTTAAAATGTTTAGTTAAAAAATTTAATCAATTTTATAATTTCTACCTAATTTTAGGTATTTAGTTACAATATTCGTTATTAATTAAAAAATAGAAAGAAAGTGTTTTTAAGAACTACAAAGTAGGTGGTTATTGTTATTTGAGTTTATCCTTAAATTTCCTTAACAAAAAAATAAATAAAAAGGAGTTTTTACTGTTTGTTTTAAAAAATATGGCGGGTTAGTGTTTTTCTCAACTGAGACGTAGAAATTCTCCAACAGAAAACCATTTCATTGTTTTGTCTTTAATACCAATTGTTAGTTCAATTTTTTAATTATCCAAAATTAATTATGAATATATTAGATTAATCAAGCAACATACTTTTCATTTGATATTGTTATTATATTGTTGAATATGATGGTCTTGTTTTACAGGAACCACATAGATGAGGGAGGATTTTGACAACCAAATTGATCAAAAGGGAGATCATTTCTTTTTCATTTTCCACAGATTTTGATACAACACATTTCCCAGATGCATACAATTTATTATCTAATCTTAATGATTGGGACCTAGAATGCAAAAAACGAAATTCGGGATCGTAGATCCCAATCATTGAAAAACATGTGGATCCCAATTGTAGATCCCACAATCCTGAATTTCGCTTTCTTGATTGTAGATTCCAATCGTCAAGATTAGACAATCAATTGTCTTAATTTGGAAAACGTGTGGTATCAAAATGTGTAGGAAATGCAAAAAAATGATCTTCCTTACGAGCAATTTTGTTGTCCAAATCTTCCCTCATCCTGGTGGTTCCTGTAAAATTAGACTATCATATGCATCAGTGCAATAACAATAGAAATGAAAATTGTGTTGCCCGGTTACTCTAATGTATTTATAAATCATTTTAGATATATCAAAAAGTTGAAATAACAATAAGTATTAACGAGAAAACAATGAAATAAATTTATATTCGGTTGTGAAAAACATCGAACCGTCCATTTTTTTCGTCAATAAAACAGTTAAATATAACTTTTTATTTATATTTTTTAAGGAAATCTTAGGATAAACTAAAATAAAACTAACTATCTACTTTTTAGTTCTTTTTAAAAACACTTTTGACAATTTTATTTTATTGAATTAATTATGAATATTGTAAACTAAATACCTAAAATTAAGTAGAACTTGTAAAATTGATAATAAAAAATAATTTTTTACTTTTTATTTTGTTAATGAAATGATTATGAAAATCCAAAACAAATTTTCAAAATAGATTTCAAGAGCCACAAAAAAGGCAGTTAGTGTTACTTTAACTTATTCTTAGTATTCTGTAAAAAAAAATGTTTCACGGGTTTTTGAAAAAAAAAACCTGAACCTTAAGACGATTGAACCATATCAATGACCTTTCTATTATGCGTTTAAATTTTTTTACATTAGAAATAGAAGAAAAAATGAAGGTAAATACAAATTTTACCCCAACACATGCGCATATTCTCAAATACACGTGTTAGGGTAAAATTTGTACATGTATTGGGGTAAAATGTATACTTACATTTGTTTTTTTTCCTTGGCACATCACTCTAAAGTTTTTTTTTACTTTTTCATGTGTCAAGTAACAAGAAAGATGCATAAAATTACCTTATGAAACTCATTTCAAATAGAACTATTATAAAAAATGAAAGATAATGGTTTGCTTAATACTTACATTGATACAACTTTTAAGGATCATAGCTAATTAAAAGCCATGAGCTACTTCTTCTCAAGTGTGATTCATGATACAACTTGTTGTAATCATGCAATTTCTCTCCTCATTACATTTTTAGACTTGAGGACTATATATTCAACTTGTTATTGCATCTGCTTATATAGATTTCAAGAGAAAAATTAGAATGTGAAAATGGGTGCAAGTAAAAGATGTAGAAATATCGGTCAAAGCAATAAAAAAGGAATCTATTAACGACTGTTGAGAGAGAATTTTTACGGTACATGAACGTTAATATATATATCGGTCAACGCAAAAAAAGGAATATATTAATGACTTTAGTGAGGGAATTTTTTTGGTACATGAACGTTAATGTAAGGGGATGAATATATGTTCACATTTTTTTTTGAGCATGAATATATGTTCACATTACTGTCTATATTCTTGAAATATTTTATATTCTTTTTATTTAGTTTAACAATTAAGGGAAAAGTTAAAAATAAAATAAGACTATAATATTTTTCATTTATCATTGCAAAAATTAATAAAAATGGTAAAAACATTTGCTGGTATAACATTTTCCTAGATACGACTACTGTCCAAATCTATATTTTATAATCTGATTAACTGAGAGCAATTTCTAAACATATCTCATTCCACGTGGCATTGTTATAAACATCATCTCTTATCCATCATGTGTCATTCAATGCTTTATTATACCACTCTGTCCCAAAATATAAGCAAAAATGAGTCAACATAAGTTGATGTATTTGATACAAATTTTGTTGACCAATTTTTGCTTATATTTTGGGACGGAGGGAGTATTTCAATTGATATTTAACTTAATTGTAGTTTTGTTCCCATTATTTTCAACCACAAAGATGCGAGGACGGTGGAAGCGTAGAGATCACCCATATGATGATCAAGAACGACGACAAAGTGAGAACCATGTTCTCAATATTTTGACTTAATTGAAGAAAAGAATGGAAATCAACTGTACTTGAGGTTGCAGATTAAGTAGATCAAAATTGCAAATCAAGGGATACAAAGGATTGAAGTACTCAATAGATTAGAATGACATCAGAAAACAGAGATTCATAAAACACCAAATGAATTGATGGAAGAAACATGCCTAAGTGTGTACCTGAAGATCAGAAGCTAGAAAGTAAAGCACAAGGAATACCATTTATTTTCAAGAGTTACTTTGTTATCAAGGCAAGCCACTAAAGGACAAAAACGACTAGTTCTCAACGACTAGTTTTCTTACTCATCAAGACAAAGCTCTATAAAGGGCATCATCATTCAAATGAAACACATATGTCCACAACAACTTGATGACTAAATTTGGCAAGTACACCAAACCGTTTCAAGTAATAAATTGAGAAGTAAAATAGTCTCCACATGAATTGTCGTTTCAACTAACCAACTAGTTAAACTTATTAAAAACAGTAAATAAAAAGCAAATTAAATGGGGGAATTTTGCAAGTTTTTTGATTGCACAACGCAGTTGAGTTTGATTGCAGAAAAGTAAACAAGTTTGATTTCAGAATTTAGCGGTGGTTAAGATTCTTCAAATCCCCTCTATTTACTTGTTGGATTAAATACAAGTAATTATCATTTATGAGACAAAGGTTCTAGTTAAGTGATGAGTTCGTGTGATTTGTACGTTCCTCCAACTTTCAAGTTGCACTTGCTTATCACAATAAGGTTATACGAGCGATACAATGTATATGGTCTTCAATCCTATAGGGTCAGTATGCCTTCGTAATTTTATTAAAGTGGAGCTTTACTCTCTTAGAGGTAATTGAAACATAAACATAGTTGGTATTCCTAAATTGTCATCTAAAGGATCTGTCTAAGCCTATGAATCTTAGAAGTACACCACATACCCTGAATGGTCCTTAGTAGATTAAATGGATAAGCCTAACCATATCTTATTAAGGGGACAAAATAAAGTTTATAGTGCAATATTCGTAAAAGTTGACCAGAAATATCTTCTAGAACCCCCTGTTTCTATGATCAATCAGAGACTCTAGGTATGTCATACTCCCTAGAATTCGTAAAAGTATTAAGGACTTTGCATATAAAAATTAAATAGATCTCAAAACATGACTGAATAAAAGACTTGAATTAAATTGATTTAACAAACAAATAGAGGTTCATCTTAGAATCCTACCTAATTAGGGTTTAGTTACTCATGATAACTAAAAACAAGTTACAAAAGAAATAAAACATACTCTAAGAACAAAGGTAGAGGAGAGACTCCTCCCTTAATGCTCCTAGTGCATGCCTTGCTCTTGAACTGCTTCCTTCTGAATGAATATTTGTAAATGAGGATTCTTGTATTTATAGGCAAGTTTACAAGTGGGTTTGTGCTGAAAAACAGGGCTTTTTCCACAAACCAGTAGAGAAAAATATAGTTGAAAGTTGTGGTTTTTTGGAACCGCATGCGCCTCATGCGTAGGTTGGCGCATCTCGCACGTGGTGTTGAAATACAATGTTTTTAGCATTGTTTTGTACACATGGGGAGCGTGACACCTGCTTCAAGTGCGTTTTTGCATTTTCTTCGTTTTTTGAGTGCTTTATTCCTTCATACTTGTCTTGGGACTTGAGATAGAATTTCCCTAACTTGTAATTCGTGAATCTTCATTCGATGTCGTTCTTTGGATATGTCTTGCTTTGCCAAATTACATGTTTTTTAATGAAATACAGCAAAAACACTTGATAATTGCTTGTTTAGAGTAGAACTAGAATTACATGACTCGATATGAAAACATTACAAAATGTCCCTTAAACCATAAATAATTGTTCAAAGAATCCTTTTATTTGCGTAAAATCACTACTAAAATAACTGAAAAGTATGCTGAAAATATTGTAAGATGACTTGTCATCACAACTTTCAAACTTTTGCATCAGGATCAGATGCCAAAAAGATTAGAAGCAATAAATCAAAATTGCTTGAAAAAGATCAGCATCATCTTCGTAATTTGAGATTCATTCTCAAAACATTAGATATTGGTGTCTCCCAAACTACTATGAGTATTTTAAGGTGGAAAGGCTGAGTGCAAGTATACACTGTCCAAGTTATAGTATAAAAAGATATTGATCCCACAGGAACTGTGGAGCTATAACTTCGTATAGTTTTTCAACAGAAAATTTGTTTGCAGGAAAATAAAATAATTCATTTGTCACAACAATAAATATAAAAGGTTAAGTTTGGGAAAACAGTTAAAAAGATGTAGAAATTCTCAAGGTGGAAAATGTGGTTTAAACTAGGTTCAGTTATGACAAAACATTACTGCGATTTACAGAGCTATAGTTTGGCACGACTCCTATGTCTCTCAGAGCTATAGCCGTTTATTAGCCTCTTAAGTTACTGAGATTCATAGAGCTATATCTCTCTCTGGCTTCCTGGCAACCAGTTGGTCTTAGGGAGTGTTACCTCATCCATCGTGTTAAGGCCGTAACGACACACCTTTCGGGGTACGATTACGCAGAACTTAACACGCAGCAGTTGCTAGGTTAGGTGCTTACCCTTTCCTCACGAAGAGTATTCAGGACTTAAGCTCCTTGGCATATGACAAGAGTCCTACCAAGAACTTAGCGCTTAGATATAGCTTCCTATAGCTTCCAGGCAGTGGCGTATCCAGGACCTCGAGTCAGTATGCACCAATAATATAACATGATTTTTCTTTGGATACATGTGCAAAATAACTTTATAGTCTGTGCATAGAAATTAAACTCTTTAATATATAATTTAAACTACTAAATTTACTTTTTTGCAACTTTTACCCAATAAAAATTGAAAATTTACAGTCTTTTTACTAACTAATCACATTAAATTTTATAATTTTATAATTTTTGAAAAATTGTAAATTCAAGTATTTATCACAAGAACCTTTTAAAAAAAGTATTTATCACTACAAATTCAAAAGAGTATCATTTACATTATATAGAATGAGTCATAATCATAGTCATTATACGCAAAAGAAAATGAATAAAAATATGACCCGAAATTAGATAGTAAAAAGATTTTTTTTAGCAGTTTACATTATGTTATTTATTTGCAAGTGATATCAAATGCATTTGATTTGGTATAGAGGATGCATTTACATAAAATATTTTATTTGCAAGTAAAATCAAAAGCATTTGATTTGGTGTAGTGGAAGTCCAAATGAAGAATTGAAGTATAAACAATTAGGACACGGTTCTCATGTTTATCATTTTTGGCTTTTATGGGAAAATAAGTCAATAAAACAACTGCATTTAACAACATTAAAGCTCATTTATAGGAGAATTAATAACAATTAACAGCATTAAAAGTCCTGGTCATACGCATCAGTCAGGTTCAGTAATGGGTTGGGTGCAAAACAAAATTCTCAGGGTGTGCAAATAGTAATAAAAGTGAGAACATTGATGTAAATAGCAAAAATCCAGGGTGTGCAGGTGCACACCCTCATGAGTACCTGGACCCGCCCCTGCTTCCAGGCTCTTCGAAGTTCAAGTTAACGTTCAAGCAGTCTCTCTTAATCCTTTCACCTTTCGATGCTTAAGGACAAATTCATATCTAACAAACTTGTTCCACTCCCATACTGGTTAAGGATCAGGAAGCTATAACATTAGAAATAAAAGTGATCAAATATTACTTCTAAAGATTTTAAATAAAAGCAGTTTGTTAGAAAGAAGCTCGGCGCTACAACTTTATATATCGCAAGTAAACAAATATCACAACCTCACCATGTCTAAATCACTAAAAGGAGTTTAGCTCATGGTGAGATGAACCACATAAATGGAGATGGAAATAAACATAAATGAAAACATGGAAAACTAAATTGATAGATTAGATAGAGCTAGTACAAGATTACAATCCTTTAAAGGAGAGTGGTGAGCCAAAGCATCACCAAGTAATCTAACTCTAGAGATCCAAGACGTGTTAGTACTATGTACGACCTGACTAGCGATCCAAGACGTTGTAGCTTTCCAAATCTTCCGTGAAATAACCTTCGTCCACGATGTACCTTCCCACATCTCCAGAGCCATTCCTTAACCTACATCATCAAACATCCATGACAAACATTACTGGTTCAAAAGGATTAAATAACACTAAAAACAACTAAAACTATAACATCCTGAAATAGTCACTGATTATATGTCTTAGGCAATGCAATCACTCAATTTCTCGTTCATTAAGGGAGCTAAGTGCAACGTGATAACCAACTAATTTGCCGGTTATCAGATATCAATCACAAATACACTCATGCATCGGCTATATTTTTTGGCACATCTTTAAGTGTATTTGAAAATTTCAGAACCACCTGTATATGACCAGACTGAACTTAGAGAAACAAAAGTTTAGATACAACTTTTGGTGATTAGGTTGAACTTATAGAGAAAGTGAGAAAGGTCATTGTGAGATCAAATTGATCAAATGTAAGATATAGATCACAAGAACAGTTGTGTATTCAGCTATAAAGCTTCAATAATCCTCTTTAGGGTATAAAGGTGGAATGTGTGGTAGCTAAAGTATGAAGAGATTGTTCAAAAGTTGTATTATCAGGCAGACCAAAAAAAGAAGATAAAAGAGTGCAGAATCTGAGAGGGTATCTCAGGCATTAGATTGAAAAATCTCACACTCAGTGGGGACTGAACTAGCCCAGTTAGAATGAACCAGGATAACATCTTAATGACATCTTCTCTATCCCTTAACTCCTTTATCTGATAGTTCAAAAGAAAGAACACTCATATAATATCTTCTTGTATCAAATTAATTTTGATACTTTAGATCATCAGATCTGAACATCTTCTCAAAGTTTGAGAAGTAGACAAAAATTTTAAAGGGTCACAATTCAATCCTCATTCCTTGTGACCATTATTTTTACTTCAATGTCAATATATCATAACTCTATGTTTATTGCAATGTTGAAATATCTTAAGCTTCAACACAAGAATCACATTTCTCCCAGACCAACATCTTCATCCAATTCACCTTCTTCTTACTCCTCTTCACTACTCCCTTTACATCTTTAACAAAGCACAACAAGACACAAATAATTTCATGCGTTTGTTAGACCTCTAAGAATTAAATCTGGAGAATTAAGAAGAGAAGCTAAGCCATTTAAAGTTCATAATAAACAAGAGAAGCTAATCCATTTAAAGTTCTATCGGCTTGACGTAGTTAGTGGAAACAACCCTTCTTCAGTACCAATTGTTCCACCACCTTTGAAAAACTCAACAACTACCTTCAGTTTAGTTAACATGATTAAGAACCCTTTAACCTGAACACTTAAATTGAGTTCCAAATTGGTTGGAAAAGCACAATGATTCTATCCATCAACATCACATTTTGAAGTAGACCTTTATCATGGCTATGAATGTTGCTACTCCCTCCGTTTTAAAATACAATGGTAGCACCATCACTATGTTGGGGAGGAACCTTGGTTAGGGAAATGACTATAATTGGTAGCAGTGATCTTTTCTGATTTGCTAGAGGATATGCTCAACTTAGAACTCATTGGTTTTCATCCAAGACAAAGGATGTTATAGTTTCACAAAATCACGATGGTTGATTGTGATTTTTCAATCTCATCACTCATCCAAACATGCACATACTCGTACATTACTACAACTAATATAAGTCCAATAACTCAACCAATCCACAACCTAGATACTTATATCTAATATTTTTACTTTGTCGAGCTCTACACCTTCTACCATTACACCAAATATAAGTCACACACCCCTTCTACCATTACACTAAGTTTAAAAATCAGAACACTCACATTCTAGCTAAACAAGCAGATATTGAGAAAAATTGGGTATGGATAGAAGAAGTACCAATTGTAATCATGATCAAATCTTTTTTTTTTGAACTGGATATCTGCTACTCACAATTGTATACACCAACCCTTCAAATCGAGTAGAACTATAATGAATGACAATACTCACCAATGAAATGAAAAAGGGCTGTTTGGAAAGAAGATTTGAATATGAATCTGGCCCGGAATGGGCAAGAGATTTGAGGGAAATCAAACAAAGGAAGAGAAATGTGGGACCTGATGTGAGGACCACGGGGGGAAGGATCTGACCCAGAGGTTTTGGAGTTAATAACAACATTTCTTCCTCAAAGCTAGCCTCAAGGCACAAAGTTGAGGGAGAAAAGCCTTTTTAAATGAAGAAAAAGGGACTTTGACGGTCATCTTGTGATTTTTCATATACAAATTTATGACCTCAGGTCGAATTTCCTAAGAATGAAAGGAGTGGCATGTACTAAGATCAATTATTGTCTCGTTAGAAGAGATCAATTACTGTCTCATCAAATTGCTCTTGGGTGACTCAATTCTTTATTGATATGACTTCTATTCAATAAATACATTTTCCATTAAAAAAACGACCTTCAAAATCACCAAATCACCACCATACAAAGCTTATATTTGTACACTAGTATTTAGGTTTGATTCATCCCTACCAATCTGTGTATAATGAATGTAAGAGAGTATACTTGCTATTCCCCCCAAAATACTTTAGAAACCTTAAATCTAAAAGATGTGTTGGTTCACTTTCACTTAAGTAATTACAATGAAGGGAAAATTGTTATTTTAGTCCCTGAATGTGTAATGAGTAGTCACAATAGTATATTAATGTATCGAAATTTTAAAATAGTCTCTGATTATGCACTATGTTTGTTAAAATAGTCTCTAATGTTAAAATGTTTCGTTAATATTGTCATATTAGTCCCGCAATATACTTACTTATTGTCATATTAGTCCTTATATGTATTTACTTATTGTCATATTTGTTCCTATATGAAAAGAGTTAATGTCGTCGTTGAAGAACTATTTTAATATCAAGTAGGCTAAATTACATTGGAGAAAGTTATTTAATTATAACAAACTAATTTTTTTTCGTATCTTTTACTGTCGTTTAATTATTTAATTGTAACAAATTAATCTATTATTTTTGGTAACACTTATTTCATTGTAATTTTGATCTTGAGTGTTCATTACAAGTGATATGGAGGTTGTCTTCATTGTGTGACCATGCAAACAACATTAACAAGCTTTTGTTGTCAATGGAAGAAATCACTCACATTTCTCATTCTTCCTCACAAACCCAAACCCTTCATTCTTCCATTCTCGTCTCTCTCATTTCAACCCTCACAACACACAATTTCCACCATTCTCCACACTCTCTGCAACTCCAACCGTTTCGAAGAAGCCCATCAACGTTTCTCTCTCTTCCTCTCCTCCGGTTCAATCCCCGATCACCGAACCTGCAACCTTCTCCTCGCTAAGTTACTCCGTTCCAAAACCCCATTTCAAACATGGTCTCTCGTTAAATCATTGATCCAAACCAAACCTGGTTTTGTTCCTTCTTTGGTTAATTACAATCGTTTGATGGACCAGTTTTGCTTCATTCATCGACCGTTCGATGCTCATAGATTGTTTTTCGACATGAAGTATCGTGGGCATTGTCCTAATGTTGTTTCTTACACTACTTTGATTAATGGGTATTGCTCAGTTGGTGGAATTAGGAATGCAATGAAGGTGTTTGATGAAATGCTTGAGAGTGGTTTGGAGCCGAATTCGATGACTTATAGTGTTTTGATTCGCGGGTTTCTAAGGGAAAGGGATTTGGAAAGTGGGAGAGAGTTGATGTGTAAGTTGTGGGAGAAGATGAGTTTGGAAGATGAATTGGGTGTGAAGGTTGCTGCTTTTGCTAATTTGGTTGATTCTTTGTGTAAAGAAGGGTTTTTTAATGAAGTTTTTGAGATTGCGGAAGAGATTCCGTGTGGTAGTAGTTTGTCGGAGGAGGTTGTTTATGGGCAGATGATTGATTCATTCTGCAAAGTTGGAAGGTATCATGGAGCGGCGAGGATTGTTTATTTAATGAGGAAGAGAGGGTTTGTTCCGAGTGACGTGTCGTATAATTATATCATACATGGATTAAGCAAGGATGGTGATTGTATGAGGGGTTATCAGCTGTTAGAGGAAGGGGCTGTATTTGGATTCTCGCTGTGCGAGCATACTTATAAGGTATTGGTGGAAGCTCTTTGTCGTGTATTGGATGTGGACAAGGCAAGGGAAGTTCTTAAACTCATGTTGCACAAGGAAGGTGTTGACAAGACTAGAATTTACAACATTTATTTGAGAGCTATTTGTCTTGTGAACAATCCAACAGAGCTTTTAAATGTGCTTGTCTTTATGCTTGAGAGCCATTGTCAGACCGATGTGATTACCCTCAACACGGTTATCAATGGTTTTTGCAAGATGGGGAGGGTTGATGAAGCTTTACAAGTATTGAATGACATGCTATTGGGTAAATTTTGTGCACCTGATGTTGTGTCCTTCACTACATTGATTTCTGGTCTATTGGATGCTGAAAAAGTCGATGAAGCTCTTGATCTGTTCAATAGAGTGATGCCTGAAAATGGTTTGAAGCCTGGTGTTGTAACATATAATGTTCTTATCAGGTGCCTATACAAACTTAAAAGACCGAATGATGCATTCGGGGTTTTTAATAACATGGCTGGTGAAGGCATTGCTCCAGATAGTACCACTTATACAGTTATTGTAGAAGGTTTATGTGAATGTGATCAAATAGAAGAGGCAAAGAGTTTTTGGCAGTGTTATATGGCCTTCAGGGATCCATGATAATTTTGTTTATGCGGCCATTCTGAAAGGTCTATGTGGCTCTGGAAAATTTAATGAGGCTTGTCATTTCTTGTACGAATTGGTAGATTCTGGGGTGTCTCCAAATATATATAGCTATAATATTCTAATAAATTGTGCTTGCAATCTAGGTTTAAAAAGAGAAGCTTACCAAATTGTTAGAGAGATGAATAAGAATGGAGTTGCCCCTGATTGTGTGACATGGAGGATTCTTCACAAGTTACAACGCAAAGTGGCGAAGCACACTTCATCTGAAGATCCAGCCTTGGCAATTAACAGTGATGACATTGATATCGAAGCAAGTCGGGACAGAACTAGAAGGAAATGGAATTCTGTTTGTAATTCAAGTGATAAACCTTTGGATTTTACCAGATAACAATGAAACTTGGTTATTAATCCCTATTCATGGCTTATAAAATTATAATGCATGTTATGATATGATGAGACAATAGGAACAGAGTTGAACTTGAAAAGGAGTAATTTGAGATGATTTTTGTTATAGATTATGAAGCTTCTGTGAGGGATGTGACGCTATGCTGGAAAGGAAAACATGCACTGTGGTTTTATACAGAATGAGCAGTTCATGTCAACAGCTAGTTTACTGATAAAATCCCATAGACTCTCCGACTGTGAAGCCGTGAGGAGCCAATTTCTGGCATCACAATACATTATACCACCGTGGAAGCTATCTCTTGAGTCTTCATATTAGACTCATGGTGACAGTAGAAATATTGCATTCATCCATCAAGAGTTGCCCAAAAGTTGCCCAAACTAGAACATCCTATACATGAATTGCATCCCCTTTTTCCACATAATTTGGCCAAAAAGTCCTCTCAAGCATTGCCTTCTAAGTGTATGAGTCAACTGTACCGTTCAATCTCGTTCTAACATGTCCCGGATGCTTTGGATTATGGCAGCATAACAGTGCGTAGTCTGATCAGTTCTTGAAAGAATAAAAGCACATTATTTTGCCGTATGGGAATGAGAAAATAAATGGAGTTAGGTATGGTAAGTGATCAATTTCTATTGTTGGTAAGAATTCTTAAAAATGAAGATACTCTAATCAGATTTTTCATGTCATCCACTTGCTTGGAAAGCTTTTCAGATTGTGAAGTGTGAACATTGCACTCAGCTTTAAAACCAAATTTCATTCATAATTTTTTTATTGAGAACATTTTTCAAGCACATGCATAATTTTCCTTCCTGTTTTTTGATTGTGAACATTTTCACTTCAACATTGGCATATGCAAAATTCCCATAGGTCCATTAGTGTGCCTCTAACGCATAACACTGGTATAGGATTTTCCTCAAGAATCATATGAACATTCTCGACTTTTTAATGCTTCACATTCAGAATAGCAACTTCAAATCTGTTTCTTATGTAAACATTTTTATTTTCTACAAAAGCTGATTTTCGTATATGTAACATGTTTCATTGTTTCTATGTTCAGCTTGTTGATGATGGGGATAAAACATGATATAAAACTTTAACCTTACTGGTATCTTTATTGTCTCAAATATATGTTATTTCATCAGTTGCTTGCTTCATTTGCTAGGTGGTACAAAAGAAAAGGAAAACAATTAGCATAAAGCTTTACAAAACATAAGAAAATAGAATTTGTTGGTGTTGAAGTGTGAGTTAGAAGTCTTACATTCAATAAAAAAAATAAATGTTAAGCAACATATAAATCAGAAAATAGGATAAGATGTGGCGTCCAAACCACTTGTATGGCTACTCAAATACAAGTTTTTATTTGTGTTTAATCAGGACAAGATAGGACCGGCCTAGGGTAAGACCATCAAAACAATCGTTTAAACCTAAAAAATAAAAAAAAACACACGAATCCAGACCCAATATCTACATAACAACTAATATACTAAAATTAATTTATATATTAAAAAACATCAATCACTTCACCTTTGTAGAATATAAAATACTAGACCAAATAACAAATCAAACATGATAATTTCTCCTAAGAACATATATGATTCTAAAAAAAGTAAATCTATAAACTCAGTCCCGACCAACAAAAAAAAAAAACTAAGTTTACTATGGTGCAACTAAACTTGGTACATAACCCTTAGTATAAAGCCAAAGCTTATTCATGGGAATTTCAGTATTGTCTTCTTGTTTATACAAAATTGTTGCCTGCAATCTTCCTTCCACAGACTCAATAAGGATCAAATAATCATTCTTAAAAGTGCCCAATGGGGGTAAAATACATTCTTCATCAATTTGAAGAGCTTGATAACTAAGTTTCAACAATTGAGTCCAAGAACTTTCAACCCCATACTCATTCATTTGC
This sequence comes from Medicago ruthenica, assembly GCA_018208015.1. Taxonomy (NCBI): domain Eukaryota; kingdom Viridiplantae; phylum Streptophyta; class Magnoliopsida; order Fabales; family Fabaceae; genus Medicago; species Medicago ruthenica. Next base: position 41,900,554 of record CM031377.1, on the reverse strand, counting down.
CATAAAACAAATTGAGTTCTTTCGATATCATCATAAGAGAAACACAAACGATCTTTCAAAATCCCAAGACTTGGTTTAGCTCGACAACGACCAACACGGTGGGCTTGATCAAAACAAGAAGGCAGAGACAATTGTTTATATGTTTCATTCCCAAGATCAAGTGAAACAATATAAAGAGGATTGTTCCAATAATAATCAAAGTTTGAAGTTGCTAACCAATTAATAGTACCATTCAAATACATTCCAGGATTTCTCGTCACAATGCTAGAACCGGGAAAATTTTGAATATTTCTCCAACAATTGTCACGTTTGTTGTAAACATTTACCTCATATTCTAATGATTCATAATTGTTAGAAATCTTGAAATTCACAACTACCACCTTGTAAGTGTCTGATAAGCTATCGTAACCAAACCCAAATATATCATTAGAGGGGCAACCCCATGACCATGACTGAGAATGAACTAAAAGACTTGGTTTATAGGATAATGACTTGGTTGAAGGGTTCCATAAATAAACTAAATATTTTGTACCACGCTTGAAATAATCTGCAGCAATCAAACAAACCAAACCGTTACAAGAACCAACAACCTTAAAATTATACTTTGATTTCAATCTGGAACCAAAATTAAAATCTTCAACAATTGTGGATAATGATTTATCATTGACTAAAGAAAAAGATCTAAGGTAATCATTGAATTTGAATAGTAGGTTAGTATTTTTTTGTGACCTTTGAAGGTGGGATTTCAAAAAAGTTTGATTTGAGATTAAGGATTCAAAAGACTTGGACAAGCATTGGAATCGAAGAAGGGATTTCAATGGAAGCCGTAAGAATATTTCAATCACAATATCCTCACAGACGAAGGTTTGTTGTTGTGTCATGTTGAATGTGGCTAGGTTTGAGTTTTCGTTAATTCTATGATGCAATTTGAAGTCTTATAGCTTGATTGTTCCTTGAGGCTCAAGTATATAACAATAAAAAACAATATACAGCTATATTGTATATAAAGATAAAATACATAGTTTTGGCCTCACTTTCAATTATATCCTTAAACAAATTTGACTATAAGAATGTTATTTTGTTGGTGTTATTCAAAAAGATAATAAATTATATTATATTTGTTATATTGTTGATATCATTTAAAAAGATAAGTATAGTTTGTTACAATATATTTTTTGACAAAATTGTTTGTTACAATATAAAAGTGAAAAATATATATTTTTTTTGACAAAGAAAATTTATATATCATTTAAAAAGTGTAAAATATTTATTATTTACTAGCTTTGTAAAAAAAAATGATATTATCTACTAGCGAAAAGACAAGCACTCAGGTGTCCGTTTTTCCGCTCTTTTTATTGCGCTAACGTTTGAAAATTATGAACAAACTTTTTTATAAAACTTAGATTAAGAATATAAATATAAATGTTTGTTACTTTCAAATTATAATTAACAAACTAAACTTACCATGTTTATCTATTTCAATTACACCACAATATAACAAAAATATAATATAAATTTTTATCTTTTTAATGACACCAACGACAATCATTATATGAAAAATTGTTTAAGGGTATAATTGAGATAATAAAAAAGTTAGCCCAAAATCTCCTATTTTTTTTATAGATAGTATAGATACCTATAATTTTAATCAAAATCAAAATAATTTTGATCTAAATTTCATAAAAAATAATATTGTTCGTAATTTTTACACATTAGCGCAATAAAAACAGCAGATAGACGGGCACTAAGTGCTCGTTTGAATGCTAGTAATAAGTATATATTTTGATCCTCTCAAAAAAAAGTATATCTCCTAAAAAAAGTAATACTTTAATGGATTTGAATTTTGGATCCTGTCGAAATTTAATATTCCTTCTAATAGATTTTTTTTTTTTTGCAAATAGATCTAATAGATTTCAAATTTAATTTTTTTTGAGGGGAGATTTCTTATTTAATTATAACTACTAGCGAAAAGACCGGCTCGTGAGTGTCCGTTTTTCTGTTCTTTTTATTGTGTTGACGCGTGTAAATTATAAATGGTATTTTATATAAAATTTTGATTTTAATTAAAATTATAAGTACAAATATTTGTGATTTTCAAATTATAACAAACACAAAAAACTGCTAGAAATAAATGCTTTTTAATATCACTGCTAGAAATATTTTTAATACTCCATTACTCTCTTCGGTGACTCATGATGTGCCTGTCTGGAAGCTTGAGAGAGATGGTGACTATACAATTAAGAGTGCTAACATAGATATTTTGAATCATGATGTGGCAGTTGTTCAGCACCGTGTGCCGGGTAATTGGAATTGTGTTTGGAGCTTAAAATTGCCCCCGAAGGTTAAGAATTTTTTGTGGAGAGCTTGCCGTAATTGTTTGCCCACAAGAATCCGCTTGCAATCCAAAGGAGTTCAGTGTACTGATAGGTGTGCAGTGTGTGATGATTTTGGTGAGGATAGTACTCATCTGTTCTTTATGTGTAATAAAAACATGCTCTGTTGGCAGCGTATTGGTTTATGGAGTCATTTGATGGTTGTTTTCGATACGAATGCAAGTTTTCAAACAAATGTTTTTACTATCCTACAACACTTGGACCAGCAGCAAAAACAAGTATTCAGTGTGACTCTCTGGAGTATTTGGAAGCATCGTAACAACAAGGTTTGAAACGATATTACTGAAACAACTCAAGATATTTGTGCTCGTGCAGGTTTTCTTCTTACTAGTTGGAGGAATGCTCAGATTATTCGTCACCTTGTCCCTCAGCATCCCATTTCACCGAATGATTTCAAGTGGATTAAACCAGTTCCCGGCAGGTTCAAATGTAATGTTGATGCATCTGAAGCGGCGGGAAAAATGTGCGGGCGGAAAGCACTCGCTCAAACAGTAAAGTCGCCACCGAAGTTTTGTTTTTGAAAAGGGGAACGTCGATAAACCCCTTTGAGAACGAGAACAAGGTCATTGCGACCAAATTTCGGGTTCGGGAATCAGTTATGTGAGGGGAAGGTATTAGCACCCCTCACATCGTTGTACCCAACGGGAACCGTTAGTTAGCTTAGCGTTTAATTGTGTTAGTTTCATGCCAAATGTTTGTAAAGAATAAAATAAAAGAAGAAACAAAAGGAGAAAAGACTTAAAGATAAAAAATGAGCTTTTTATTAGTGTGCTTGACAAGAGTTCGATCTTGCTCCTATGTATCTCCTGGTGCGATGGAGAATTCAAAGCTACGTAGTTCTTTGTAGCAAATTGTTTGTGTGTTGATTGATTTTATTTATGAAAAATAATTTGATCGCGATTGGGCGAAAAAGTTGCTTTTTTTTTTAAAAAAAAGGACAGACTCGCACTTGGGCGATGGTATCCGTTTGAAAACGTGCATGGGCGTGGAAAGGTTTGATTAAAAAGGACGGACTCGCACGTGGGCGATGGTATCCGTTTGAAAACGTGCATGGGCGTGAATAAAATAAAGTTTGGTGGGTTGGGATTGATTTTAAACGGAGGACGAATATTCAACCGAAAGCGAAGTGTCTACCTCGTTTCCGAATATTCGGGGAAGCGTCGGGTGTCTACCCAAGTTTTCCTTTTTCACTCACACAAAAAGAAACAAGAAAAATTGTTTTTTATGTTTTGGTATATTGAAATAAAAAGAGTAAACAACCCCCTTCAGACTCTGAAACCTCATTTCAGAACCTCAGAAGTTAGCTTCAGAAGTTTAAACTCAGAAGCTGAGTTCTGCTACGCTCGCAGAGCGACCAGAACTTCGCCCGACGAAATCTTCAGAAGCAGACTTCAGACTCTGAAGTTCAGAAGCACTGTCACAGAGCGACCAGAACTTCGCTCAGCGAAGCCTTCAGAAGCTGACCTCAGACTCTGAACTTCAGAAGCACTGTTCAGACGCTGACTTTTGTTGACCATCAGACGCACTGTTCAGACTCTGGGGTTCAGAAGCACTGTTCAGAAGCTGCTTCTGAACTACTGTTCAGAAGCTGCTTCTGAACTACTGTTCAGACTGCTTCTGATTTCTGATTTCAGAACCTCAGGGGGTAAAAAAACGTTCGAAAACAGTAAGAAAAAGAAGTAAAACACTTCTGTTTTGATGATTTGTAAACTTTGTGATTTTTTTGGGTTTTTGAAAGATGTTTTTAGTGCAAAAATGAGTTAAAGATTACTAAAAATGCAGAAAAAATAATGCAGGACAGCAGGACAAAATGCAAACAGAAATGCAAATAAGAGATGAGAATGTTCAGGATACTTACAAACTCCTAGCCAAAGCTTTGGATGCAAGAAAAATGAAAGGGGCTTTTGGATAATTGTGGTTTTTGCAAAGCTGGAAGTGATGAAGAAGATGAACAACAACAACAATGGTGTTTTGGTATTGTTCTTCACTCTTTGTATGATGCTTCTTTGTGGTTTAGTGGCTGTTTAGATTGTTTGATTTATTTGTGATTGTTTGTAAAGAAGGAAACAGAAAACAAAGTTTTTCTTTTCAAAGGTTGTTGTGAATTCTTGCTGTTTCTTTTGGTTCTGTGTTTGCTCTAATATTTTCCTGTTCTTTGCTCTTAAAAATCCTCTTCAAAATCAATCCCTATTCTCTGATTTTCGTGTTGCTTATATAGGCAAAATTGTGATCATTTGTAATCATGAAAATCCCTTGAAAGCTGGGTTGTTTTGTGTGCTATGACCAAGACTTTGGTTTGCATTTAATGAAAAGGGAAGGAAGTGACCTTGCCTTGTGATCATGGTGAAGACTTTGGTTAATTTCAGAACAAGTTGGGGCTGAGTTTGACAGAAGTTGATGGAAAAAATGGGAAAACAGGGTGCTGTTTTGTGCAGAGGTTGCTTTTGGGTTGATTCTTGTAGATTTGGGGAAGAAAAACAGGAAAAGAGGGGTGCTGTCCTGTGCAGAGGTTGGGAGAAAACATGGAAAGAGGGGTGCTGCACACAAGGGCAACAATAGAGAAAAAATGGGAAGGAAGAAATGCTGGAACAGGGCAGTGTTAAAGCACAAAAGTAAGTATAAGTTTTATATCGTTCCACAGGGATTAACGTGATATCATAAACCGTTCAACGTCGATTATCGTCTTAAGTTAGGGTTTAACCTTTTTTCATTACTACACTACTCAACATTTAAAAACGTAATAAATAAAACGTAGAGTAATAGGACATAAAAGGTGTTAGGATTAACGTTCATCAATCAAACATCGTTTGTATTCGATTGATCATAAATACGGATTCTAGCTTTTTCTTATATATGACATTATCACGTATTACTCAACAACGTCATTGATTTCCCAAATGATGTCGTGAGATCGATCGTATCGTTTAATCGACGATTTCTCAATCTATTAAACGATTCGAAAGCTTTACGATCCAATACTTAATGTAATTATCAAAACCAAATCCCATTTCTAGAATTTCTTATCTTGATAGAATATCATTCTAAACCTAGATTCAAAAGTATTTTTCAATATCATTTAAATCAAATATAAGAGTGAAAAGCAAGAATAAATTCAATGGTATATAAAAATGCTAGAATCATATATTTAAATTATCAAGAGTTTACAACATAGAGTGATTGATTACCTATTAATCCCAACAAAGGAGATTAGTTGATCATTGTCATGATAACTATTGCAAAACAAGAAAGGAAGATGAAGATATGTTAAGGCTTGATTTCTCAAAGCTTCTTAATGTAATCTTCAATTCAAATCCTTTTGCTATTTGAAGTTTGCCTCCTTCTATGCCTATTCTCTCTCTTAGAAATAAACTCTTAAATTTTCGTTCAAAATGAGTGCAATACAATAGTCAGTTTTTTGACCTAAAAGCTGTAAAAAGCTTAAATACTAAGACTGATAAATACAATTTCGCTGAGCGATGCGTATCATCGCTCAGCGAACAAATCAAAACAGCCAATAGAAGTCTGCCACATCATCTTCAACATTTAGACCGCCTTGATGATTTCGCTAGGCGACCAGGATTTCGCTGGGCGAAATAACTTCCCCTGTTCCAGAAATTCCCTGCCTTACTTCGCCAACCTTTCGCCGTAGGATCGCTAGGCGATAATTCTCTGCCTGACTTCGCTCAGCATTCGCCAAGATATCGCTAGGCGATAATTCTCTGCCTGACTTCGCTCAGCAGTCGCCCTAGGATCGCTAGGCGATTGTCTTCATGCCTCTCTTCAATATTTCTTTCTATTTTCAGGTCCTGGCTTGCTTTTTCCTACACAAATGGGGAAGAATAAGATATATAAAGAATAATTGGCATTTATTCATAAATTCCATGCTTTTCCTAAGGTAACTTGCACAACAAGTAACTAAAAAGCTTTGTAAAAGACATGGATTTATTCATATTTTGCCACTTATCAAATACTCCCCAACTTAGTTCTTTGTTTGTCCTCAAACAAAAGATTCATAATAATTGGAAAAACAAGGCTTTGGACAAAAGTTAAGCATGAGGCAAAAAATTCAAAAATGGAAGAAAAGATTTTCAGGTGAATGATTCAACTTTGATAGCGCGAGCAATAGTAAAGTTTCTCATTCCACTAAATACATACCATGAATGTGACATAGTCCTAAGCACAAAGTTCATATCTCACAATTCTTGGCAAACAAAATATTTAAATTTGAACCAAACCTGACACACTTCTATATAAAAAGTAGATGAACATGTTGAAATCATTTATGAGGGTTATGAACACTCATCCAACAATCATGATAACATTACAATCAAATTATGTGTCCATCTAATTATCATTTCCAAAAGCATAAAAGGCATTGATCAAAAGGTCTTTAAGGGTTGTAATTGGGCTAGGTTACAAAAGAATTGTCATATGTGGGATATTTGAATTCAAATGGCCAAGCAAGAGGAACATTCAATCTATTTACATACTTCCTCCTTATTCCAATTCAACTCTTGGTGAATTACATTTTTCTTTTCTTGATTGATCTTGACAACTTTTTCTTTGAATTATTGCAAACCTTTTCATTTTTCTCTTTTCTTTTTCTTGGTTTGCTTTTCTTTCTTTTTTCTTTTCTTCTCTTTTTCTTTTCTCTTTTTCTTGTTGTCAAGATCAATTATCAACATTCACCATTACATTGACATAAACACAACCTCCCTTTCTCCCCAACTTAGTTCAATGATACCCTAATCGAATGTTCCTTTATCATTATGGCAAAGGTCAATAAAAACGATGGATAAGGGTTCAAAAGAAAACAACTATCAGAATTCAATAAAGAGTTAACTATGAACTGAATTTTTTTTTACAAACTCCGGCAATTTAAATAAGCAATTGAGCTTATTAAAATTGACAGTTCACAGTTAACAATTCTGATTCAATAGGCTCAGATGGGTTAACAGATACTCACACTTCTCACAGGGTAGGTTTATTTGGTCAAGTATTTCACTCAATTTCAAAAAAAAATGCCTTGATCATTTCAATGCTTTTATACAATTTAAAACAACAAAAGATTTAACATAAAATAACTGAGTTAAACATGATATGTTGGTCTCCTGCATATATATACAATGGTTGAGGATTCCTCACATTTTGGCTAGTTCTAAATTGGTTCAAACGTAAATATGTGCTTGCTTAAAACTGAGTAACATAAAAATGTGTGCAAAGGACTCATTTCACTATCAAGTATATACCTAGAAAAACAAGAAACGAGTACCTTAGCTGCGTGCTTTATCACTAACTTTTTATCATTATCACTCACCTGATCTTTTGCTCACAGCTTTGGCTTAGTTCAAGCATTTAGCTTTGAGTATTTGAACAGGGCTCACACAATTGAAAATTAACTATACTAACTAAAATATGATACTAAAATAAATAAATATAACACACAAAATTGAAATAAAGCATAAACTTAAGCAAATTGTACCATAAGTACATAAAATTCAAAGTACAAAATTCAAATACGGAATTAAAAGTACGGAAGCAAAGTACAAATCAAAATACCGAAACAAATACGGAAATTCAGTTATACAAGCCATGGTATTTCAGACAATCCAAAAAAAATTCTGACTGAAAGCATTAAAGATAATATTTCACTGAATGTGCGTGCTTTCAAGTTGTACTCCCTCTTCAGTCCTCCATCTCCTCATCACTCTCCGTCTCCTCATCCACACCACCAGCTGCTACAACATCATCATCAGCACCTGCAGCTGCACTGCCCCCTCCATAAAAGAATGGCCTGTCCCCAGGGTAATTCACATAGGAACGGTACTGATCCGGAGTCATAACCTGCTGAGCAGGGTCTGATGGAGCACCCCACTGATGCTGCAGACGATAAAGTGACTCCTGGATACCCAGCTGACCTCTGTAGTGTGCCTCCATAGCATCCCAAGTATAACTCTGATACCTAGGATCCCACTGATGAATCTGAGGCTGCTGTGGCTGTGAAGGCTGCTGCTCCTGTGCTTGTGAAGATTCAGGCTGATCTTGTGTTTGGTGGGGGGTTCTTCTGACTTGCCTCCCCTCATTGTGTCGGGCAATATATGCATCATCCACCGGATTTACTATCTGCTCGTGGATTTGTGGTGGGAGGACAATGCGTGCTGATTGGCACAGGCCCATAATCAGTCCAGGGAAGGCAAGTGGACACTTAGCAGTTGTTATGCCACTCATTGCAACTGTTTTAAGCTCCTTTGCAATGATTCTGGCAACGTCCACTTTCTTCCCAGCAAGGATACAGTAGATGAGGGGGGTGACATCCAATGTGGTTGAGGACATATGGCTTTTGGGACGGATATTGTGTAAGATTAGGTTTAGAATCACCTGAGCCGGCATTGTCATGTCCTGCTTCAATGCTCTAAAAGGCCTCCCAGCTGCTTTCAGATCATAGTCCTTGCCCTCCTTGAAGATAGCTTTCTTAATTTCTTCGTGGTCCCAGTTGCCACGAGCTTGCTGAGTGTGGAACTCACACAAGTATTCAGATTCAACAGGAGTCAGAGGGTTTTCAAGGTAAGCATTGATGGCTGGGCGGTGAAATTTCACAACATGGCCACGAACAAAGGTTTGGAATTCAAATGGGTCCTCAGGGTCATCCGGTATTGCGTTCGCGTAAAACTCCCTTACAATATCCGCGTTGATTTTAGTCGGGGGACTAATCAACGTCTCCCACTTCCGGCTCTCAAAAATCCCCAAAATTCCAGTGTATTTCCCTTGAGGATTGATGATAAATTCTTTCTCATGTAAAAACTTCCTCGTGAGCAGCTCCTGGTACCTTGCTGCGTGATGCGCGCTCCGGAAGCGACTCGCATCGAACGGAGCGGATGCTCGAGAAGATGCTTCTCCCGCTTTCCTTTTGCTTCCGGTTGCTTTGGTTTTAGGTGCCATGCTGCAAAATAATCAGACAATACACACAGAACAAAATAGATAGAGGTTAGTATAAAAATGGCATTGAAATTATCAGAGCAAAAATTTTTAAATTTCTGGAGACAATCGCTAGGCGAAAATAAGCGTCGCTAGGCGAAAATGTTCATAAATTCTGGGTTTTCCAGATGAACTTTCGCCTAGGCGATCTTATTTTCGCTGAGCGAAAATGTGCAGAAAGTGAAATTTTTTTACGAAAATCTCTCGTGAACTACCTCTAACTACTTCTAATCACTAACTAACACACCCAATACTCTTAGAAATGAGGTAGAATAACAGCTTTGGCATACAAACACCCCAAACCCTAGTTTATTTCAGATTTATACAAAATGGGTTTGTTTTCAAAAAATGAATCAAAATTCGATTTTTGCATGGCAATGGTGTTGTTATTCTGTTTCATATCTAATCTAAACTAATTTCTACCCTAACCAGCATCTTATCATTCTAACACAACAACAAAAAAACTTAAACTATCAAATCCAAATATTAAACCCAAATTCGAAATTTTAGAATAAGCAATAAAAGAAAGCAAACCTGATGATTAAATACACAGAGAAGTGATAAAATACAGTCCAGGTGCTTAAATCTGGCTTGGATTGAGTTTGGGTTAAATTTTTGTTAGAGGAATTTGAAAGGTTTTTTGAGTGGTTTTGTGAGAAATGAAAAAAATGGTTTCAAAACCGGTTTTTGTGTTACTGGGTGGTTGGGGAACGGTTGGGAGTATTAATGAGGCCATGAGGGTTGATTGGCTTTGGAAACAGGAACTGTCTGACTACGTATTTTCACTGAGCGAAAGTTGCATCGCTAAGCGAAACTGTTCTGGTCAAAACTGGTCAAACTGACCTATAAATGTCGCTTAGCGAACGTCTGCTTCGCTCAGCGATCCATGACAGGTAAAATTTTTAAGTTCTGTATTCTGGACTGGTTTCTGATTTTGAATGTAAAATAACCTAAATTAAAATGCAAAGCAGTAAACTACTTACAAAATTGGGGTGCCTCCCAACAAGCTCTTGTTTAACGTCATTAGATCGACGCCTGTTACATGTTTGCTTAAGAATTGATGAGTGAAATCGTCGTCGTGTGCCGAACAACTTCACCTCCAAAATATGGCTTCAGCCTCTGTCCATTCACTGTCCATGTTGACTTAGTGATAGGATCTTCTAGCTCCACAACTCCATAAGGTTTAACCTCCTTGATCATGAACGGACCGGACCATTTGGACTTCAATTTACCCGGAAATAGTCTTAGCCTTGCATTGAACAGCAACACCATTTGACCGGGTCTGAATTCCCTCTTCATGATCTTCTTGTCATGATACCGTTTGACCTTTTCCTTATAAAGCTTGCTTGACTGATAGGCTTGGTCACGCATTTCTTCTAGTTCATTCATCTGAAGCTTCCTCTTCTCCCCCGCTTGCTCTTGATCAAAGTTCAAAAACTTTAGCGCCCAAAACGCTTTGTGCTCCAACTCGACCGGCAAGTGGCATGCTTTCCCATACACCAACTGGAATGGTGTGAAACCCGTAGGAGCTTTGTATGCGGTCCTATAGGCCCACAATGCTTCGTCCAGTTTCATCGACCAATCCTTCCTTGATGACGACACGGTCTTCTCAAGTATCCTTTTGATTTCACGGTTGGATACCTCGGCTTGACCGTTGGTCTGTGGATGGTATGGTGAAGCTACCTTGTGCTTTACTCCATAGTGCTCAAGTGCTTTTGCTAACTGTTGATTGCAGAAGTGAGAACCTCCATCACTTATTAGCACTCTTGGAGTTCCAAATCGGGAAAAGATGTTCCTTTTCAGAAACTTGACCACCGTCTTACTATCGGCCTTTGGGGATGCTATTGCTTCTACCCACTTTGACACATAATCAACAGCCACCAGAATGTACTCGTTAGACATGGAGGATGGAAACGGCCCCACAAAGTCTATCCCCCAACAGTCAAAGACTTCGACTTCAAGGATACTTTGCAGAGGCATTTCATTCCTTTTTGAAATCCCTCCAGTTTTCTGGCAACTCTCGCATTCCTTCACATGCTCGTATGCGTCTTTGAACAAAGTGGGCCAATAAAAGCCTGCTTGAAGAACTTTTGCTCCAGTTCTTTCACCGCTATAATGACCACCATATGGCGAGTTGTGACAATGCCACATGATGTCCTTGGCTTCTTCTCTTGCAACACATCTTCTTAACAAGTGGTCTGCTCCAATCTTGAAGAGGTACGGGTCATCCCAAATGAATTGAGTTGCGTCTCTCATCAACCTCTTCTTCATTTGCCATGTGTAATCCTCCGGTATGAACCCCGTTGCTTTGTAGTTGGCCATGTCAGCAAACCATGGTCTTTCTTGCACCATAAGCAACTTTTCATCCGGGAACTCTTCAAGAATATCCCTCTCATTCTTCGTTATCTCATCGTTCACCAATCTTGACAGATGATCAGCTACTAGGTTCTCAGTCCCCTTCTTGTCCTTAATCTCCAAATCAAACTCTTGGAGTAGCAACATCCAACGGATGAGTCTCGGCTTTGAGTAGGGTTTGGTGATTAAGTACTTGATAGCTGCATGGTCAGTCCAGATAACAATTTTTGAACCTATGAGATACGAACGAAATTTTTCTAATGCGAACACTATAGCAAGTAATTCTTTTTCAGTGGTAGCATAATTGACTTGTGCGTCATTTAAAACTTTACTTGCATAGTGTATAGCATGAAAAATTTTGTTTTTGCGTTGACCTAACACCGCGCCTACCGCATAATCACTTGCATCGCACATGAGTTCAAAATCAAAGTTCCAATTTGGTGCGGTGATTATGGGTGCGGATGTTAAGCTATCCGTTAAACTATCAAAAGCATGTAAACAATCAATATCAAAATCAAAAGACTTATCTTTGTTGAGCAAATTGCTCAATGGCTTTGCAATCTTTGAGAAGTCTTTGATGAATCTCCGATAGAACCCGGCATGGCCTAGGAAACTTCGGATTCCTTTGACGTTGACTGGTGGTGGAAGCTTTCCTATCACGTCGATCTTAGCTTTATCAACTTCAATACCCTTGGAGGAGATCTTGTGACCAAGGACTATTCCCTCGGTTACCATGAAGTGACACTTCTCCCAATTGAGCACCAAGTTGGTTTCCTTGCACCGTTTCAGTACCGTGTCCAGATTCTTCAAGCACAAATCATATGATGACCCGAAAACTGAGAAGTCGTCCATAAACACTTCAATGCTCTTTTCTATCAAGTCTGCAAAGATGGCTTGCATGCATCGTTGAAATGTTGCTGGAGCGTTACATAATCCGAACGGCATGCGTCGATATGCAAATACCCCAAAAGGACATGTAAATGCGGTCTTCTCGTGATCGTCTGGATTCACCGAAATCTGGTTGTAACCCGAATATCCGTCAAGGAAACAGTAAAAAGCTTGTCCTGACAGTCTCTCTAGCATTTGATCCATAAATGGTAGAGGAAAATGATCTTTTCTTGTTGCTTTGTTAAGCCTCCGGTAATCGATACACATCCTCCAACCGGTGACGGTTCTTGTCGGTATGAGCTCATTCTTCTCATTGGTGATTACCGTCATACCTCCCTTCTTAGGGACAACTTGAACTGGACTAACCCAAGTGCTATCCGAGATCGGATATATCATGCCGGCTTCAAGTAGCTTAACTACTTCCTTCCGGACTACTTCTTTCATGTTTGGGTTTAGCCGTCTTTGAGGTTGTGCTACCGGCTTATAATCCTCTTCCATCATGATCTTATGCATGCAATAGGATGGACTTATCCCTTTTAAGTCGGATAGTGTCCAACCTATTGCTTCCTTGTTGGACTTCAAAACTTCTACCAATTTTGTTTCTTCATGGTTTGACAAGGAGCTACTAATGATTACCGGTTTGGTACCCTCTTGATCAAGAAACACATACTTCAAATGTGAGGGCAAGATCTTCATCTCCGGCTTCACTTCTTCTACTTTAGCTTCATTCGTCAATTCCTCTATTTTGGCTTTGTGAGGAGGAATTTCCTTCAACGAATCGAGCTCCTTCAAACACTCTTCAAGCTCCTTCTCATCTTCTTATCCTATGATACTAAGTGCGTTTGTCAATACTCTTTCAAGATGTGTCAAGTGATGCAGCTGGTTTCTCGTATCAACAATCAATTCTTCCGTTGCATCCATCTTGAAGCAAGCACCTTTATCACTAGGATACTTCATCGCTTCATTGATGTTGAAATTGACTTCTTCATCGTCCACACAGACTTTCATTAAGCCTCCGTCAAGATCAATCATCATCCGTGCCGTTTGCATGAAAGTTCTCCCAAGAATTAGCGGCACATCATCATCTTCTGGTATGTCCATCACTACAAAGTCGATGGGGAACAAGAACTTGTCGACTTTCACCAACACGTCTTCAGCAATTCCCAACGGACGAGTGTAGGATTTGTCGGCCAATTGCAAGGTCAAGTTAGTTCTTTTCACAACTATATCACCAATCCTTTTGACAACGGATAATGGGATTAGGTTGATACTTGAACCTAAATCAATAAGTGCCTTGCCGACATTAACATTGCCAATAGACACCGGTAGTGTAACTTTGCCCGGATCTCTTTCCTTCCTTGGCAATGTTCTCTGGATGATTGCACTACAATTAGCGTCTAGCTGAATTGTTTCTTCTTCATTAAACCTCCTCTTCTTGGAGAGAATCTCTTTCATAAACTTGGCATAAGTCGGCATTTGCTCTAGGGCTTCCGAGAACGGTATGTTGATTTGTAAACGCTTGAATATGTCAAGGAACCTAGCAAACTGCCTTTCTTTCTCTTTTTTGGCTGGTGTAGTTGGGTAAGGTAGATGTGGTGTTGGCGCATTCTTCACTACTTCTTGATTCTTGCCCTTCTCCTTCACCACATCCTTCTTCCACACTATGTTCTCATTTTCAACTACATCCTTATTATTTTCAACTTCATCCTCTCTATGTACTCCTCCTGTTTCCTCCTCATTTCCTTCATCATCATCCTTCTCCTCATTCTCAACAATTCTTCTCTCAACCTCTAAGTTGTCACCTATACCTCTTCCAACTACCTTCCCGCTCCGAGTAGCGATTGCCTTGCAATTATCATTGTCTCTTGATGCAAGGACTTCTTCATCAAAATGACTTAATTGTCATTTTGATGATGATGCATGTTCTTTGGGGTTGGTTTGTGTGTTGGCGGTAAAGGTTCCGCCTTGCTGGGTTGCTTGAGATAATTGTTGTGCCAACTGGCCCACTTGCGTTTCCAGGTTTTTGATGGAGGCATCAGTGTTCTTTTGGTTAGCCATTGACATCTGCATGAATTGGTTAAGAGTTTCGTCGGTGTTTTGGTTGCGGTTTTGTTGTGGAGGTTGGTATTGATTGTAGTTTTGGTAAGGTTGTCGGTTTTGTTGCCCAGCTTCTTGCCTCCAACCTTGGCCATAATTTGGATTATTCCCTCTTGGGAAGTTGTTTGTATGACCTTGGTATTGGTTTTGAAACTGTTGAGGCCTTGGTTGATTTCCAACATAGCTTACCTCTTCGGTTGGTGGCGGACAAAATCCGGTGGGGTGATCTCCCGAACAAAGCTCGCATGATGCGACTTGGTGTTGTCTTCTTTGTTCGTTCTGGATATCCTTCATTTGTTGAGGAAGGTTGGCCATTTTTCTTGTCAACTCTTCCACTTGTTGCGTTAGCAATTTGTTTTGAGCTAGGATTGCATCATTTGTCCCCAAATCTAGGATTCCCGCCTTCCTTTGGCCTTGGCTTCGGTTATGTTGAGCCTGGTGATCATTCAATGCCATTCTCTCTATGATAGCAACAGCATCCTCGGCGCTCTTGGCCATCAAAGAACCACCAGCAGCAGCATCAAGCAATAACTTGGATTGTTGTTGCATCCCGTTCCGGAAAAGATGTATTTGTGTTAAATCATCAAATCCATGATTAGGGCATCTTCTGAGCATTGACTTGAAGCGCTCCCATGCTTCACATAACGTCTCACTTGAACCTTGTGAGAATACAGCAATAGTTGTCTTCGCCTCCATGAAACGATTCTGAGGGAAGAACCTCTCAAGGAATTTCTCCTCAAGAGTGTTCCAATTTGTCATCACCGTTGGTGGCTAGTCCAAATACCACTCCTTAGCCTTGCCAATCAAAGAATGAGGAAACATCCTCATAAATATAGCCTCCTCGTTGTTCTCCGTTTCACCTAAAGTACCGGCGATCTCGTAAAATTTTGTGAGATGTTGGAACGGATCCTCATGGTCCAATCCTGAGAAGGGATTAGCATAAAGTATTTGTAAGATCCCCGTCTTCATCTCGGTTTGCTTGGTCGTCCATGGCAATTTCCCCAATTGGGCTAAACGGCGTGGGCTATTGTGACATGGCATCCCACGACCGCCTGAACCTCCAGGATCTCCTGCTGCAGCCATTGGTATCTCTTGGCTTGGACTTGGACTAGATGAAGGACTTGAAACAGAAGCTTCCTCTTGTTGCCTTTTCTTTGCTTGCTGCTTCTTTTTCCGATTCTTACTATTGATTCTTCGAGCTGTTCTCTCTATCTCAGAATCAAAAAGCAGTTGGTCGTTCGATACTTGACCTCGCATATACGGTTTCAACAATCTGACCAAAAAGAATTAGCAAACAAGAGGGATAAGGAATAATAGTTATATACATAAAAGAATTTTGTGCAAAATTGCTTAAGATAATTAATTAACGTTGCCATGATTATAATATCATAACTTTAATCCCCGGCAACGGCGCCATTTTGTTAAAGCACAAAAGTAAGTATAAGTTTTATATCGTTCCACAGGGATTAACGTGATATCATAAACCGTTCAACGTCGATTATCGTCTTAAGTTAGGGTTTAACCTTTTTTCATTACTACACTACTCAACATTTAAAAACGTAATTAATAAAACGTAGAGTAATAGGACATAAAAGGTGTTAGGATTAACGTTCATCAATCAAACATCGTTTGTATTCGATTGATCATAAATACGGATTCTAGCTTTTTCTTATATATGACATTATCACGTATTACTCGACAACGTCATTGATTTCCCAAATGATGTCGTGAGATCGATCGTATCGTTTAATCGACGATTTCTCAATCTATTAAACGATTCGAAAGCTTTACGATCCAATACTTAATGTAATTATCAAAACCAAATCCCATTTCTAGAATTTCTTATCTTGATAGAATATCATTCTAAACCTAGATTCAAAAGTATTTTTCAATATCATTTAAATCAAATATAAGAGTGAAAAGCAAGAATAAATTCAATGGTATATAAAAATGCTAGAATCATATATTTAAATTATCAAGAGTTTACAACATAGAGTGATTGATTACCTATTAATCCCAACAAAGGAGATTAGTTGATCATTGTCATGATAACTATTGCAAAACAAGAAAGGAAGATGAAGATATGTTAAGGCTTGATTTCTCAAAGCTTCTTAATGTAATCTTCAATTCAAATCCTTTTGCTATTTGAAGTTTGCCTCCTTCTATGCCTATTCTCTCTCTTAGAAATAAACTCTTAAATTTTCGTTCAAAATGAGTGCAATACAATAGTCAGTTTTTTGACCTAAAAGCTGTAAAAAGCTTAAATACTAAGACTGATAAATACAATTTCGCTGAGCGATGCGTATCATCGCTCAGCGAACAAATCAAAACAGCCAATAGAAGTCTGCCACATCATCTTCAACATTTAGACCGCCTTGATGATTTCGCTAGGCGACCAGGATTTCGCTGGGCGAAATAACTTCCCCTGTTCCAGAAATTCCCTGCCTTACTTCGCCAACCTTTCGCCGTAGGATCGCTAGGCGATAATTCTCTGCCTGACTTCGCTCAGCATTCGCCAAGATATCGCTAGGCGATAATTCTCTGCCTGACTTCGCTCAGCAGTCGCCCTAGGATCGCTAGGCGATTGTCTTCATGCCTCTCTTCAATATTTCTTTCTATTTTCAGGTCCTGGCTTGCTTTTTCCTACACAAATGGGGAAGAATAAGATATATAAAGAATAATTGGCATTTATTCATAAATTCCATGCTTTTCCTAAGGTAACTTGCACAACAAGTAACTAAAAAGCTTTGTAAAAGACATGGATTTATTCATATTTTGCCACTTATCAGGCAGCCACTTGCAGAAACAGGGCAGCCACTTGCAAGAACAGGGGCAGCAGTTTACAGCAATCCTTGACTGGTTTTGATAAAGCAAATGGCAAGGAGGAGGTGGAAAAGAGAAAGGGGGCAACTTGCTTGCTTTCTTGTGTTTTGTTTTGCTTGATTTCTCTTTTTTTTTGAATAATAAATAAATAAAAAACATAATAATAATAATAAAAGTAAATAATAATAATAAAAATAAAAGTAAATAATAAAAAAAAAATAAAAAAAATAATAAAAGTAAAAGTAATAATAAAAATAATAATAAAAACAATAAATAAATAATAATAAATTTTTTTATTATTATTTAAAAAAAGAAAAAATGAAAAATTTGAAGAAAAAGACTTGGACAAAATTAGGGTACTACAACATCCTTCTCTCAAGCTTTGAATCGGGTTGGTATTGGTGTGTGTATTCTAGATGATGAAGGTTGTTATGTTTTAGCCAAAACTGAATGGCTGACTCCACTCCTTGATGTGGATTTGGGTGAGGCTTTAGGTTTATTATCAGCTTTGTATTGGGTTCGTGATTTACAGCTAGGTATTGTGGACTTTGAGCTTGATTCCAAAACTGTGGTGGATAATATTTATGACCGTAAATGTGGCGTCTCTAATTTTAGCGCAGTGATCAATGACTGTAGACGTCTGTTAGCTTCTGATTTAGTAACCTCTGATGTTAGGTTTATTCGGAGACAAGCCAATGAAGTTGCTCATAGCTTTGTTAGGGTGGCTTTGCGTCATGATAGTTTTCATATTCATATTAAGATTCCATCTTGTATCTCTACTATTATTTTAAATGAAATGTAATAAGTTTCTTCTTGTAAAAAAAACTATGTTTATATTTTTCAATGAAAACAGTAACTTAACAAATATAAATCCTTTCTTTAAAAAAATATAAATCCTTCTTTTTTAATACCACTAACAATATAACATTAATATAGAAAAGTTTGTTTAAGGGTATAATTGGAATTATAAAAAATTCAGCCACAAATCTCTATTCCTTTCATATATATAGTATGTAAAATATTGTTTCTATCATAGTGGGATGTTTCATATTTTAATGAGATTTAATTTTTTTCATTAAAAATTAAACTAATATTATTAAAGGATAAAATAGTAATAAAATAAAGGGTAAAATAGCTAATAAAAAACCAGCTCAAACTCATGTACTTTCTTTATATATAGTATAGATAAAATTATTTGAGGTTTTTAGTTACTGTTCGTGATGTTTTCGTGAACAGTTTGTTACATTTTTTTAATATTTTGAATTTACTCTTATCTATTTGTTATATGTATTAAATGTTGAGGATAATTTTGGGAAAAAAAATCAGTCCAAAATAGGCTATTTCCTTCATATATACTAGCGAAAAGACGGACACTACTGTATCTATCTGTCTGCTCTTTTTACCGCGCTAATATGTGTGTATATTTTATTATGTTTGTTTGTATAATTTTGATTACAATTTTTAAATTTTTAAATATTAATGGAAATTATTCGTACATCGATTTATCTACAAATTATTGTCAAAGCATATAACAAAATTATTTATCAACTCGACATATTTTGGTTTGTCTGGATATAAAATAAAAATAAAATAACGTTCATTTTCTTATTGATTATATTTATAGTGACATAAAAAATATTGTGTTTGTTACATTTTTTTTATATTTGAATTCACTCTCATCCATTATCTTTTTCAAATTATAAGGAAAAAATTAGACATATACAATTTGTTACATTTTATTTTAATATTTGAATTTACTCTTTTGTATTTGTTATATGTGTTATTTGTATTGAAAGTTGAGGGTAATTTTGGAAGAAGAAAAAGACATCCCAAAAAAGCCGAAAAGCGCTATTTTCTTTATATATAATATAGACTTGCGAAAATACGGACACTTATGTGGCCGTCTTTATGCTATTTTTATTGCGCTAACATTTGAAAATTATAAACTGTGTTTTTTTTAATAAAATTTTGATTTTGATTAAAACTAAAGATACAAATCTTAGTTTTTTTTAACAAGCGAAAATGGAATATATTACGACAAAAGGAGACTCCGAATTAGCACAAGGTGTGTCAAAAAGGAGCTCAAAAGTATACAACTGAACAAGTCACAAATAACGCAAAACCAGAACAAATTAGTCGATGCTCATACAAACAAAAGAGCTCGACCACCACAAATGAGAATTTAAACGAACATTAATATTAGTTGTCTTCGTCCACCAAAAGAAATGTAACTTGACTTTATGCTTGAGAGCCGTGTCACACACATGTGATTACCCTCAACACGGTTATCAATGGTTTTTGCAAGATGGGGAGGGTTGATGAAGCTTTAAAAGTATTGAATGACATGTTATTGGGTAAATTTTGTGCACCTGATGTTGTGTCCTTCACTACATTTAGGGATGACAATTGGACTCATGCCCGATGGACACCCGCAGAAAATATCTGCAATGGGTAGGGTAAAACCCCGCTTTCATGGGTCCGGGTTTGGGTCGGGGTTATTATCCGTTAATTTAAATGGGTTAAATTATTTTTGTTTTATAATTAATGAATTAATTTAGCTATTTAAGCCTAAACCTAAAAACTACTTAATACAGTAACCGCTCCCTCCTACTAGTGTACAATTTTTTAGGGATATTTTGGTGTTTTTATTTGGCAATACTACAATTCCTGCTATTTCACGAGTTGATTGAAAAACTTTTGGACTATAATTTATTTAAATTGTGATGTTTTTATTGTCTTTTCATAGTTAAAGTGCGGGTAATGAGTACGGGTATGAACACTTAGGTGTCCATAGGATATGGGGAAGGACATTAAAGTTGTTGCCCACGAAGGTACGAGCTCAGATATGATTATTTTTTACAAACGTGGATACGGGGAAGGGCACTGTAGGACCCTACCCATAGGGTACCCATTACCATCTCTATCTGCATTGATTTCTGGTCTTGGATGCTGAAAAAGTCGATGAAGCTCTTGATCTGTTCAATAGATTGATGCCTGAAAACGGTTTGAAGCCTAGTGGTGTAACATATAATGTTCTTATTAGAGGCTTATACACACTAAAGAAACCGAATGATGCGTTCGGGGTTGTTGATAGCATGGCTGGTGACGGCATTACTCCAGATAGTACAACTTATACAGTTATAGTAGAAGGTTTATGTGAATGTAACCAAATAGAAGAGGCAAAGAGTGTTATATGGCCTTCAGGGATCCATGACCAAATAGAAGGGCTCTGGAAAATTTAAAGAGGCTTGTCATTTCCTGTATGAATTGGTAGATTCTGGGATCTCTCCAAATATATATAGCTATAATATTCTGACAAAATAGAAGGAAATCGAATTCTGTTTGTAATTCAAGTGATAAACCTTTGGATATTACCAGATAACAATGAAACTTGGTTATTAATCCCTATTCGTGGCTTATAACGTTATAATGCATTATGAAATGGTGAGACAATAGGAACAGAGTTGAACTTGAAAAAGAGTGATTTGAGATGAATTTTGTTATAGACTATGAAGCTTCTGTGAGGGATGTGACACTGCTGGAAAGGAAAACATGCACTGTGGTTTTATACAGAATGAGCAGTTCATGTATCAACACCTAGTTTACTGACAAAACCCCATGAAATGAACTATTGTACACCAAGTTCAATCCATTGTGATATAATTTGGCCAAAACGTCCTTTCAAGCATTGCCCTCTAAGTGTATGAGTATGAGTCAACTGTACCGTTCAATCTCGATCTAACATGTCCCGGATGCTTAAGATTATGGAAGCATAACAGTGCGTAGTCTGATCAGGTAAGTGACGATTTTCTATTGTAGGTAAGAAATGAAGAAACTCTAATCAGATTTTTCATGTCATCCACTTGCTTGGAAAGCTTTTCAGATTGCACTCAGCTTTATGGTGAACATTTTTCAGGCACGTGCATGATTTTCCTTCCTTGTTTTTGATTGTGAACATTTTCACTTCAACATTGGCACATGCAAAATTCTCATAGGTTCATTAGTGTGCCTCTAACGTACACACTGGTATAGAAATTTCCTCAAGAATCATATGAACATTCTTGACTTTTTAATGCTTCACATTCAGAATAGCAACTTCAAATCTGTTTCATTGTTTGTATATTTGTTCAGCTTGTTGATGATGGGGATAAAATGAAAACATTATATGAAACCTTAACCACTGATATCTTTCATTCTTTATTGTCTCAATTATATGTTCTGTCATCAGTTGCTTGCTTCATTTGCTAGGTGGTACAAAAGAAAAGGAAAACAATTAGCATAAAACGTTACAAAACATAAGCAGAAAATAGAATTTGTTGGTGTTGAAGTGTGAGTTAGAAGTCTTACATTGAATGAAAAAATATAAATGTTGAGCAACGTATAACCAGAGAATCTATCTACCTATTGGTGTCCAAACCATTTGTATGGCTTGCTCAAATACAAGTTTTCATTTGTATTTGGTTAGGTCAAGACAGGACCAGCCAAGGGTAAGACAATCACCTTAAGCCTAAAAAAATGCAAAAAAAATAAATAAAAAATTACCTTATAAAGAGGTCTCATATTCTACTAAAATTTAAAAAATATTATCTATTTTAATAATTTTAATAAAATACTATTGTGAACTTTAAAATGGCTCCATCTTAAAATTCATCTTAGGCTTCGGAACATGTGATCCATGAACTAACTTTGGTAGGCCTTCCAAGAAGACACTTAGATCTCTCCAATTTTTCTCTTCATATTTTCTCAAGTTTCACACCTCAACCCTTAAACAATTGAGAAATGATATTTGTACAACCATTTTATGAAATTTTTTCTCTAAGTTTCAAAATTATTCCCTTGTTATATTTTAAAGGCATAAATCTTTCATATCATTTTCTCATGGTTTTTTTTCGTTTTTTTTATCATAATCTGACACTTCATGTGCATCAATGATTAATGCGATTCAGATAATCTTGCCAATCATAAAAGAAACATTGCAAATATATATATATATATATATATATATATATATATATATATATATATATATATATATATATATATATGACAACTATGTTGAGAAAAATTGATCTTGCATTAACTAATTTTATAAATTTTTAATTAAAAGTAAATTGATAGTCACCGTGACTTTTCTCAATAAAGTTAGTTAATCCAAACTCATTATCAACATAACAATTAACATACTAAAATTAATTTATATATTAAAAAAACATCAATGACTTCACGTTTATAGAATATAAAATACTAGAGAAAATATGAAATCAAACATGATAATTTCTCGTAAGAACATATATGATTCTAAAAAGGTAAATCTATAAACTCACCTTCAAGTCCCGACTAACAAAAAAAGAAACTAAGTTTACTATGGTGCAACTAAACTTGGTACATAATCCTTAGTATAGAGCCAAAGCTTATTCTTGGGAATTTCAGAATTGTCTTCTTGGTTATACAAAGTTGTTGCTTGCAATCTTCCTTCCACCGATTCAATAAGGAGCAAATAATCATTCTTAGAAGTGCCCACTTGTCGAGCAAATAAACTTTCTTCATCAATTTGAAGAGCTTGATAACTAAGTTTCAACGATTGAGTCCAAGAACTTTCAACCCCATACTCATTCATTTGCCATAAAACAAATTGAGTTCTTTCGACATCGTCATAAGAGAAACATAAACAATCTTTCAAAATCCCAAGACTTGGCATAGCTCGACATTGACCAACACGGCGGGCTTGATCATAACAAGAAGGCAGAGACAATTGTTTATATGTTTCATTCCCAAGATCAAGTGAAACAATATAAACAGGAATGTTCCAATCACAATCAAAGTTTGAAGTTGCTAACCAATTAATATTACCATTCAAATACATTCCAGGATTTCTCGTCATAATGCCAGAACCGGGAAAATTTTGAATATTTCTCCAACAATTGTCACGTTTGTTGTAAACATTTACCTCAGATTTTTTGTTATAAGTCTTGAAATTCATAACTACCACCTTGTAAGTGTCTGATAAGCTATCGTAACCAAACCCAAACATATCATAAGGGGGGAAACCCCAATTCCATGACTGAGAATGAACTAAAAGACTTGGTTTATAGGATAATGACTTGGTTGAAGGGTTCCATAAACAAACAAAATATTTTGTACCAGGACGCTTGATAGCAATCAAACAAACCAAACCGTTACAAGAACCGACAACCTTAAAATTATACTTTGATTTCAATCTGGAACCAAAATCAAAATCTTCAACAATTGTGGATAATGAATTATCATTGACTAAAGAAAAAGATTTTAGGTCATCAGTGAATTTGATTAGTAGGTTAGTATTTTTTTGTGACCTTTGAAGGTGGGATTTCACAAAAGTTTGATTTGAGATTAAGGATTCAAAAGACTTGGACAAGCATTGGAATCGGAGAAGGGATTTCAATGGAAGCCGTAAGAATATTTCAATTGCAATATCCTCACAGACAAAGGTTTGTGGTTGTGTCATGTTGATGCGGCTAGGTTTGAGTTTTGGTTAATTCTACGATGCAATTTGAAGTCTCGCTTTATTGTTCCTTGAGGCTCAAGTATATAACCACAAAAAACAATATATATAGTTGTATTCTATATCTATATCTATTCTATACTATATATAAAGAAAAATAACATGTTTTTGGCTATTTTGGACTAACTTTTTCTTTTTCCAAAATTACCCTCAACTTTCAATACAAATAACAAGTATAACAAATAAATAAATAAATAAGATTAAATTCAAATATTAAAAATAACAAACACGATATGAGTATATATAGGTCCACTTTTTTCCTTTATCATTTAAAATGTGTAACAAACTATATGAGTATATCTATACTTACTTTTTCATTATTCAATTACACCCTTAAACAATTTTTTCAATAATAAAGATTGTTGTTGGTGTCATTAAGAAAAAAGAATTTAGATTATATTTTTTTGTTATATTGTTGATGTCATTGAAATAGATAATCATGGTTAGTTTGATTTGTTATAACTTGAAAGCAACAAGCATTTATATTTTTAGTTTTAATCAAAATCAAAATTTCATAAAAAAACATCGTTCATAATTTTCAAACGTTGGCGCAATGAAAGGAGCGGAAAGACGGGCACTCACGTGCCCGCCTTTTCGTTAGTAAAGATAAAATACATGTGGTTTTGGGCTTCACTTTCGATTATATCCTTAAACAGATTTGACTATAAAAAATGTTATTTTGTTGTTATTCAAAAAGATAAGAATTTACATTATATTTGTTATATTGTTCATATCATTTAAAAAGATAAGTATAGTTTATTATAATTTTTTTTTCACAAAATAGTTTGTTACAGTATGAAAGTGCAAAATATTTCTTATTTACTAGCAAAAGATTATGCTCTTTTTATTGCGTTAACATTTGAAAATTATGAACGATGTTTTTTATATAATTTTGATTAACCGTATAAATATATTATAATATAAATGTTTGTTAATTTCCAATTATAACATACCAAACTAATCATGTTTATCTATTTCAATGACATCAACAATATAATAAAAAAATATAATATAAATTCTTATCTTTTTAATGACACCAACAACAATCATTATTATAGGTCCCTAAAAAAATCATTATTATAAGAAAAGTTGTTTAAGTGTATAATTGGGATAATGAAAAAGTTAGTCCGAAATCTCATATTTTATTTATATATAGTATAGATACCTAAAATTTTAATCTAAATTTCATTAAAAAAATGTAATTTATACACATTTGTACAATAAAAAGAGCAGACAGACGGAGTAGTAATAAATATATATTTTGATCCTCTCAAAAAAAAAAGAAGTATATCCCCTAAGAAAAAAACAAAAGTGTATATTTTTATGGATTTGGATTTTGGATCCTGTTGAAATTTAATATTCCTTCTAATAGATTTTTTTCGCAAATAGATCTAATAGATTTCAAATTTAATTATAATAGTTTGTTAAAAAAAAATCAATTGTAATAGCAAGATCTCCTTTACTTTTCCGTATTCTCATATCAAGTTCTCTTATCCCATAATCCAAATCCATACTGTGATATCCGCTCGAAATTTGTGAAGACGATCAATTTTGATGCTATAGCTATATTAAATTGCAAAATAATCCTTTTCAAAAAAATTGCAAATAATGTATTTAAATATTTCTTTAAGATTTCTTTTAAATATTTTAATTATTATTATGGTGAACAAAATAAATCATAGGAAAAATCTTAGAGACTATTGTTTTTTTTTTTTTTTGGCTAAAAAATCTGAGACTTCTGTTTTTATTTTTATTTTTTGACACCAGGACTATTCTATTTCAGTTTTGTAATCAATTGGTGAAAAAAAAATTCTTAATTACACTTTTGGTCATTTAGTTTGAGCTATGTGCAATTCGGTCCTCTAATTTTTTTAAAGATTTTAGTTCCCTTATTTTAAAAACTATTAAATTAATGAAACATATATCATATATGATCTTACCATCGACCTATTGTATTAAACATAAATCCTTCAAAGCCCTTTTCAAAATATAAATCCTTCGGAGTATCATCTAGGTCCCGTTTGGTTTGAGCTTATTAAAAATAACTTATGTAAATAAATTAGCTTTTATTTTAATTTATAAGCTCTCATCACTAACGAAAATTGTATATTCATAATCTTTTTTCAAAAACTACCTTAAAAACTTATAAATAATACATAAAAACTTATTTATTTGCATAAACTGTTTTATATAAGCTCTAAAATAAGTTAATCCAAACGGACCCCTATTCTCTAACTATGAAACTTAATGACTATCAAAATTCCAATCTTACTCTATCTTAATTTTTTGACACATCATCAAAATTATATCATTTTGTGTCTTTTGGTTCAACCGTCTCCTATTTTTTCTCTCCTAAAATACAAATTAAAACAATTTTTTTCAAAAAAAAACTTAATGTTTTTTTAAAAGAACAAACATACTTAATTTTAACCCAATCAAAACAAATTTTCACACTAACTTAATCTTTTTTTGAAAGAATAAACTAACTTAATCTTAATCCCAAACAAAACAAATTTTCCTATAATCTTCTCTATCTATTCTTTAACTATAAAACTTAATGACTACCAAAATTTCAATCTTACCGTTTCTTAATTTTTTGACACGTCATCAAAATTATATTCTTTTGTGTCTTTTGGTTCAACTGCCCCCTATTTTTTCTCTCCTAAAAAACAAATCAAAACAATTTTTTTATTCAAAAAAAACTTAATCTTTTTTTTGAAAGAACAAGCAAACTTAATCTTAACTCAATCAAAATAAATTTTCACACTAACTTAATCTTAATCCCAAACAAAACAAATTTTCCTATAATCTTCTCTAATTATGAAAGTTAATGACCAACAATAAAACAATTTTTCCCTATCCTAATCATTTGACATCTCAGCATATTTTAACTCTTTTGTGTCTTTTGTAACAAAAAATCATATTTCGGGGAGAGAGAAAATAACACTCAAAAGATTGAGTTAGAAAATAGTAACTCTCAAAAGATTGAGTTGATTTTGTAACAAAAAAATCATTTTATATAGGTGTATCTAAACAAACTAAATTATTAAAAAAATGTTATTTTATTAAAACACAAAATAGATTCTTATTTTTTTTTCAAAAAAATCTCTAAATTATCCATTCTCTATGAACGTTAATTATCAGCAAAAACACAGTTTTTCCTTGTCTAATATGAAATTAATGATCAACAAAAACACAATTATGCCACCACTTCAGCATATTTTAACTATTTTGTGCCTTTTGTAACAAATAATCATATTTCGAAGAGAGAGACCGTTAAAAGATTGAGATGATTTTGTGACAATTTTTTTTTATACAGTTGTATCTAAACAAATTAAATATATTCTCCAATTATGAAAGTTAATGACAAGTAAAAACATAATTTTGCCCCATCCCGCATATATTTACCCTTTTGTGTCTTTTGTAACAAAAATTCCTTTTATATAATTGTATCTAAACAAACTAAAAAAAAATTAACAAAAAGAATTTATTACGATAAACAAACACAAATTAGATTCTAGTTTTTTATAAAACCTCTAAAAAATTAATCTCAAAATTATTGAATGTCAAAATCATTTTTATTTAGATTCCTAACAAACGGGCCCTATGATGTTTGTTATAACTTTTGAAAAAAATCACTTTAAAGAGAATTATGCTTATTATAGTTTTTTTTAACCATGATCAACAAAAAAATCTAAAAATAACTTCAAATGAAAAGATATTAGAGTACCTTTTCAAAAAATATATTTTTTATAGTGGGGGGAGTAAATAAGTATCCAAAGATGAAGATAATTTCATAACAAAAAATTCATATTATATCATTGCATCCAAACAAATTAAATTATCTTTTCAAAGAAGTGATTGTTATTACGATAAACAAACACAAAATTGATCATGTTATTTTATAAAATCTCTAAAAAAAATCTCTAAATTATTGAATGTCAAAATCATTTTTTTTTCTTTAAAAACGAAAGTTATATTTAATTTACATTCACTAAAATGATTTTTATGATGTTCATGTGTTTTTATCTCACACTGAGTCTATTTGATGCAATAGAACTACATCCCTATGAGTTTTTCTTTTTTAGGATGCAATAAAACTACCTTCCTATGAGTTTTTCTTTTTTAGGCAATCCAATAAAAAATGACAATTGTTTAAATATTTAATATACAAATATTAATAAATACATTTCACTTATCAATAATATCAAAAGTATATGGAAGAAATAATTATTGTTGATACTTAACAATACAGAGGAACAATATTTTAAGTGAGAAAATAAAAAAGAAAAAACACATGACTATTTCTCATTGATACATATTTTTGCATCTAAATTTATTCGATTATATCTGATTGATAACCACAAAATAACATAATTTTGAGAAAGTTACAAAATATTTCTCCTTTGTAAATTATATACGGGATTAATATTTATTACAAGACATACAACTACTTTTCATTTGTAAAAAAAAATACCTTTCAGAAAATTACACATTGTTAAGATTGCTTCTTTCATAAAAATAATTTGCCTTTATTTTGTTTATCTTAATGTCATATTATGAAATAATTTTTTACATTACTGTGGATTATTAATTATTATATCATTTAGAAGTATGACTTTAAAAAACACCGGATAAATGATCAATAAGTCACTAAATAATATAGTTTTTTTTTTACAAGACTAAATAATATAGTTGCATAATTCATACATGAAATTCATAATGACATCTTTATCATTAACGACATCTTTATCATTAATGAGTCTACCGCTTTATTGAAGATGAAGTTGCTTTTAGTTATATGTTTGTGTTTTGATGATGTTTATCAACTAGGTTTATTTGATGATGCTTTTATGTTGATTAGTTTTAGCTTAGAAACATGTTAAAGCACCTAGTAATCTTTGTCTCATTGTGTCATGTGATCCCTAGTTGTAAAGTGTGTTGTTGTGTATAGAAATCTTCATCTCTAGTGGTCAAAACCTTGTTTCTAGATGTTTGATTCGATTCAAAATAGTTTACTCAAATCATGATTCCTTGAATCGTATCAATCATGATTCAAATCACAATGTCTTGATTCGTATCATTCAATGTCTCCTATCTTGTATTTTGTCTCAATGAATCATATCAAATTTTCTTGATTCATATCAATCTTCATCTGGAAACTTTTGATTCGTATCAAATTCTGGCAGCATCAGATTTTCCTTTTTCACATGTCTGAATCAAATCAGACTTTTACTGAATCGATTCACTACGTTGGTTTTTCCAAAAATCTTGCACATATCACTCCTCCATATATATAGCAACGCCCATACTCCACCCAAACCACTGCATCAATTACATATATTCTCTATAGAGTCCTCATACCTCATTGTTCATTGTGTTCTTTAGATTAAACACTATTTCTAAGAATAATTGTGTTTCATTGAGTCATAGATTGCTATAATGCTATAGGGATTGTAAGTTGATTTCTTTCAAGGATATTGGTTGGGAATCAAGGATCCGAAGCAAATTGAATGATCTCATTCCACCTCCAAGGGTTTAGGGGTTCTTTCTTATTATTCTTGTGTTCAAGGGGATCCACTCACCGAACGGAGCATCGAAGAGTTCGAGTGAAGAGCTTGAAGGGTTGCACGGGTTTTTGAGGATTCGAAGATACAAGAAGCACCAATTTCAAAGGGTATTTGAAGATTGGGGTTGTGGTTGCATAAGGGTTGAAAAGTTAGGGTAGTTTGAAGGAACTTTTGTAACCATTTTAATTCAACATTCATTATCATAGTGGAGGTCCTTGGTGGAGACGTTTTCAACCAAGAAGAGTAGACGTACCCCGAAGTGATGACGAAAGGGGGAACTATTATAAAATCCTGTGTTTTCTCTCTTTCTTTTACTCTTTTAATTTCGTTAAAATCGTATATAAATTGTGTTAATTGAATATTGATTGAATTGAGTGTGATTAAGTTTTTATCGTAAGCTTTGGTTTGATTCGTTGAATCAACCTTATTCAAAACATAATTGATCACATTGTATTTCAATTAAGTCTCAATCAACAAGTTTATATCCTTGTGATTTCATTAGTTGTAGTGTGTTTTATTGTTGTTAGGTTTGGTTTGATTTGTCTAGTCTTGCAACTTGTAGCTTGTATCAATATTAGATTGTATTGTGATTTATTATAATTGAATCGCTCAATTCAATTTGTAAATTTGTATGCATAATCTTTATAATTTTTGTCATTATCTTACGCTTCAAGCAATTTCGAATAGTCAACTCTTTTAAATCGCTTTCGCTACGCTTTCGTCGGAATTTCGAAAACATTTTAAAAAGGCGATATTCACCCCACCCCCCTCTAGCTAATACCTCGTTGCCATATAGACCAACAAGTGGTATCAGAGCTTGGTCTCTTCATTTACGGTTTAATCACCGAAAGAGTCAAGGTCAATATGGCAAGTAAGGAGCCAAAAGGGGCGTATAATAGAGCACCAATTTTCGACGGCGAAAACTATGACTATTGGAAAGAATGCATGAGCGTTCATATCCAATCGGTGGACATGGATGTATGGGACGCCATTCTTAATGGGCGGTTTCAACCACAAATTAACGCCGATGGCAAAGACAGTGTCGTCCTAGACAAACCAAAAGTCGATTGGAGTGATGATGACAAAAGAATGGTTCAATTAGATTTGAAGGCGTGAAACATACTTATCTCTTCTCTTGGAGTGAATGAGTATCATTACGTCTCTCATTGTAAAACCGCTAAGGCTATGTGGGACGCGTTGGAAACTCTTCATGAGGGAACCAACGATGTCAAGCAATCTAAGATTAATACTCTCATTCAACAATATGAACTCTTTTGCATGGAGGATGGTGAATCCATCTCCTCCATGCAAATAAGGTTCACTCATATTGTTAACAAATTGCAAAACTTAGGAAAAGACATCTCAAACCAAGATTGTACTAACAAAGTGTTAAGGTGTATGACTAGAGATTGGCAGCCCAAGGTGACGACTATCAAGGAAGCACAAAACCTTAACACTCTTGGCATTACTACTCTTTTTGGCAAACTCATGGAGCATGAACACGAGATCCTACGGCTGAAATCTAGTGAGGAAGATATCAAGAGAAAGGGAAAGAAGTCCATTGTGTTCAAAGCCTCGTCGTCCAAGGCTAAACACTTAGTGGAGGAGGATAATGATACTGATGAAGATTTCATTGAAGATGAAGAGATGGAACTATTTGTGCACCGTTGCCATAGATACATTGAGAAAAATGGACTAAAGCATATTGACAAAAATCTCATAAACTTTAGGAGAGCAATTCTCAAATGAGACAAATTCAAGAAGGAAGATAATGTACCAAATTGCTACAGTTGTGGAAAATTGGGGCACTTGGAAAGTAAATGTTCGAAATTAACCAAGGCAAGTAAAAAGTCCAACCTTAATCTCAAAAGGAAGAGAAAAGGAAGGAAAGCCTATATTGCATGGAAGGACAATGATGACTGATCTACTCGAAGCGCTCCGGACAATAGTGAGATTGCCGATCTATGTCTCATGGGACACAAGCATCATGGGGTAATACGTTCCGACTCCGACTCTGAATCTGAATCTAATCCCTCCTATGAGGAATTACAACAAGTTCTTGTAGATATACATGATGATTGAAATTCTGGCACGTAGTGTAAGGATGTTGTACACGATGTCAAGACAGACAGGATGTCAAGCACAATGTCAAGACATCGTGACAACACAATAAACAACTGAAAGTAAATTGCAGAAAATAAACAACACAGTGTATTTGTTAACCAAGTTTGGTGCAACGTCACCTACATCTGGGGGCTACCAAGCCAGGAAGGAAATCCACTATAATAGTTTTAGTTTGAAGTCCTGCAGCCTTCGCACCTAAACACTACCCGTGATATTTCTATCTAAGACACTCCTAGATATGAGATCCCCTCTCACTTCCCCTCAATCACACACCATGTGATAAGACAATAACAATTAGTTAAGGAGACACTCTCCAATAAACAGAATTCACTCTTGCTTAAAAGCTTGCGAGTGATTCACAAATACAACTCAACTAACAATCCAGCTCTAGCATCAGCGTGATACCAGAGTGGCTCACAAATAACAAAGTACATATTAAAACCCTAATTGACTCTTTTGTAAATTGCGGCTTCAGTTGTCATCTTAGGTTTAGCGTCTTCCTTTAAATAGCTTGAGTAAAGCATGGGTTGATGTGCAGATCGGACTAACCATACAGCTGATCTAGTACCGTCTTCAGCATAGAATTCCGAAAGCATATATATTGTTTCCTTAAATGTCAAGACATCATTTTAGGAAACACCATTAAAGCGTGAATCAATATTTGCTGTTTCAGGAAAACACACGCCTCTTGGAACATAAATCACGTGTATAAATTCTTCAATCAAATCTTCAAAGATATCACGTGAAAATAAAACATGAAAGAATGCGAAACAAGATACACTACGATGTCGTAGCAACATGTCAGAACATCTTGTCCAACATCTTGCTAAAACACTTATTTTAACAAAATGCGGCCAATTACAAAAACCCAACAATGATGCTATGAATGCCTTTAAAAAGATTCGTACCCAAAAGAGAACTATTCTCAATTTGGAAGCTGAATTTTTAAAAATCAAAAAAGATTATGAACTTTTTAAAAAGGAGCATGCATCTCTA
The DNA here is from genome assembly GCA_018208015.1 of Medicago ruthenica. Classification (NCBI taxonomy): domain Eukaryota; kingdom Viridiplantae; phylum Streptophyta; class Magnoliopsida; order Fabales; family Fabaceae; genus Medicago; species Medicago ruthenica. Next base: position 41,867,792 of record CM031377.1, on the reverse strand, counting down.
AAAAATGAGCTATTTGTAATTCCGACTAAAAGGTCACCTAATGTTTATGCACCAATAACTCCTAAATCTAAGGACATTGGTACATGTGAAGTTTGTCCTAAGTTACTTGAAGAGATTACCTCTCTAAAGAGTAAAATAGAGCAAGCCTCAAGTGTTTATAAGATCAAAAAGTTTTAACTCTCATTCTAAAAATTCCTCAAAAAGGAAGTTTCAAAATAAACATCGAAATAACAAAGTTCATGGACACAAAGTTAGGTGTCACTATTGTAGAGAAGATGGGCACACCACACCTCATTGCCATGCCATGAAAATTTTAGTTCCAAAAGGGAAAATGAGATGGGTGCCCAAACAATCTACTTGTTTCAATAATCTTAAGGACCCAACATTAGTTGAGGACTTAAAGGCTCCAAATCGATTAGTGCAAGAGTGTCTTGCAACCATGGAAGGAACTTTTCCTTTTGGGTTGTTCAATGCACTTAGATGGTGATGTATCTATAATTCCCAATCTTTAGAAAAGGATGTGGATACATCTCAATATTCACAAATCAATTATGGTGGCCCTTTGTTCTTTTCTTACTCCCACAAGTTTGGAAATGTTTGTTTGTTTTTGAGTGTGTTATAGGTTTGTTGATCACGAGTCAAGTCAAGGATGATACTCCACAATAAGCTTCTTGCCTTGCAAGGACATCAAGAGAAAAAGTGTGTTGAAGGCGTATACGAGGATGTCAAATAATTAACCTCTCCATTAGCCTTATCACGTTTGGATTATCATGAGTGACATCTCCTACATCATCAATCTTGCAAGAACTTTATCAAGGGAGTAAGTTCTTTGGTTAGGTAAAGTGTTTTCATTAAGAAGTCAAATGTGTCTGACTTTCCTTTGGAAACTATCTCTCTTACCTTTACTTTGGTTATCATAATTCGTTTCTCATGTCGATTATGGTGTTATTCATGTGTGCTTGTTGTCTTGTTGATTTTATATATATATATATCTCTCTTCTTGCATGTTATACCTTCTCTATGCTTTGCTTTGCATGCTTACTTGTAATTCTATTGCGATTGTTTACATGTTATTTGTTTGAGGGTGTTTTATAAAATCTTGTTTGTTCTAATGCACACAAAATGAACTGCATGGTCACTTGATTTTTTTTATGACATTATGCTTTGGGTATTTATTTTGTAATAATCACCTATACACCATCCCTTTTTAAGGTTGTTAAAGGGTGAGATTACTATATTGTGATTGTTGTCTCGTATATGATAAATTGTTTGTCTTGTTTATGCCCATGCTTATGTTTATTGGTATTCATGCTTACTAATATTGTTGTTTTTATGCATACTGATTTTTTTTATTGCATACCTGCTTGTAGTCAATTGCGATTGCTTACTTGCTTGTTTCTACCTTTCACTATTATGTTCTATATTGGTTACTATCTCTTTTTGACATTGTCAAAAGCGGAGATTATGTTGATGCATACCTTTCTACATGCCTATATCTATGATCTATATGACCTATGCATGCATATTGTCATGTTTGTTTGCTTGCTTGTTTGGTGTGGTTTCTTGTATGCTATGTTTCAGGGGGAGCTATGCCCACATCATCAACATGTGTTTGACATCATCAAAAAGGGGGAGAATGAAGATGAAGTTGCTTTTAGTTATAGGTTTGTGTTTTGATGATGTTTATTAGCTAGGTTTATTTGATGATGTTTTTATGTTGATTAGTTTTAGCTTAGAAACATGTTAGAGCACCTAGTAATCTTTGTCTCATTGTGTCATGTGATCCCTAGTTGTCATGTGTGTTGTTGTGTATAGAAATCTTCATCTCTAGTGGCCAAAACCTTGTTTCTAGATGTGTTGATTCGATTCAAAATAGTTTGAATCGTATCATGGAATGTTTCTGCCTATGATTCGAATCATGATTCCTTGAGTTGTATCAATCATGATTCGAATCACAATGTCTTGATTTGTATCATTCAATGTCTCTGATCTTATTTTTTGTCTCAATGAATCGTATCAAATTTTTTTGATTCGTATCAATATTCATCTGGAAACTTTTGATTTGTATCAAATATTTTTGATTTGTATCAAATTTTGGCAGCATCAGATTTTCCTTTTTCACATGTCTGAATCGAATCAAACTTGTACTGAATCGATTCACTACGTTGTTTTTGCCAAAAATCTTGCACATATCACTCCTCCCTATATTTAGCAACACCCATACTCCACTCAAACTGTTGGAACAAAATGTATGAAAAACTCTCTTTTGAGTTTTGATGATAACAAAGTGTTAAAAAGAAAATTGGATATGCTAATACTTGATTCTAGTGTGGAGAACCATATACTTAAAGATTGGTATCTAACAATGGTTATGAAAGAACAAGTTAAGACCAAGAAGGAAATTATAGAAGCTTGTGTTGCAAGGCTGAAGAAAATCAGCTTCTGAAGGCAGCGTCTGAAGAAGAGCTTCTGAAAGGCAGCTTCTGAAGACAGCGTCTGAAGGGTGCGTCTGAAGACCAGCTTCTGAAGACAGCATTTGATGAACAGTGTGTCTAAAGGCCAGCTTCTGAAGACAACGTCTGATGAACAGTGCGTCTGAAGACCAGGTTCTGAAGAAGTGCTTCTGATGAACAGTGTCTGATGCCAGCTTCTGAAGAGAAGCTTCTGAAGTCTGAACGTAGCAGTCAACAATTGCAACTGTGATCAGTGAAGTACTGTACTGTCAGAACAGCTCTATGCAACAGTTGTCTCCTTGGCCAAAACATTCTCCATGTTTTAAGGAAACAATTCAAATCTGCCATGCTATGTTTTCTGTGTTGCGCACACAATACCAGAACAGAAGGAATTAATGATGGCTGAAAGCTTCTAATTGCAACGGCTCTAATTGCTGACATGGCATCTTCACATCATCTCTTTATTCCTCTATAAAGGATTGAAGAATTGAAGAAGAAGAACAAGACTTTGTTACTCTGTTTTTCTGGTAAACGTAACTGCCATATTAGAAAGAGTCTCAATCTGTGTTGTATTTTGTGAACACCACTGATAATATATCAAGTGTTCAACTCAAACATATTCTTTGTAATCCTGTTTGATTAAAAGCCTCTTGCCTGCGTGCTTGAGCAACTAGAAGTCTCATACTTTGTGTTTGAGCAAGAAAGTCTTAGATTGTGTGTCTAAGCAAGGAAGTCTCTTACTAGGTGTTTGAGCAAGGAAGTCTTAGACTGTGTGTCTGAGCAGGGAAGTCTCTTACTAGGTGTTTGAGCAAGGAAGTCTCTTACTTTGTGTTTTAGCATAGGAAGTCTTTTGCTTTGTGCTTGAGCAATTGTAATCTTTGTGATTATAGTGAAAATCTCTTGTTAATAACAAGGGGACTGGACTACTTCCGGATTGTGGAAGGAACCAGGATAAACTGCTTGTCTCTCTCTCTCTCTATCTCATTTACCTTTTACCCGCTGCTAAACAACTAAAATAGTTTCAGAATCTGATTAACATCTGATTCTAAACTAACCAAAGTTTTTGAGAAAGAGAAAAGAAAAAGCCAACACAATTCAACCCCCTTTCTTGTGTTTTTCTCACCTTCAGTTGGTATCAGAGCTCTGGTTCTGATATTCAATCACTTAATAGTGAGTCAGTATAGATCCTGAGAAAAACATGCCTTCTGGTGAATCCACATCCAGAAGTGGTGGTGGTGACTATGGTACAGATAACAAGCAATCTCACTCACACAATAAACCTCCTATGTTTACTGGTGATGCTGAGAAATTTTCTTGGTGGAAAAGCAAGATGTACAGCCACATCATTGGAATTGATGACTCCTTATGGGATATCATAGAAGATGGAATAACTATACCAGTTGATGAAGAAGGAGTAGCTATCAACAGAAGAGGTCTTACTGATGCTGAAAGAAAGATCTACAAAAAGCATCACAATGTAAGAGGTATCATTGTGGATTCTCTACCTCACAATGAGTACTTGAAGCTGAGTGATAAATCAAGAACAAAAGCCATCTTCACCTCTCTCTGCTCTAACTATGAAGGAAACAAGAAGGTTAGAGAAGCAAAGGCAAACCTTCTGGTTCAACAATATGAGCTGTTCAGAATAAAGGAGGATGAAAATATTGAGACTATGTTCTCAAGATTTCAGACTCTGGTTTCTGGACTTCAAATTCTGAAGAAGAGTTACTCCACTGCTGATCATGTGAACAAGATCCTCAGAAGTCTGCCATCTAAATGGAGACCTAAAGTGACTGCTATTGAGGAAGCTAAAGATCTAAATACTCTAAGTATTGAAGATCTTATAAGCTCCCTTAAAGTGCATGAACTAGGACTCAATGAAGATGAACCTGTTAGAAAACCTGAGTCTATAGCACTTAAATCCAAAGGAAAGTCTTCAAAAGCCCTAAAAGCTTCAGAATCTGATGAAGAATCTCCTGAGGGAAGTTCTGAAGAGGATTCAGAAGCTGAGAAGCTAGAAATGCTTTCCAAAAGAATTAAGTACTTGTTAAAAAGACAACAGAAGTTCTCTAACAGGAGCAGCAACTTCAAAGGATCTGGTTCCAAGAAGGAAGAACAGAAAGGTTGCAACAACTGCAAGAAGACTGGTCGTCTCAAAGCTGAATGTCCTGAGCTACATAAGGATAAATCCAAGAAGACCAGCTCAAAATCAAGCAACTTCAGAAACAAATTCAAGAAAAGTCTTATGGCTACATGGAATGAGCTTGACAATGAATCTGAGTTTGAGAATGAAGATGAAGAAGAAGCAAATCTAGCTCTGATTGCTACAACATCTTCTGATGAAGAGTCAGGATCAGACTCTGAAGAAGAAGATGAGGTATATTCTGAACTCTCTCGTTCTGATCTTGTTGAAACAGTTAAAGATCTTATGAACCACCTCAGAAGCAAGTTAAGTCAATTAAAATCTTTGAAAATGAAACATAACTTGCAGGCTGATGAGAATCTCAAACTTCAGAATCACATCAATGAGATTGATGAAGAAGCTAGAGAACTCAGAGAAATGGTTCATATGAAACCTGATGAAATCCCAAGTGAACAAGAAACTGCTTTTCAGGATTTTATCTTAACTGGAATCAACAGAAGTAAGATTGCTTCTATGATTTATAATATTAGCAGAAACAGAGAAGAAGGTATTGGTTTCAAAAATGATCTATTCAATCATTCAAAAGAAACAAATATACCATCCTGTTCTGGAAATATTGTGAAAAGCACTGAAGTATGCTTTGTACCTGCATCTGACAGTTATGAGAAACTGAATTTATTAAGAACAGAGACTGCTGACTCTGAAGTTCTGAACTGCTCAGAATCCAAAACTTCTGAACCTAAGGGAAAGATGAAGGTAGAATCTGAAATTTTGCCAAAGTCTAAACCAAAAGGTTCTAAGTCTAAGACTATGAGGAAAACAAACTTTAAATCTGAAAAGGTTCAAAGTCTGAAGAGTTCAGAACCTAAGACAAGCAAGTCTCAGTCTCTGAAAAATTCAGACTCACATTTTCAAAAGACTGTGTTTATGAAACCTTCAAGGAATACTAAACCAGTTTATGCAAAACCTTTTAAACCTCAAAGTGTCAGATCAAAGGTACCTAAGAAAGCCAATCTTTCATCTGATTCTCATTGTATTAAGAAAGGTCTGAAAGTCTGCCTTGTGTCAGGAGACAACAAAACTGAAGTTCTTAACAAATCAGAATCAAGGACTCTTAAGTCCAAAGTTCTGAAGAAAACAGAACCAAAGTCTTCAAAGGTTCAGACTCTAAAAAGCTCAGAACCAAAGACCTTCAAGTCTAAGGTTCTAAAGAAATCTGAGTCAAGGCCATTGAAAGCTCAGGTTCTGAAGAACTCAGTGTCTGATACTAAGACATGTTCAAGATTAAAGGATTCATATCCAAGTTATCTGAACAAGTTTGAGTATTATAACTCCATACATAAGGTGCAACAAAAGACTAAACCTTTCAGAACTAACCCAAGAGGACCCATATGGGTACCTAGGTTTGAAATTATTTCTGTTGTAGATATGATTAAGAACCAAACAAAAGGGGAAGTCATGGTGCCTGGGCAATGGCTGCTGGCATTACATGACAGAAGGAAAGTCTATGTTCCAAACCCTGACCATGAAAGAGGGAGGAACTGTGGGATCTGGAGGAAACCACAAAGGCTGGATCATTGGTACTGAGCTAGCTGACACTTCTCCTTAAGCCAATCAAGAATATTGCTGGAACAAAAATGGGTGTTCAGAAACAACCTGATTGAACAAGGAGAAGTAGATCAGAAGCTCAACAAAGGTATGACTTGTTCTCTGTTATACTTAACAGTTTCTACACCAATGTGAAAGACTATCAGATTCATGAAAACAGCATAACCATCTTTGTGATAATATTGCTGCTATCTGTTTGTCTAAAAAAATCCAATTCTACATTCAAGAGCCAAGCATATTGAATTTAAACATCATTTTATTAAGAGATTTTGTTCAGAAGATAGATTTAATTTTATTAAAAAGAATCTGAACAATGCATTTCATCTCTTGGAAAAATCTGCTTGACTCTGAATAGAAATTGAGAATCTGAAGTTCATCAGAAGCTAAGACTTAACAGACACTCACTTTGAGAGTCTGAAGATAGTTCAACTTCTGAAAACATCAGAATCTGAGTTTCAGAATCTGAATTTTTGTGACTTCTGATAAAACTCATTATAAGTGGACACTTCACACGTGGCCCACTAATGAGAGTGAATCTGTACAGTTGTCTAACACTTGGTCAGAATCTGATAAGCTATAATTGTTGGGCTGTGATGAATTAAGCTTTGAAAGCCGTACTTTGCACCCTCCTAAAGTCATCAATGTGTAGTGTGTTTAAATGTTTTTCTGCTTCTGAAAAGTTTTAACAAACACACTCAAAACACAGTTTTCAGTTTTCATCTTTTGTGTTCAGTTTTCAGACCCAGTTTAAAAACTCTCAAACAATTCTGTCTGAAACAGTTCAGCAGTACTGAACAAAATGTTCTGAACAATTGTTTCTGTAACAGTTCAGTGGTACTGAACAAAATAATCTGAACATTTTTATCTCACATTTTAACTCTCTTAAATTCTTAAATTTTCTTTTTGTTGATGACAAAAAGGGGAGTAAAAGTAACAAGTATTTCAGGCTCTGAGCTCAGAATATAAGTTAATTTCTGATAATTAATTAACTTATGAGAACAACTTTTAATCTCTTAGCCTCTGAATTAAATTCTGTGAGATGAACTGAATTTTCAATTCTGTGAATTAAACTGAATTTAAATAACTTGGATAAAACTCAAGGGGAGCTTACAAACCTCACCTTGTGAATTATCAGACTTAGGGGGAGCTTACAAACCTCAAACCCTGAAGTCAGTTTGTTATTTAAATTCTGAATGTATTTACACTTTGATTTTTCATCTGTTTGGTTTAAAGGGAATTCAATTAACCTGGATAAGACTCAGGGGGAGCTTACAAACCTCACCTTGTGGATTATCAGACTCAGGGGGAGCTTACAAACCTCAGACCCTGAAGTCAACTTGTTAATTAAATTAACAACAATTTTCTATTAATGCTTATGTTTGTCATCATCAAAAAGGGGGAGATTGTTGGAACAAAATGTATGAACAACTCTCTTTTGAGTTTTGATGATAACAAAGTGTTAAAAAGAAAATTGGATATGCTAATACTTGATTCTAGTGTGCAGAACCATATACTTAAAGATTGGTATCTAACAATGGTTATGAAAGAACAAGTTAAGAGCAAGAAGGAAATTATAGAAGCTTGTGTTGCAAGGCTGAAGAAAATCAGCTTCTGAAGGCAGCGTCTGAAGAAGAGCTTCTAAAAGGCAGCGTCTAAAGGATGCGTCTGAAGACCAGCTTCTGAAGACAGCGTCTGATGAACAGTGCGTCTGAAGACCAGGTTCTGAAGAAGTGCTTCTGATGAACAGTGTCTGATGCCAGCTTCTGAAGAACTGTTTATGAAGAGAAGCTTCTGAAATCTGAACTAAAGGTGAGAAAAACACACAAAAAGGGGGGGGGGGTTGAATTGTGTGGACTTAAAAAACTTTTCTTTCTTTCTTTCTCAAAACTTAATATAAGTTCAGAATCAGATTCTGAACCTTTTTCAAAGAGTTTATGCAGCGGATATAAAAGTAAAGATAGAAGGAAAGAGAGACACGCAATGTTTTTATACTAGTTCCTTCCACAAGTTGGAAGTAGTCTAGTCCCCTTGTTACTAACAAGAGATTTGAACTATAATCAAACTGATTACAATTGCTCAAACCACAAAGGTAAGAGACTTCCAATGATCAAGCACTAAGCAAGAGACTTCTAGTGCTCAATACACAAAGTAAAGAGGCTTCTCTGCTCAAGACACACAGTCAAGAGACTTCTCTGCTCAAAGCACAAAGCTAAGATACTTCTAATTGCTCAATACACTAAGTAAAGAGACTTCTCAATGCTCAGCACGCAGACTGAGACTTAACCAAACTGATTTACAAATAAAACAAGTTTGAGTTGAACACTTGATCAAATATCAGAGGTGTTTACTTAATACAACACAGGTTTAGACTCTGTACTTAATGAGTCTAAGATAAATGAGATTGAAAGAATTCCTAAGAGTTTTGGTACTTTGTAAATGTTGACAGCAAAAACATAGCACGATTCAGTCTTTAATTGTTCAGAGTCCCTGCAATTTTCTTCTTCAATTCTTCATCCTTATATAGAGGAAAATAGAGTTGTTGAAGATTACTTAGTTTTGTAGCAAAGAGCCGTTGCAAGTAGAGAGCTAGGTCAGCCTGAATTTGTGAGCTAAAACTCAGTAGAAAGCAACGCACGCAGCCATTTTTGAACTTGCTTTCCTTAAAAGCTGGGGAATGTTCTGGCCAGGGAGACAACTGTTCCATTGGAGTTGTTCTGACATTGCAGGCATTAAATGCACACAGTAACAGTTGCTTTTCCTTCCACGTCAGACTTCAGAAGCTTCTTAGGAACTGTTCATCAGAAGCAGTTCTTCAGACTCAGACTTCAGAAGCACTGTTCATCAGAAGCTAGTCTTCAGACTCAGACTTCAGAAGCACTATTCATCAGACGCTCCCTTCAGACGTTGACTTTTGTTGACCTTCAGACTCAACCTTCAGACATTGACTTTCGTTGACCTTCAGACTCAGCCTTCAGAAGTTGCCTTCAGACGCAGTCTTCAGACTCTGCCTTCAGAAGCACTCTTCAGACTCAGTCTTCAGACTCAGCCTTCAGACCCAATTTTCCTTCAAACTTGCAACATAGCTTCTAAGCTTTCCTTCTTGCTCTTAGCTTGTTCTTCCATAACCGATATTAATTAACCATCATTAAGAACATGGTTCTGCACAACTTAGAACAAAGCATTAGCAATTAGCAATTTTCTTTTTAACACTTTGTTATCATCAAAACCTTAAAGAGAGTTGTTCATACATATTGTTCCAACAATCTCCCTCTATCCAAAGAGAGTTGTTCATACATTTGTTCCAACGATCTCCCCCTTTTTGATGATGACAAACATAAGTATTAATCAGAAAATTGTTGTTAATTTAATTAACAAGTTGACTGCAGGGTGTGAGGTTTGTAAGCTCCCCCTGAGTCTGATCCAGGTTAATTAAATTCAGTTTAAGATCAAACATGTGAAAATTTCAGTATTGTTGTTAAGCTTAATTAACAAGCTGACTTCAGGAAAGGTTTGCAAGCTCCCCCTAGGTCTGACAGTCCACAAGGTGAGGTTTGTAAGCTCCCTGAGTCTTATCCAAGTTATTTAAATTCATTTTAACTCACTAAGAGTAATGTATATCTCACAACAAGGCTAGATACCAATAAACTGTTCTCATAAGTTAATTTTAATCAGAAATTAACTTATGTTCTGAGCTTAGGAGCCTTAATACTGTTTTACTCCCCATAAGTTAATTAACTGACAGAACCTAACTTATATTCAGAGCTCAGGAGCCTTAATACTTGTTTACTCTTACTCCCCCTTTTGTCATCAACAAAAGGAAATTTTCATAAAAGAAAAAAAATTTCAGAAATTTAAGAGAGTTTGAAAAACATGTGAGATAATCATGCAATCATATAGGTAATCAAGCAGCCAAGATTAACATCAGAGCATACTTGATTATACATGAAGTATATGACATTGCATTTGTAAAAATAGAATGATGTTCAGAAGCATAAAAAGATAGTTCAGAGCTTCTGATCAGAGCATTCTTTGTTCAGACACAGTTGTTCAGTATATCTTGTTCAGTATCACTGAACTATTTTAAACAAAATTGTTCAGATCATATACCTACTGAAAGTTTTAGCACTACTGAACTCTTTTCAGAACCTGAAAATGTATTGCTGCATATACCAAGATATAGCATTTGGTTCAGTGCTGCTGAATTCTTTCAAACAAAAACTGATACCAATTTTTAAATAAGTTCTGAAAGACTGAACATGTCTGATTCAATTTGAGCATTTGAAAAATGTGTCTGTGTTTGTTAAACATTTCAAAACTGAAAACAGAAAAACACATTTTCATATTGATGACTTTGGGAGGGACAAAGTATAACTTTCAAAGCTTTAAATCATCATTGCCCAGGGTTATACTTATCAGATTCTGACCAATAATTAGATAACTAATCAGATTCAGAAGTCAGAAATCCAGATTCTGAAACTTCAGACTCTGAAGTTTTTCAGAAACTTAGCTTTCTTCAGACTCTCAAGAGAGTGACTGATAAGCCTTAATTTCTGATGAACCTTAGAGTCTCAGTTTCTATTCAGATTCAAGCATATTTTTCAAGAGATAAAGTGCATGTTCAGATTCTTTTTGATAAAATTAAATCTGTCTTCTGTGAGGGGTTTTGTAAATATGTCAGCCCATTGATGATCAGTATCAATGAACTGAATATCCAAAACTCCCTTCTGAACATAATCTCTTATAAAATGATGTTTAATTTCTATATGCTTGGCTCTAGAATGCAAAATTGGATTTTTAGACAGACATATTGCAGCAGTATTATCACAATAGATAGGAATGTTGTTTTCATGAATCTGATAATCCTCTAATTGATGTTTCATCCAGAGCAGTTGTGTGCTACAACTTGCAGCTGAGATGTATTCTGCTTCTGCTGTTGACAAAGCAATAGTTGTTTGTCTTTTGCTGGCCCAGGATATCAGATTCTCACCAAGAAGCTGACAGTTTCCACTGGTGGATTTTCTTTCAATCATGTCCCCAGCATAATCAGCATCACAAAATCCAACTAGCTTATAATTCAAGGATTTCTTGTACAAAAGTCCCAAATTAGTTGTTCCTTTCAGATACCTAAAGATTCTCTTGACAGCAGTCATATGAGATTCTCTAGGATCTGACTGGAATCTAGCACACAGACAGACACTGAACAAAATATATGGCCTAGAAGCAGTTAAGTATAATAGAGAACCTATCATACCTCTGTACAGTTTCTGATCCACTTTTGAGCCATTGTCCTCTTTGCTTAAGGTGCAGGTTGGATGCATAGGTGTTGTCATCAGTTTGCAATCATCCAGCTGGAACTTCTTCAGAAGCTCCTTTGTGTATTTGGACTGATGAACATACACCCCATCTTTGCATTGGTTGATTTGAATTCCAAGAAAGAATTTCAACTCTCCCATCATGCTCATCTCAAATTCATCCTGCATTAACTTAGAAAACTCTTTGCAAAGAGAGGCATTAGTAGAACCAAATATGATATCATCAACATATATTTGTACTATTAAGATTTCTTTCTTAAGAGTTTTTCTAAAGAGTGTATTATCAACTTGACCTCTTACAAAATCATTTTTAAGTAAGAAATTGCTTAGCCTTTCATACCAAGCTCTGGGAGCTTGTTTCAGACCATACAAAGATTTCTTAAGTTTAAAAACAGAATCTGGATTTTTAATATCTTCAAAACCAGGAGGTTGTTTAACATACACTTCTTCAGAAATTACACCATTTAAGAAAGCACTCTTAACATCCATTTGGTACAAGATGATATCATGATTAACTGCATAGGAAAGAAGTAACCTGATTGCTTCCAGTCTTGCAACTGGAGCAAATGTCTCAGTGTAGTCTATTCCTTCCTGCTGGCTGTAGCCTTGAGCAACCAGTCTTGCTTTGTTTCTGATCACTTCTCCTTGTTCATTGAGCTTGTTCCTGAACACCCATTTTGTTCCAATGATGTTCTTGTTATCTGGTCTTGCAACTAGATCCCAGACATCATTCCTTTGAAACTGGTTCAGTTCTTCCTGCATAGCTACAATCCATCCATCATCTGCAAGTGCTTCATCAGATGTTGTGGGCTCAATCATTGATAGAAGTCCAAGCATAGACTCATTCTGACTGAATGCTGATCTTGTCTTTATTGGACTGCTCTTGTTTCCAATGATCAGTTCCTCAGGATGTGAAGCCTTGTACTTAAATGAGGTTCTGGGTGGATTTGCTTCTGAAGAACCATCAGGGGCTTGTTCAGAACCATGCTGGTCTTGATTTGCTTCAGAAGTAGTGTCATCATTTGAGAGTTTCTCAGTTTCTTCATTGTTTTCAGCTTCTGAACTTTCTTCAGACTCTGAACTGGGTTCAGCTTCTGAAGGTTCTTCTGAGAGTCTGAAATCTGCAAAACTCTCAACCAGCTCTGGTATTTCATTACCAGGCTTCTTATCATCAAATCTAATATGTATAGCTTCTTCAACAACATGTGTTTCAGAGTTATACACCCTGTATGCTTTGAATCTCTCCGAGTATCCTAAAAAGATACCCTTTTGAGCCTTAACATCAAATTCTTTAAGTAGATCTTATTGTTTAGTATGTAACAATACAACCAAACTGATGAAAATAAGAAATACTTGGTTTTCTTCCTTTAAAAAGTTCATATGCTGTTTTATTCAGAATAGGTCTGATATAAATCCTGTTCTGAATATAACATGTTGTGTTAACAACTTCTGCCCAAAAGTACTTTGCAATTTTGGATTCATGGATCATGGTTCTTGCCATTTCGTGCAAAGATCTGTTCTTTCTCTCTACAACTCTATTTTGTTGTGGAGTTCTAGGAGAAGAGAAATCATGGAAAATTCCATGATCTTCACAAAAATTTTCAAAAGGTTCATTTTCAAATTCCCTACCATGATCACTTTTGACTTTTAAAATTTTTAAGTCAGTTCAGTTTGTACTTGTTTGCAGAATTTGTTAAACACATCATATGTTTCATTTTTAGTTCTAAGGAATTTAACCCAAGTCCACCTACTATAATCATCAACAATTACAAGTTCATACTTCTTCCCATTGATTGAAGTTGTTCCCACAGGGGAAGTGGAATAATGTTAAAAGCAATTTAATCAATCAAATTATGAAATTTTATATATTGTGATAATTGGCGGATTTTAAACAAACGGAAAAGAATGAAGGAATTAATTGAACCAGTTAAAAAAATTATGATGAAACAATTTAAAACTTGAGGGATCAACCTTCAAATAAACTTGAGGGATCAATATCACTCAAAATAAACTAGAGGGATTAAAATTATACATAGCGCAAGAGGCTCATATTATTTATTATGCGGTGTAGTTTATTTAGAAGCGGTGAGTTTCGGTTTGGCGATTGGTTTGAAAACCACGTGTTTCGTTTGGATGGTAATACTGTAGGTACGTAGTTCTAGTATGATCTTTGGTTGAAGTTTTTTTTTTAGAGTTTTAGAATGTTATTGATGATAAAATATTTGATAATATTTTAGTTATGTTTTTGAGTCATTTTAGTAGAGTCTGAGACTATTTCAGATATGTTTTAGCTGAGTTGTTTATGGTTTAAGAGACTTTCTTTTTGTTTTCATTTGAGTACTTGTAATTCTATTTTTTTCTCAAAACCAGCAACTGCATGAGTGTTTTGAGTCATTATAGTGAGAAATCATGTAATTCAGCAAATCAAGACATCACATGGAGTTATGAAGGCATGAGAATGAAGATCAAAGGAGTTCAAGAAGGTTTTTGAAGACAATACAATGTTGGAAAATAATGTCTCAAGTCCCAAGATGAAAGCATGAAAGAAGAACACTCAAAGATCGAAGAAAAACGACATTTTTCGCACATTTTCCTGCCTATGAGAACAAAAGTCCCTTCCACATGCGCCTCAGGTGCATGGTTGCGGGACATTTTGCCTCTTTGTTTGTTTTTCAAGTTGAATAAGTGGAGAAGGCCCAGAAACTCAGTTCTAGCCCAGGTGGAAACTTGCCTATAAATAGACCCTTCCACACACTTTTATTCATCCAGAAACTTGGCAGTGCAAGTGAAGGCAAGCATCAAGGACAAAAAAAAAAAGGAGATTTCTAACCTCTCTTTGAGTATGTTTTGTAATTCTTCCTTATTTATGTTTTTTGTTGCCATGAACAACTAAACACCATCTGATTATTGTTCTAATATGAATCTCTATTTATTTGTTGAAATTTATTAATTTATTATGATCTACGTTTTATATGTTTCGGGTGTTATAATTCTTTTCAACATGTGGTGAGATATTCCTCGATGATTGAACTTTAGCGTTAGGGTTAATAGATTGACAACCTTCCTTGCTTTAACCTTAACTAGACTTTCGACCCGTGTGTTCGCACGGGTCTGATGTAAATCAGTAAACTCAGTCAAGTATTTTTATGAAGTCAAGCAAGGTGTATTAAAAATATCATTATAATATATTATGTTGCAACACAGACAATGAGATGAAAATATATATAAGCACAACAGAGTGTCCATAAATAAACTAAAGTACATTCTGAAAGATCTCTTTATAAACTACATTAGACGTCACATAACTATCATCACCTTCATCATCAATAACCAGCAATTTCAGGCCTTTTCTTGATGTTACCCTTGACAGTGCAACATAAAGCTGTCCGTGAGAGAAAATTTGTTGAGGCAAATAGACCCCAACATGCTTGAGAGATTGACTTTGACTCTTATTTATAGTCATAGCAAATGAGACAGACAATGGAAATTGTCGTCTTTGAAACTTGATAGGCAACTTTTTATCAAAAGGAGTCAGAGATAACCTTGGTATATAAACCTTTTGGCCAATATTTGTTCCAGATATTACCTTTGCTTCAAGTACATATTTACCCATCTTTGTGATTACCAACCTTGTTCCATTACACAAACCTAAGTTCAGATCAATATTCCTTAACAACATAACGGGGGCTCCAACTTTCAACCTTAGCTTGTAATTTGGAATCCCATAAAAATTTATGGTGTTTAAAAACTCATGTGTAAGCACTTCATCTGGAGAGTTGCTGCCTGACTTTGGGTAAATTGGGGAATCGTAACTCAAATATATTTTTTCCTCGCCAGGCAACAAATTCAACATGTAATCATTTACCTCGTCGACAATTGCATTCTTCGGTGCCAAAATAGCCCTATTCTGAAAAAAATGAAAGGTCAATCATGTTTTGCAGAATATCAGGGTATGTGCTATTTACAATGGCGGCAAGTGAATCACCATAACTTTTAAGGACCAAATCAGGGGGTATTTGGATTTGAATATCAACATCATTGCTCTCACCATCACTTCCATCGCCAATGGCCAATATCCATTCTGAGAATTCTCTCCTTTCTTGAACATCAGAGTCAGAACTCCCTGAAGAAAGTCTCATATTTTTGGTTAGTGTCAAGACCTCAACATAATTCCAGAGATGTGAAGAATTAATAGTAGCCTGCACAACCTCTTGTCCGGTTCCTTTGGGAATAACTGGTAGGATTTGGCGGAAATCTCCACCCAACACAACAACTTTTCCTCGAATGGAATGTCTGTCCTTCCATTATTGGAAGACCGAAGCACATCCCTTAATGCACGGTCGAAAGATTCAAAACAATGTTTGTGCATCATAGGTGCTTCATCCCAAATGATTAGCTTTGTCTTGATAATTAAGTTACCTAATGGACTCCTTGGTTTCATGCCACATGAAGAGAATTCATCAATGGTCAATGGAATAGCAAACCTTGAGTGTGCAGTTCTACCACCAGGAATAAGCAATGCGGCAATCCCACTCGACGCTACGGTCAACACAATGTGACTATCTGACCTTAATGCTGCTGACAATGCCCTCTAAATATAGGTCTTACCGGTTCCACCGTATCCATACAGAAAAAAGAAGCCCGATTTATTTTCACTAACCCTTGACATTATTCGATCATAGACTCCTCGTTGCTCATCAGTCATTGTTGCCATCAAATTGCGGTGCTCTTCAGCCAAAGCACCTCTATTTTTTTAATTTATTGCTAACCTGCTTCATAGGGTTTTCTATCACCATTCTTGCCTCCAATGTAAATTTAATAGTTTAATCTCATTCTTCGTTTATTTAAACAGGAATCATATCGCATAAATATAGGAGAAGGTGAACTAATCACATAAAATTGAAACTAAGCATACAAAGGAAATAGTTTAACCTGCTAACCTAGGATTTCATAATTAAGAAACATAAAATTGAAACTAAGCTGCAACGCAAACCTCATGCTTCTTATTTTGGATCATAAGTATTTCTTGGTGGTAGCATTTTGAAAAAAAACTCATGAGTGGTGATAGAAAACCCTGCTTTTATATGAGGTTTACGTTGACAACTGCAATTGCTAACCATGTGTATAGGGTTTTCTATCAACATTCATGCCTCCAATACACAAATTGAAACTTTCCATAATTAAGAAGCATATAAAAGCAGATGAACTAATCATCCTATTGTATACACATAAGCAAGAAAGATAACACAAAAGTTATAAAACACGCAACTTAAACATAAATCAATAAACAGAAAGCCATCGTATAAATAAATAGAAAACATGAAACACGCACCTTTCTGGTTGATTAGTTCATCAAAGGCTTGTTGATCCTTAGCAACCATGATAAAACTGTCCAAACACGACATGTTCAAACGACTACAAATCAAATCAGGACTATGGAAAAGGCAGACTGACAGAATGTAAAGTTGGAAAGGGAAGTAATGATTTCAATCGAATTTGCCATCTTAATATAGGAGAAGGTGATGTAAGGTTGCATGTTTCAAGTACGAAAACTATAGGTTTAGAAGGAAGGGACAAAAACGGCTGGTTTAAGTGTGAATTGGCTGGAAAAATGTGATGTTCAGTAATCAAGAATTCTAAACGGCTGATTCATAGCAGAAGGAATAACTCAGGTTAAAAGCATTGAATGTCATCTGCCATGGGAAGCTTGGAATTCGCGTGTTTACCCTTAGAATGAATTTGCGTGTTTATCCTTAAAGGCTGCAGCAAGAAATATATTCCAGTCAGTTCGAGGAGGGAACAACAGCAGTTAATGTTGTCTGCCATGGGAAGCTTGGAATTCGCGCGTGGCAGTTTGGAATGAATACAGCGACGCCACAGGTTGTATGAACAATTGGGGGTTTAGGGTTTACCACATGGGCCAACATATGGGAAGATCATTAATTAGGGCAAAGGGCGGGAAATGATATGGAATTAGGGTTAGGGATTGTTAGCCATCAGACCACCTTCATTTTATATTAAGTAAGATGGAGATGTAAGAAATTAAGAAGCCTTAATTTATTAGGGATTCTAGAATTTACCGGGTGGAAACATGTCAGTCCAACAAAGAAGATAGAGAGGATTTGAGTTCTAATCGCCGCTAAACCTCTAAATCAAACTATTTATTTTCTAGAATCAAAACTACTACTCTTATTGTACAAACAATTCAAACTTGCAAACCATAAACTCTTTACTGCTTTTTAATCAATAAGTTTAATAAATTGTTGAGTTGAACGACGATCTCTATGGAAACGATAACTTCCTACTTTATTACTTGTTGGTGTAGTGCACTTATCAAATTTGTCATCAATTATTTAGGATGACATCTGATCAAACTGAATATGTAGCTGAGATGGTTAGGTTGAAGTGGTATGTACGTGGTGTTGGGTGAAGGTGGTATTTATTTGTGTGGTAAGTCATTACTATATTGTTGTCCTTTGTTAGATAATATCTCTTTCCAGGAAAACAATCTTGATAGACGAACATGGAGGCTTGAAAGCAAATGAAGAATACGTTCTAAAAAAGAGTGTATCAATTACTGTCACATGTATTATAAAAAAATCAGAAAATTTTCAACATTACATAAAATTATTTGGAGGTTGGTTTTACTTCCGCTAGAAATTAATTGAATTAGTCGTCGTGAACTTAAATCAGTTGATAGAGATATTACATAATATAAGCAGGGATGTGGTTCGAATTCCGGACACCTCACTTATTCACTTTAATAAAAGATTAATTTCTAGCAACTTATTATTGGTAAAAATAATATCAATCCTTTAGGTTTTTTTTTTGACAGAAAATCATTCCTTTAGTTAGTTAGTAAGATAGAAAATTCTATTTTACAATTTGAATATAGAATAAAACATTTTTCACTCAAACTATTTTCCTAACGGAAAATCAGTTACGATGTAGTAAAACTAAAGACTTTTTCTAATAACACCCCAAAAATACATAGATACACCCAAATTTATTTAAAATATAATCATAATACCAAAATTACCCATGATTACACCCCCAATATACCTTTTTGATAATTGCATGCATAGTGGATGGCTAGTTTGTTGAAAGAACTAGAACTCGGCATGATGATCGATTAATTATTATTTTTTGAATGGGTCGATTAATTAATTGATTTCAATAGTAACATAGAATGGGAAATTTATATTATTTAGTTTACTTCTATGATCGATTAATTTTAATTGATATCTACTTTCTCTGTACTACGTTTTATTTCAATGTTAACACACAAAAAGAAGTCAAGGAAGTAGAATCTAGCATTATGATTTATGATCGATTAATTGATTTCATTTCATTTCTGAGCATATCACAAAAGAGAATGGGACATACCAGTGACAAAATCATAGGAATAGAGAGATGGATGAAGATAAAAATAAGAGGAAGATGTGAAGAAATTATGGAATGAGAAGAATAGAAAGAGAAATTAAAAAATGGTAATAGTTGAAAATTCTGAATTGAGGATATTTTTGTCAATTTAGAGTGTAATTGGAAGTTTATATGATGTAACTAGAAAAAATCAAAACTAAAACATAATCCAACTTTTTTTTTGAGCAAAAAACACTATCCAAACTTGAACATTTAAAATTATAACACCAATGTATGCATGATAAAGAAACTCACTTGAAAGTGATATGTGCATAGCCATGCCACATAATGCCATTCAAGTTATGGGACGAAATTGTTCCCGCAAAATACGACAATCATAGGGTGTGTGCCCTTTAATTATGGAATGGCAAAATCTGCCAAAGTTCTGTGGCAGTGTGGCAATATCATGTGATATAGGGAAATGGATATTTTTGTTAAATTCAAATAATTTACATTTTCTATAAAATTTTGTCACACTTTCAAAACACAAAATTAGGAAAAATTAAATAAAGGGATGGTTTCCACCTTTTGAGCAAAAGGTTGCCCACATAATTAAAAGCCATCCCCTTGAGGGAATGGTCCCCTTGATGGAAAGTCAATACTTGTACCTTTTAATAAATGTAAATAAAATGATTGCTAAAAAATAAATGTAAATTTTATGAGAGGATATGTAAACAATTTTTCTTGGAGATAAATGTAAATAGAAATAAAAATTAATATCAGAGTAAAAATAAAGAATATAGAAATGTAAATAAAATCAAAATAACTTCATCTCCTTAAAAAGAAAAAAAAAACTTTATCCAATTCAGATCTTAGTCCATTGGTAATTAGCCTTTGTTTTTTTGGCAAGTGGTCCATTGGTCGTTAATAAAACCTACAAAACAATATTTACAAATTCTACCAACTTTTGTTGTTGGGTGAAAAAATATTTTCTGCATCCAAGTGTAAAAACTGAATAGAACCATTATGAGAGAAAAAACACTCTATCTATCTACATCATTTATCACAAAGAAATATACTTGTTTTGTATTTTTTTTATTTTTTTTACAAAAACAAAGCAATATTCATTCATTCAAATTGATAAAATACATCAGATACAAAAATATGATCAAAATCGCTAAAATTGTAAAGGATGAATCTGCGAACAAACTCACAACACCAAAAGTTAATAGCATACAACTACAAAATGCTTACAAATAATATGATAAAATCTAAATCACCAGAATACCTTTGCTTCCAGATCTGCAACGTTGACGTCCAAATCATTAATTGAATCTGTGATTGACTGAAGCCGATCTTTTAATATGAACCAAACGAACACCGCAACAAGACACAATCAAACAACGTCGCACAAAAGACGAACAACACAATGCCACACTCAGACGACGAAATCACAAAAAAACACAAGAAAAACTTGATATATGTGGAAATCACTTATTTAGATCGAAAGAAAGGGGAAAAAAGATGCAAATGGTGATTTTATGTCAAAAAAATGACATAAAACCACCACTCCTTGATGAGTGAAAAAGAAAGAGAACTTAGAGAGAAGTTAGAGTTTCTCACACTAAAAAACTAGGGTCGGCGGAAAGTTTCGTTTTGTATTTTATTAGAGAGAAGTTGGAGTTTCTCTCACTAAAAAACTAGGGCCGGCGAAAAGTTTTGTTCTTTATTTTATTATAAGTCGTTTTGACATTTTCACAGATATTAAGAAATATGGTTAATTTTGTACTGGAAGGAGAAAATATGAGTGATTTAATAAAATTATCCCTTATTAATGATATGAAAAAAAGAGATTAAAAGAGTGGAAAAAAAGAGAGTGAATTAAAAGGTACCGGGTATGATAAAAAAAATCATTAATAATGTATTGGTATTGTAAAACGACTTATTATAAAAGCAAAACATTTTTTTTTAAAATGATTTATAATAAAATGCGGAGGGAGTGATTGATTATGTAAAAAAAAACACAATTAGTTGAATAATTTAAGCATTAAGCAATACTATCACTAGAGTCTAATCAACTAACTTTTCAACTTATTATTTTTAACAAGAAAATTCATTTATTCAATAACTTTTCTGTTGTGCATTAATTAACTTACAAATTATTTTTACCAAACAAAGCGGCTTCCAATCTTTCTTCCTTTTTTAACAAAAGCTGTCTTTTTCTTTTTTGACTCAAAACAAAAATGGTTTCCTTATGTTGCTAAGATTTCTCCACGAAAGGTACTCATGTTCGAGGTATGTTCCACAAATCTTAATGTGTATTTAATTTCATTTTTCGTTGATGCTTAATTGATTCTCGAAGACTATAATTGATTTTGAAATTTTTAAATATCATTAAGTGTAATCAATTTTGCCTCTAGAAATAATTTTAACATGAAACTATGATTTATAGGTTTTTATCTCCACATTTTGTCAAAAAGAAAGTTTTACCTCCACATGTGATTTTTATACTAAAATTTATTGTTCAAATTATATTTACGTAAGTCTATCTAAACATAAATCACTTCGCATTCAACTTAATTATATCTTTAACCAATTTTACAAAATAAATTTATTTAAGATAAAGTTTGTCACTTCTAAACCAAACATACACACATAATGTATTGGAGGTACTAAAATTTATCCTAGAAGTAAAAAATTAAATTGATTTTGACATGTTTAAATATCTTTGAATAAAATCGATTTTGCCTCTAGAATAAATTTCAGCTTAAAACCAAAATTGCAGCTTATAACTTAAAACATTGGACTGTAGATCTTACTATTTACACATGTAGGCCCTACAAACAAGGGTTGGGACCCTTAGAGTCAGGCTGGGCGCCCTCCAGAAGGGCACAAGACCCACCTGACAGTCATATATAACCTTAGGGAACTTTCCTAAAAAGAGGTCCTCTGGGGGCGCCCTCAGCAGCCTATGAGGGCGCCCTAGTCATGGTTTTGGCCCTATACGATTTGGGCCCAAACCATGATCGGATAGGCCTAAACCGAGACTACAAATAGTAACATTGGGATCATTCCCAAGGCATGACCTAAACAGACTCTAAAAACCCTAGTTTTCCTATATTGTACTCACAGTCAGTACAGTTGGCGCCCACCGTGGGGCTACGGTAAAACTGACCTAGTCACCATCTCTGAAAGAAAAGCAGCCGATTCGCGGCCTCCGAACATCACCAGAACGCCGTGAATCCACCGTGTCTTTCAGAAGCAACCCTGAAACCTCCGAATCCGCCGCGATTCAACCCTAAATCCATCCTTTTCCTGATAGACCCTGACTTTAATCAAACGTTCAACCCGTTCTTTGTTTGGAAAACCAATCCAAACCCTGAGATTCGCGAGCCCAATCGCTAATCTCCAACCGCCAATCTCAATCTTCACATACCGACTCAAACAACCGTCATCGCCACCATTGATGACGGACCCGGCAGCCTTAGAAGCCCAACAACAACAGATCCATCAGCTTTGCAACCACAACGAAGCCTTGCAAGCAACCATGGAGAGAAAGGGAGCCAATAACATTAAGGCTCACCAAGTAAACACAATCGACTTAGACCCGAGAGAGGAATTCCAGAATGAATGCCTTGAACCTATGAAGGACCTGAAGGAAGTTACAATAGGTCCAGAACCACATCAAACAACCAAGGTGGGGACTTCTCTAAATCCCGCCGAGGAGCAAAGTCAGATAGACCTTCTGAGGAAAAATTTGGACTTGTTTGCTTGGCAACCATCAGATATGCCAGGCATAGACCCCGCCATCGTATGACATCACCTCGCCCTACACCCAAGAGTGAAACCGGTTGCCCAGCGTAAAAGGAAGTTAGGCGAGGAAAGAAGGAAAGCAGTAGATGAAGAAGTCGCCAAACTAAGAGATGCCCGTTTCATAAGTGAGATCAAATATCCTACATGGCTGGCCAACGTCGTCCTCGAGAAAAAATCTAACAGAAAATGACGCATGTGCGTCGATTACACTGATTTAAACACCACCTTCCCAAAGGACCCCTATCCCCTCCCAAATATCGACCACATGATTGACAGCGCCTCAGGGTATCAGACCCTGAGTTTCATGGACGCGTACTCCGGTTACAACCAAATAAAGATGGATCCCCTTGACGCCCCAAAGACCGCTTTCATGACCAACCACCAAAACTATCACTACGAAGCCATGCCTTTCGGTTTAAAGAATGCTGGCGCTACTTTTCAAAGATTGATGGACACCGCCTTCGCAGAGCAAATCGGAAAAAACCTAGAAGTCTATATTGACGACTTGGTGGTAAAGACAAAGCAGGATAAAAGCCATTCAAAGGACCTGGAAGAGATCTTCGATCAAGTCCGAGCGTACAACATGCGCCTAAACCCAGCCAAATGCTCCTTTGGGGTTCATGCCGGAAAGTTCTTGGGCTTTATGTTGACTAGGCGCGGTATTGAAGCAAACCCTGACAAGTGCCAGGCGATAATCAACATGAGAAGTCCCTCTAATATCAAAGAAGTGCAGCAGTTGACAGGAAGGCTCGCGACGCTTTCCAGATTCTTATCTTGTGCCGGCGACAAAGCTTTTTCATTCTTCGCCTCAATCAAGAAGAAGGAGCTCTTTCAATGGACCGAAGAATGCGAGGAGGCTTTCGCAAAGATTAAAACATTTCTTTCCAGCCCGCCCGTTTTACATCGTCCAGATGCAGGCGCCGTTTTTTCCCTATACTTGTCCATATCAGAGAACGCCATGAGTTCTGTCCTCGTGCAAGATTCTGACGAAGGCGAAAAGCCGGTTTATTTTGTGAGCAAAGTGTTCAAGGGAGCAGAACTAAGATACCAGAAAATAGAGCGCCTCGTGTTGGCAGTAGTGGCAACGGCGAGAAAATTGCGCCCATACTTCCAAGGACACAGATCTGTTGTCAAGTCTAATGACCCCATTAAGCAGGTGCTTGGGAAGCCAAACCTCGCCGGAAGGATGGTGTCCTGGGCAGTAGAATTATCTGAATACGACATCCAGTATCTTCCCAGAGGTAGCATAAAGTCGCAGGTTCTGGCCGATTTCCTGGTAGAGTTTTCATCCCCGGTGGAAGAAGTCGCCCCCTTCGTATGACTATTATCAGTTGATGGATCCTCAAACCTCAAAGGCAGTGGAGCCGGCATAGTGCTGGAAGGGCCAGGGGGCCTGATCATAGAGCAGTCGCTTAGATTTGAGTTCAAGCCGAGCAACAACCAAGCAGAATATGAAGCCCTCGTAGCGGGCATGAAATTAGCACAGGAGATGAGAGCCGAGAACTTAAGGGCGAAGAGTGACTCCCAGTTGGTGACAAGTCAGATAACCGGGGAATACCAAGCAAAGGACAACCAGCTTGTTAAGTATTTAGCAAAAGATAATAGTTTAGCTTCCACTTTCAAGTTTTTCGAGGCAGTCTACGTTCCAAGGGAGCAAAATTCAAGAGCAGATCTCTTGTCTAAGCTTGCCAGCACCAAACGCCCGGGAAACAACAGAACGGTCATTCAAGAGGTGTTGGCAACCCCTAGCACAGAAATAATGGAGGTAAAAGCCGTGGAAAATGAAGAGGAGGGGTGGATAACGCCGCTCGTCAAGTATCTCACAGGATCGTTTGATCCCATAAGCGAGGAGGAAGAGTTACAAATACGGAGGAAAGCCTCGAAGTATTGTATGGTCGTTGGAAAATTATACAAGAGAAGCAGGGCAACACCTCTGCTCAGGTGCCTGGGCGAAAACGAGACCAACCTCGTCCTCCTAGAAGTGCATGAAGGAGTATGCGGAAGTCATATAGGCAGGCGATCCCTGGCCGCAAAACTCTTAAGAGCAGGTTACAACTGGCCAATGATGATCCAAGACAGCGCCGACTTTGTAAGAAAGTGTGACAAGTGCCGGAGGTTCTCTGACAAGAAACACGCCCCTGCTTGCGAGCTCACCTCAGTTTTCTCCCCATGGCCTTTCCATAAGTGGCCAGTGGACATTGTGGGTCTATTCCCATTGGCACCCAGGCAACTCAAGTTCCTCATAGTGGGGGTTGATTACTTTACCAAGTGGGTTGAGTTCGAGGCGGTCGCCAAGATCACGGCGGACAGAGTGATACGTTTCTACTGGAAAAAAAATCATATGCAGGTTTGGGCTACCCAAAGTCATCGTATCAGACAACGGAACCCAGTTCGCCAGCTCCAAGGTGGTAGAGTTCTGTAACCAGCTCGGAATCCAAACGAAGTTCGTGTCGGTCATCCACCCCCAAGCAAACGGACAAGCCGAATCTGCAAACAAGGTAATCTTAAACGGCATCAAAAAGAAGCTCGAAGACGCCAAGGGACTTTGGGCTGAACAGTTACATGAGGTGCTCTGGCCATATCATACGACGCCACACTCAACAACCAATGAAACCCCATTTACTATTGTCTATGGCGCAGACGCTATGCTCCCTGTGGAAATTGACACGCCAACATGGCGTCGCGAATTTTTTTTGGAAGAAGCTAATGAGACAGGCTTGCTATGCAGAATAGACATGATCGATGAGGTACGTGAAGCCGCACACATCCAAGAGTTCGCCGCCAAACAAAGAGCGGCTCGCCGATACAACTCGAAAGTAATCCCAAGGGACATGAAGGAGGGTGATTTGGTCCTAAGGCAGGTCGTCGCACCTACGCGGATTGGCAAACTACTACCTAACTGGGAAGGGCCATATCGAATCAAAGAGAAGCTAGCACATGGAGCATACAAGCTAGAGGAGCTGAATGGAGACACAGTGCCACGAACCTGGAATGCAGTTAATCTGCGCCATTACTACAGTTAAATATTTCATTATTCTTGCAAGGCGAACCACGTAGGACAAAACCGTCGTAACATTATTTAATTTAAACTCTTTGTATTTTTCGACTAATGAGAAAGAATAGAGGAGCACTCTTTTCCCTTGCGAAGGCTGGGGTTTTTAATGAGGCACCCTATTCCTGTTTATTTTTATCTGTGCCATGATTCCGACATTGCAGACATCATCATAACAAGTCAGACATCGTCAAAATTGCAAAGAAATCAAAAGAAAAAAGGGAGACGCCGCCTGATTCCTTAACCCAACGAGGGTTGCCACCTAATTCCTTAACCCCAATGAGGGCTCTAAGACGTCGTGAGCTTAAATGAGATCGCCACCTAATTCCTTAACCCCAACGAGGGCTCTAAGACGTCGTGAGCTTAAATGAGATCGCCACCTAATTCCTTAACCCCAATGAGGGCTCTAAGACGTCGTGAGCTTAAATGAGATCGCCACCTAATTCCTTAACCCAACGAGGGTTGCCACCTAATTCCTTAACCCCAATGAGGGTTCTAAGACGTCGCGAGCTTAAATGAGATCGCCACCTAATTCCTTAACCCCACTGAGGGCTCTAAGACGTCGTGAGCCGGAAATGACACCACCATCGAATTCCTTAACCCCAATGAGGGCTCTAAGGCGCCACGAAAATAGGATGATCCACGCAAGAAACAATAACATTGAGAATAAAATCACTCGACAATTTTTAACAAAGTCACGAGATAAGCACACGTAATAATCATCACCCAGGAGGCGCTCCCTAAGAAAAAGAAATTCCAAGATAGGAGGAACAGAAAGACGAGCAGCTTAAAGGAAAATGCATCATTACAAATCTAGAGAGAGTACCGAGTTCAAAACAAAATAAAAAATTACAACAAGTACGATTATGGTTCGTCCACTAGGACGCCATCTACAACAACCTTAAAAGAATCTAGAGACGAGAGGTCGACGTCCGGATGAAGAAAAGCAACCTGTTCTTTAGCACGGTCAAAACCATTCTCAAAAGACATGGCTAGCTCGCATTTGGCCTCTGAGATCTCAGCCTTTAACGCCACCTCCCTCTCGCCTCCGGAAGCAACCTCATCCCTCAACCGAAGAATCACCGCATCTTTTCCAGCCAGTGGCGTATCCAGGACCCTGGGTCAGGGGGTGCAGACTTTTTAATATAATTAAAAATTATATAAAAATATTATATATATATATATATATATATATATATATATATATATATTTGTAATAATTATTTGTCTTAGATACCAATTTTTCGTATGGTAAATTTTTCTTATTATTTTTCACTATTTAAACTTTCATCTTATTAAATAACAATTTTTTTAAAATAACAAGCACTTTTTTGTTATGATGAGAATCTCTTGACATGGAAGAAAAAAAGGAGAAGAAGAAAAGAAACATATAAAAGAAGAAAAAATAATTATTTGTAGTATATATTACATTTGTGAATCAATAACATGGTTGTTGATACAGCCAAGCGGCCAATGTCTTTTTAAATAGCAGTGGGAACATGAGTTCGATCCTTTGTAACTTCATTTTGGCATTAGGAGGTTTTTAAATAATTAAACAATAATAAAAATGGAAAGGACCCATGGTCAGAAAAATTCAAAGTCAGAAAAACTGATTATGATTAGACAAAAAAAAACTGTGTGATGTGATCGGTGCAGAAAAGTGAAGAGGAGGGATAAAAGGTTGGTGTGTAAGGAATAAAAAATTAGAACAATGAAGGATATTTGGGGTTTAGACCCAAAATCTTTGGGTCAAAAGTTTATTGTAAAAAATTTAGGGTGGTCATAATGCAAAAATATAAGGTTATTGGTGCAATTTTTCAAAGTTCAGGCTGTGCAGGTGCACAACCTCGTGATGCACAGGATCCGCCCCTGTCCCAGCCAAGTCAGCATCATGACCGATCTTCAGATCACTGATGCGCTCATCACATTCGAGCCTCATTGCCTCTTTGACCTCCTTCTCCTTTCTTTCTTGAGCTTCCTGCAACTCCTTCTCCAGCGCCTCACCTTACCCAACATCGTTTCTTCACAATGCACCAACTCTTCATGTTTGCAGTCCACTGGCATCAGGAGCATAATAGATCGCAAACAGTTCACACCCACATCCCTTGACATAAAGGGAATGAACTTCTGTTTCTCAACTTCCACATCGTCAGGATTAAAGGCTATCATTTCCTTCACATAGGCTCCGTAATCGAAATCTTTGCTCCAGAAGGATTGGACCTCCCGGCTGGAACCAGCAGATTCAATAGCAGGATGAGAGTGCTCCTTCTTGGATCTCCTCTCTATCACCAACTTCTCCTCCCTGGTTGGCGCCTTCTCCCTCCTCTCCTCTCGACCCTTCTCTTGCGCTACTTCAGCGACGACGTCACACTCAGGTTGGGCGTCAAGAACAACCTCAACCTTCCTCTTAGGCTTACGAAGAATAAGTCCAGAAGGGTCGCTGGCGACTAGCACCCCGACAGATTTCTTGGCCTTCATCTCATCCAAATACTTCTTCCTCTCCGCAGCAGTCATAGGCGCCATCGATTCTATAAGAACAAAATACAAAGATCAACACATAAGTTGCTAAGACAAAGAAGGCGAGAAAGCCAATCAAGTAAGGTTACGAAATCAACTCACGTAAATAAGTCTCTAAGCTATTGACATCCCCCCTCCCTATTCAACAACTCCCGGATATCCATGGGCAGCATTTTGTCCAAGAAACAAACGACATCTTTTTCATACTCGCTCAACTTCTCATAGTCAAACCCGGTGATGGAGGCCGGAGAACTCATCCAGCAGATTGGAAACCTCAACTCGCCCTGTACGCGCACTGCGGCTTCCTCGCAATCCTTTCCCCCTCTCGTCCTAAGGAAAGTTTGTCTCCAATTCTTGTAGTAGGAGGCGTAAGGCGGAAACAGCCTATTTCCAGGATGGGCGCCGACGGACACCCATGACAACTTGTCTACCCCCTTAGTACCATAAAAACTAAAAAAGGAGCCAGCTGAGGGTTCGAAACCTAGTCCCTTACACATGATTTCAAAAGCCCTGATGAACGCCCAACTGTTGGGCTGGAGCTGCGAGGGCGCCACGTTTAGCCAGTTTAGAACACTTACTTCGAAAGACGTGAAGGGATACTTTACGCCCAAGTCTTCAAAGACAGTCGTGTACATATAGAAGAATTCATGAGAAATGCCCTTAGGCATCCGTAGATACACTTTCTCACCAGGGCGTCAGGGCTCAAGAATCACGTCTTCTTCGAATACCGTCGAGGAGACACTGAGTTTGCTTCGAAAGAGCGCCACTCGCTGAGGATCCATATACATGGATTCCGAGCGCAATACTTCGTCAGCAAAATTCTCTTGTCCTGAACTACTAGCAGACGCCATATAACGAATTTCTCTACTATAGAAGGGACCTGGACGAACAGAAAGAACAACGCAATCAGACAAATTCCCACTATCATCTTCCCCCTCACTACCACTCAAATCGCTCGAAAATTCTCCTAAAACAGAATGGCCATAGTAGGCATTTTCAAAAGCCACCCAATCGGTGGTTCCGTCCGATCGCGTTGCGAACCTAATCGCCTCACCCAATAACTTATCCATCTTCTCCGAATTGGCCGGAGATATTACATTACCCTCCCTATCACACTCTTTGATAACCAACATGTCCTACCCTTAAATTACAAGAAGTGAAGACCTAACGTACAGAGGACGAGTTCGAAGAAAGATTACCTGTTTTTTATGAAAGCAGCAAGGAGCAGAGGAATGATCTGGGTTTGAAGAGCGCGATGATTGCCAAAGCTATTAACGGTTTGCAGAAGATATACGCTTTTGGGGAAAGAGGAGAAAGTGAGGGAAACGAAAAGGCAAAGAATGAACAGGAAACAAGGAAAGTAGATCCGAAAAACAGTTCAAAGTACAAAAGCCTGGGAAAGCGCGCAGATGAAGTCACTTAAATTGACACGATTTCCAAGAACCATTGCGATGCGAACACGTCAGCGAAAGCGAACGGTCGCTCTGTTTCAACCGTCGGATCTCATTAGGGCGCGCTCTGAATCTAAAATTCAAAAACGTATCACGCCCATATTGGGCTTAGTCATGGCGTGACGATCTTAACCACTCAATAAAGCCACTATCTCTACATAGTTTAAATCACCTCGCCTTGTTCCAAAGCTCGTGCTTGTTGGGCTAATAGGAATACTCTCGTCGGGCTAGCACCCACAAAGACCCCAAAACAAAAACATGGAGTTAACACCCATGTTGGGCTAGCACCCATGTTTGGTCCAACACCCGTATCGAGTTAGTACTCATAAAAAACTTTACACCCCATAATTCAAAAATTTTCACATAGCCTTATGACTAATAAGTCTCACTTACTGGGCAAGAGTCATAGACAAATTCCCATTAATAGTTTAATCACTTCGCCTTGTTCCAAAGCTCGTGCTTGTTGGGCTGTGGACTGTAGATCTTTTTATTTAGACCTGTAGGCCCTACAAACAAGGGTTGAGACCCTTAGAGTCAGGCTGGGCAGAGGGCACAAGACCCACCTGACAGTCATATATAACCTTAGGGAACTTTCCTAAAAAGAGGTCCTCTGGGGGCACCCTCAGCAGCCTATGAGGGCGCCCTAGTCATGGTTTTGACCCTATACGATTTGGGCCCAAACCATGATCGGATAGGCCCAAACCGATGCTACAAATAGTAACCTTGTGATCATTCCCAATGCATGACCTAAATAGACTCTGAAAACCCTAGTTTTCCTATATTGTACTCACAACCAGTACAAACATAATTTTACACTCGAATTTATTGTTCACTTCACTTTTATATATAAAGTCCAATTAAAAACAACTTTACTTTCATCTCACTTTTAGTGAAATCAATTTCACAAAGTATTCACACCACACATTTGATATTTGCTGGGAAAAGAGAAGCTACTATTTACACCTTCTTTCTAGATGCAGGCATACTTCATTTCCACCACGAAAAAGTCAATTTATGTCTCTGTATAATCAAACATAAAGATGTGTTTGATTTCAATTTTGTAGGTTAAAAAGGATTTTGGAGATCATATGATTGATTTTATATGTTTGGATGATTTTAATAAGAAATGATTTAATTTGTAAAATTGATTCTACTTGAATTTAAAATTTAAACTTTTTGACTTCTACAATTGATTTTAACTTTATTTTTGAAAGAAACAATTGATTTTAACCTTAAAATTATCTTAAATTCACTTTTATATAAAACATCCAAACATAAATAAATTTACATCAATTCATTTTTATTCTAAATCATGTTTAAGAACCAATTTTTGTCACTACAAAACAAAACAAAACAATTAAGTAATAGTAACTCTTTCCCCTTGATCCATATCTAATCTCAGTTGTGAAAGTTGCTATCTTTAAACAGTATAAAACATGCTATCACTTTCTCTCACCCCTTTCAAATCTGCTTTCACACCTTGAACTTGACTTCAAGTAGAAAAGTGATCCACAAGAACTAGTATTATTAGAACAACACGCCAACTTTTTCAAACCATTAACATTAATTAATGAAGTTGCTGTTCTCACCCCAAAACATTACATATTTATCCTAATGACTGCTCTCGGATTTACACTTTAAAAAATATCACAACGACAGTTAACTAGTACTGAGCAAAACATAGCGGTAGTTAACTACCGTCGGATAAATTTTTTAGCAATTTCAAAAATAGCAACAACAACTTTCTTAATTAATACTAATAATTACTATTAAACACACATTTAATAATAGTAAAAATAGTCAGATTAACGAGTGCCTCTGGGGCACTCTTTAAGCATTTCAAAAAAAGAATTTATTTCATAAAAAAATCAAATATTTCAATTTTCAATGCATTGATTACATAAACTTTTAAAAAAATTATTATTTAAAGGTCTTAAAAAGTGTCCCGAAAGCACTCGTTAACATTTTCATAGTAAAAAATAGATTTTTTTTTCATGTGTGTCTTGTCTTTTCTCACCTTCCTTGTCTCTTTACTCTCTCTCTTCTAAACACACTCTTCAGTCTTCACTTCGCTTCAACACACACAGAAAAAAAAAAGCTCTGAACTTTCTCTGATTTTCAACAACCCCATTTCAAAATCACCTTTCATTTTCCATTTCCATGCAGAAATTTCATCTGGGTCTTTCTCAAATCCCTCATTCACCATCAATGGAGGAAGATCACTCTTCATCTTCAATGTCAATCCTAAGCACACCCTTCTTAGAAACTCCAAAAAAACCTCCCTCAAAACCAAACAAAAGAACCATAGTCACAACATTAATGGAAGCTGCAACTTTCACATCTTCTTCATTCAAAGAAGACACCTATTTCATTTCCAACCTCAAATCCTCAGAGAAAAAAGCATTGAAACAGTTGAAGGAAAAGCTCTTATCTTCTGATGAAATTAACAACAATGGTTCCATGTGGGGTGTTTGTTTGATCAAAGGTGATGATGTTGCTGATGTGTTACTGTTGAAGTTTCTTAGAGCTAGAGACTTTAGAGTCAATGATGCTTACACGATGCTTGTGAAGTGTCTTTCTTGGAGGAAAGAATTTGGTGCTGAAAATGTTGTGGATGAAGATTTGGGATTCAAAGAGCTTGAAGGTGTTGTAGCTTTTACTCATGGGTTTGATAGAGAAGGACACCCTGTGTGTTACAATCATTATGGTGTGTTCAAAGATAAGGAAATGTATGAGAGGGTTTTTGGTGATGATGAAAAGTTGAAGAAGTTTTTGAGGTGGAGGGTTCAAGTTCTTGAGAGAGGAATCAAGCTTTTACAGTTTAAGCCTGGTGGGGTGAATTCTTTGATTCAAGTCACTGATCTTAAGGATATGCCTAAGAGTGAGTTAAGGGCTGTGTCAAATCAAATCATGTCATTGTTTCAAGATAACTATCCTGAAATGGTTGCTCGTAAGGTACCTTGATGACATTGTTTTTGTTCTGTTGTTTTTTGTTGATTTTATTTTGAAAAAGTAGCATGTATTGTTTTGTTATTTTGGTGTTGTTTATTTGGTTTTTATCAATGTCATTATATATGTTACACCTATATTTAGTATGACATGAAATTCACATTTTGTTGCTTTCAGATTTTCATCAATGTGCCATGGTATTTCAGCATGTTGTATTCAATGTTCAGTCCATTTCTGACTCAAAGAACTAAGAGCAAGTTTGTGATCTCCAAGGAAGGAAATGCTGCAGAAACACTCTACAAGTAAGTCTAATACATCAATGATGTTTATGTTTTTCAAGATGCAATTTTAGAAATTTTGGTTGTGATTCTTCATGTTAACTTTTGTTTAAACAAGGAATTCAAAATGGTTCTGATCTTCTGAACTTTTGTTTTATGTTTCCTTTCTAGGCTTTACTTTTGCTGAATTGGTCCTGTGTATGTATCAAACAAAATGACCATTCACCCCACAATTTCCTCTTTTATTATACTTCTATGTTGAGTTTGTTGTCTTTATTTGTTCAGATTTATAAGGCCTGAGAATATTCCTATTCAATATGGTGGACTGAGTCGACCTAGTGATTTTCAGAATGGTCCCCCAAAACCAGCTTCTGAGTTCACTGTTACAGGAGGAGAAAAAGTGAACATACAAATAGAAGGAATTGAGGTAACAATTTACTTCATTCTGTATACTCTTATTAGTGACTATATAATGGTACTTATGGTTTAAGGTTTTGAGTTTGAACTTTGGGACACTAAAATTTAACAACATTTTACATGGTTAACACTAATGAAGTGTTTGCTTTGGTTAATAGATATATTATTTGTCACAGTTCATTAACATTTAACCAGCTACTGAATTTCATTTCATTATCTACAAATTTTAACGTGATCAGTCACAATTTTTAGGTGTTGCTATCTATATGCAGATGAAAAACCTGAAATCGGGGTTTATAACGTTCAAATTTGTGGCAAACGAAATTCAAATTTGCTGTTAATAAAGTTCAATTTTTTTATTAATGAAATTCAGTTGATGATTAATTGATTATTAATAGGTTATCCAATTTTGATATACTCATCTCTGGGTAGTCAACTTTATCCGTGACTCTTAGTATAAGAATTCCAGGACCAAGAAACTTTCAAACAAATATGCTCGGCTGGATACGTGTGTGAATTGCGTTAACTATTTAAAACGTTTAATTTTGGTGTTCAAAATTGATGCTTAACATTTCTGATCCAATGTTAAAGCAATATGCTACATATGAGTTTTATTTTGTTAATTATTACTCTCACTATTTGTTGATTAGAGTGGTGCAACAATCAAGTGGGAGATTGTAGTTGGAGGCTGGGATTTGGAATACAGTGCTGAATTTGTCCCAAATGCAGAAGCTAGCTACACTATAGAAGTTGAAAAGGCAAGGAAGGTTAATGCGTCAGAAGAAGCAATTCAGAATTCATTCACAACAAAAGAAGCAGGCATAATGGTACTCTCAGTTGATAACTCTGCTTCTAGGAAGAAAAAAGTTGCTGCTTATCGCTATTTTGTCCGAAAATACAACAACAATACACCATCTGATATGCAATTAAGCCTCAAAATCAAATAGTGGTCACAACAACACTATTATGTTTGTTGTTTTTGCTGGTGATGTTACTTTTGATTTAATCATGTTAAAAAAGGTTCTTAGTGGTGTATTAGTACTTATTTGTTTTATGATGTAAAAAATAGTGAGAAATGGTGCATGATCAAATGAGTAAAGAAGAAAAGCAATTAGTTTTGCGTACTGTGATGTGTTTTGTCAGAGGGTATTGTCATTATAGACATTGGTCAATGAATTTACCTGCTCTTCAAGAATTTTGATGTGAGTATGTTGCATGCAATTT
Source organism: Medicago ruthenica (assembly GCA_018208015.1). Classification (NCBI taxonomy): domain Eukaryota; kingdom Viridiplantae; phylum Streptophyta; class Magnoliopsida; order Fabales; family Fabaceae; genus Medicago; species Medicago ruthenica. The sequence continues at coordinate 41,833,213 of CM031377.1, read as the reverse complement.
GTAATCCAATGACAGATAATATCTGATCTTATATATAAATTAGAAATGTTGTATTGAATGCTACATGACTATTACTTAGATGGTAAAAAGACTCGAGATAATTATATGCTGGAGCGCGGATTCAAACATGCAATACTTTCTTTTTGAATTTAGTATACGAGTTTTTCCGTTGGACTATTTGATAAAAAAATTTGTAGTGAATAAAATAATTTTAAATTTTTAAGAAGTTAAATGAACAATTTTTAAAACAATAGAGTTTCTGTATTACTGTTAAGTTTATGAGATGTTATTGAATCTGTGTGATAAAATCATGTGAAAGTATAAAGTGAAGGATTTTCTTTCCAAGTTGGAGACTAGGACAGTTCAGAAGAGGTAACGTGTTGTTTTAACAGCACGGTTTCTTGCCTAATGTGTTATTACATGATAATCAGTACTGTGTGTTGTCTACTTGTCTTCGTTCCCACATTGCAGACAACATCTGCTGTTGTTTTTCATTTTCAAGGATGATTGTACAATGTACAATGTGTGGTCTCATTATTCAAACTATCATTAATAAGAACATTGACAAAATGAACGCCGAACTTGAAAATCAGAAACTGAAAATTTCAGGACAATTCAGAAGGACTACTATACTTTTCATTTGAATCCTCTCTGATTGATTTCAGTATGGTAATAGATTATTAGGGTGTTTGGTACTGTTGCACGCGAAGAAAAACTGCGGCAAAGAACCGTGCTAATGTGGAAGTTGCATCGTATAGTTTCTCTGATTTCACGTCAATATTGCCTATGTTTGGAAAACAGCAAAAACACGGCAGCAACGCACGTTCAGCTGAAGCTAGGAAATGTTGCTTCAAGAAAACGTGAGGTGGCAAGGCTTTAAACGTGAGGTGGCGGTAACCCACTTGGTTACCAAACACACATTATCTCAAGATGCGAAAATGAAGCTCCAGCCATGGATTCAAAAATAAGTGTTGCAAGACTGTTTGGATCCGTGTTGGAACTTGGAACGCATGGCATTGTGAAATGTTTTTTTGACGCATGGGCGTGGCCTTATGCGGGTTGGGAAACCCGTTTCTGTTAAGGGGAAGGATGAAGACCAAATTAAAACCATGAGAGGCGATGGGGGAGACAAAATCCACTCCGTCTCGTTGTCATGCCTAAAATCAAGTTGAAGTGCGGATCAAGAATAGTATGGTTGAAAGTATTCTTCAAGTTACAAATTTTCTCACAAAAAATCAAGTGATGTTTTCTCGTGGTCCAAAGAATATATTTAGTCTGGGATCTCTATAAGAGCAGATTGTACAAGAGTAAACTCTATTAGAAAGAGAGCAAAGATGACTTTCAAGGAGAAAGCTTTTTCCTTCATACGGTCCACCATGTGACATAAGTTGATTTTCGAATGTTTGATAGAGGTTAAAATTAATTTAAAGGTATATAATTGATTTTGACACGTTTAGTTGATTATGAATAAAATTGATTTTAACTCTAAAATTTATTCTACTTAAAGTTAGTGTGGTTTTTGATTCTAGAATTTAGACAGAAATATATAGTTCAAATAACTTTTACATAAATATATTCAAACAAAAATCATTTTATATTCAATTCGCTTTCGGTTAAAATTAATTTTGCAAAATCAATTTACTCAAAATTAATTAACGTTGGTGCAGAATGAAAGCACACATCTCATGTTGATAAATTATTTTCATCTTGTTTTCATATGTCGTATATAGTTAAAAATTTGCAAATTATTACGGTCTTAAGCTTACATTTTCTATATCAAGAAACAGTAGCAGCAGTTGCTACATTCACCTCAGATTTGTACCAAACCATAATGATGGCTAGTATTCCACTTGCGCATGACTTTCTCTGTGATGTATTGATCCTATCCAAATGTGACAATTTGGGTACCCATTAATAAAAGGTGGGTAACACAACCTATGTTGAGTTGGCATCAATCAAAGTTATTTGTTTGTTTTCTATTATTTTGAATGTTATATAAATACATTGTTTTGATTGGGCCAACTCAACATGGGTAGTATTACCCACCTATTATTGATGGATAAACCAGAATTTCCCCTTTAAAAAACATGAAATAACTTTCAAAGGAAATCTAGCTAGAGCCTAATGAAACAGGCCTATACGAAAAGTTTAATCAAAGTCTACAATGTCATATTCTATTCACATACTGTTTCTGCAGAACTTTCGGCTCACAGCTACCATGTTTACAAGATTTTTAATTCAATACTGAAAATAATATTTGCATATTGATATATTTTTTATCCACAAAATATTTTCTTTTATGCTAAAATTTTGTATAAGTTGAAGTTCTGATTATGATTATTTTATTTGATAAAATCATAAAATAGACCAGTTTTAGTGAAAATTAGAGCAAGTAATACCTACTATAAGTGAATAAATTTGACTAAACTGCCCTGTTTTTGTAAGCCACTTCGAAATTAGTTTTCGACTCTATTAATATTTTAAAATAGTCTTTGTCTTTGTTAAAAGTTTCTCAATTAAGTGTCTCGTCATGTAACAAAAACATAGAGACATTGATCTAATTGAGAAACTTTTGACAAATACATGGACTATTTTGAAATATTAATAGAGTCAGGAACTAATTTGAGAGTAACTTACAAAGACAGGACCAAATTGGTGGTTTACTCGAATAAATTTTAATATCAAGAGTTAAAACACTAATACTATATCATAGTTTTTAGTGTTTAAGCTCAACTACTACAGTGATTACTGAGATTAAATGAAGGTTGAATTGAGCAAGATTGTATGAGTTCAATGAATTGGTGACTTGATCTTACCCAACCTAATGATGTAGGTGATGATTCTTCCACCAGATTCAACCCGGAGTTTCCTACATAGTCTGGATCTCAGCTTTAGCCAAATTGAATTTAAATCGATCCATGTACAACTTTAATTGAAATGCAACAATTTTAAAATGAATTTTTTTTTTCAATGGAGATAATCCTTTTCCGAGACAACATAACCAATAAAACACATTCCAATTTTTATTGATAGTGTGGACCAATGGCGGAGGCAGAAATCTTGAATAGTGAGGGCACCATATATAAATTTATAACAAAAAATTAGTAAAATTTAAATCGGTGGTCAGTATTTTAGATATGAGAAATGTTAGAAACTCTCTCTAACAATCAATCTTCTATTAGGTGAAATCCATGAACGACTTGCAATTTTATATGAGACTTATTTCCAAAGTATGATACCCTAATGAATTTCATCTAATAATAAAGTGGATGTTAGAGACGATATTAAAAAAAAAGTGTCGATAACACTCCTCTTATGCATTTTGAAACATTTTTCCACAATTTTCTCCTCCTCTTTTACTAACATATACTATTAAAATTATTATTTTTCTCGAAAGCTTGTTGCTTGAGCTTGATTGACAGTTTAATTAACTTGACCATAGTATCTATTTTCCTTGCTTTGAACAATTTGCTACGCACTCATTACAACTATAAGGTTGCCCCGCACTAATATCCCTGATATACCAGCTGAGACATGAAATTAGTGCCAAGAGAACAAGTGAGGTTCTACGAATCCTGGATACATAGTACGGGTGCAGGTATGATACGATACGGGTACATGGATACGTGAAATTTTTAAAATTTAGGATACGATACGACTAAGATACGTTAACAAAATATTTATATTAAAATTTATATCCATAAAAAATACTTGAAAAAAAAATAAGCATTGATTACTCTTCAATATTATATAATCATAAAAGTCACAATTTACAAAAAATAATACATGTGATCAAAATAAAAAATGAAACATTTTTCGTATCAATCATATTCTATTTTCATTCATATGTTAGGATATCAACAAATACATCAATAAAAGAACTCAAAACAAAGTTTGTTTAATGTTGATTGATTGTATCTCCTATCTAGTTACTTTCATCCACCAAAAATATAATTTTTAATTGGTTAATCGAAAAACAATTATAGTGATTTATATCTTAAATTGAATCATATACATCTTCATTGAATTTTCACAATACAGTCTCACTTTTTACCCTTCATTTTTTCCAGGATACGTCTCTGTGAAGTATATAATAAGTATCTGTGTGTATCTGTCGAATATCTTATAAATATCCGATAAAATATATATTTTAAATTAAAATAATTAATTATGATACTTCGTGGGTACGTATCTGAGAGCATCCATGAAATATCGATATCCAATACGTATCGATACGGATACGTTTTCATTTTAAAGTATCCGGACTTCATAGAAGAGGTTTGATTGTTTGGTATCAAAAACTTGACTTTGAATGAGCTGAATTTTAGAATTATTTTTTTTCGCCAAATGTTTGTGCAGGCAGGAGCCCACACAATGCTCTACTTGCCTCCGCCACTGGTGTGGACATAATGAGTCTAAATAATTAGTTGGGTATGTAGGTACAAAAAAAATATGATATTTTATACATATTATAATAGGTCTTCCCCTTCCTATCGCAACTTATCAAAAAAAGATTCGTTAGTCAGTTTCCAACACCTCCCTCCCAATTCAAATGGACTTGGTTATGTATTTTAACTCGACTATAACTTGACTGCGATTTGAATAGTTAGGTTTTTTGTATTGCTCTATAATACTTCAGATTATTCAACCTCTAAAATAAGAGGATCAAGAGTTACAATTTGATTTAGAAAAACGATCAAGTCGTAACTTTCGCTAGATTTTATGTGATTGGATATTACAATCCGATAAATCTGACGATCTTTTATGCAATGTGAGAGGCTTATAAAACAAGAGGTGTGTTATTTGAACATTCATTTGTGTTACAACCATATATTTATAAAGAAAAATAGGTATTAATACGAAAACCAAAATAATAGAAAAAGTAAAAATATAATGTGATTATGAGAAAGAAAGTTGTCACAAAAATTGTCATAAATTGGTTTTACAAATATCCTTTCTCGTAAAACAATTACCATGTTTTTTTGGCTTATTTGGTCTATTGATCCTCTAATTAATTTCCAGTTTTCATTTTGGTCCCATAACTAATAAAACCCACGTTTTGGTCCCTCATGTTTGCCTCCATTTGCCAAATAAATTCATGACTGTTAACTTTAACCTCAAATGTCTATGGTGGACCAACATTGTAGATAGTCCATCATAGACCTTATTAATATTTTCAATTTAACCCTTTGATATTTTTTTTTTAAAAAAGAAGATCGTTGGATCATGCAAATCTATCGTATCTTATAGTGAACTATAAAATACAATAGGCATGCGCGATTCTACGGTGTTCTTTTCTGAAAAAAGATCAAAGGGTTAAAATTAACAAAATTAATAAGGTCTACGGTGGACCATCTATAATGTTGGTGCATCATAGATATTTGAGGTTAAAGTTGACAGTCATAGATTTATTTGGCAAACGGAGGCAAATCTGAGGACCAAAACGTGAGTTTTATTAGTTATGAGACCAAAATGAAAACTGAAAATTAATTAGGGGATCAATAAACCAAATAAACATTTTTTTTATTCTTTCTTGTTTAGGCAAGGCCATCTCCTCAATGTGTGAGACTCTCTCAGCCCAGTATTGCCTCAAACGCTATCTTTCGCTACATTTTTTACTCTAAAATCTTATTGAAAACTACATTCCGGTAGACTTTTTTCTCAGTTTTAAGCAACATGGGATCGGGAACATAATTTCACGTCTTCAATAGCATTTTGATTAGAGTTACTTTTGCCTCTCAATGATTTTTTAAAACTTTGGACGAGAGTGTATTTAAGAATCGTAGGGGTAGGAAGAGAAGTTTTTTTTTTTTTTTTTTAATATATTAGTAGAAGAGAGATAACAATGCAGCCTATTCATTAACTAAGTATGCTCTTGTAGAGTCTAATACGACTTGGATTGAAGAAGATCCTTCTTTCTTTTGTGTTGGACCACCTGCTTTGCCGGTCTCCTCTTGTTCTAAATAAGACTTTATTAGTAAAAAAGTTAGTGGATATTTGATAAATTAATTTATAACAGATGAACTTAAAGTGGGTATCAGATAAACTAGCAAATAAGCTACCGGAATGAATTTAAAGAGTTTTGTTAAATTGAGGGTTCCACCCGCATCCAACAACTCCCCCACCTTCATTTGCTCCAAGCCGTGTACACATGGGCTTGTAATAAAATAAAAAGAGTAATGTTATATCAACATCTAAAAATCAACAACTATTTGACAGCTAGTATAAAAATTCTACACAATAAAAACGAGAAATAACTAATTAAAAAATGATATTGTATCTGCACAATATAGATATACGTTGTTGGACAGCTAAAAGGTTGTCAACATAACATTTCTCTAAAAAAAAATTCTACCGAATGCAGTCATGGAGCATTCTAAACATTTATACTATTTCAATTTTCAACACCTCTAACTAACACATGTGAAACAAAGATACCACACTAAATAAAACTTGAGTTATGGGCATAGACGTCAGCCAACAAAAAAAAATTAGTTCTTAAAATATCTAGCTTTGTAAATCCTTATAGCAATAGTATCCGGTTCGATTTGTAACTTCCAACCTTGCTTCTCTAGCATAGCTAAATTAAAGCAAAAAAAAGTGTCGAAATCCAATACCTCCGTGTTCTTTCCTCATTGTTGCCCCTATAGTGGATTGTAAGAGAAAAGTGCTTATACAATGAGTAAGAATTGACTCAAACCGTTATAGCATTTTCGGCTAGTATTGACGAACAAAATAGTAAGTGTACTATTTGTCAACAAATAGTAAAATTTATAAGTTTGTATCCACATCGATTGTGCAATTTCAACTTAATGATTAGGATATTTAAAGATTGTGGGGGTTACAATTGACAATGATTTGATTGACTTGACTTAAGAAAAGAAGTTAAAACAACTAGGTCATGTCAAATTTCCTTCTCTGAATTATTTGATAGCTAAATACTATGAACACAACGATCCGAATAGCCTGATTTTACGATATTTGAACAAAATAGTTAGGTCAATGTCTTGGTCACTAACACTCTCCACTGGTTACGGAACCCTAATGTCTTATGTGAGTCCATAATCAATAGAGGTTTGAAAGAATGCCAAATTATTGTCACAAGACATTATTAGAATATTTTTAAAGCTAATATAGGTTGAACGGTTAAATTAGGTCAACCCCTAAAGCAAAGGTTAGTAGTAATCGAGATATAGATCAATTTATGAATATTAAGGATAATAAACATTAAAGATAAATTTAACCGAATAAAATCAGAGCAATCAACTGTATTCAAAGGACATTTTTACATGATCAAACAATTTCAGAGAAGTTCCTCCTTCATGATCTAAACTAGAAAATTAACTACCCATGCTTGCTAAACATAAACTATTGAATATGAAAAGGTAAACATAGATAAAGGATCACCGGTTGATGATTCCTTGACTCACCAATGCCTCCAGTGCTTCTAACATCCCAACATCATGTTTCTACATTCGTCTGCTTGTCAAAATGTGTTTTTTCCACTAACCTATATACTCATTATTTATAGGCGAGCGTTTCCCTTCTTTTCAGAAACACTTGGCCTGCAATATGATGCAGGGTCTTCATATCGCAACGGGAGTTGCGACGAAAGAATACACCTCGTAATTCCTTCCGACCTTGTGGCACACAACTCATAAAATAAATTTCATTCTCTAAATTATTTGATTGACTTATTTGAGTTTAACTCTAACATTAGTACATGCAATGCTATTTTGAAGAATTTATAAAAACAACTTATAATATGTGCATAAGTTGTCCATAGCTTATTTTCATAACCTCTTCAAGATAATTTATGAATATTGATTATAACTTATGCAAAAATATTTATTTTATAGAATAGTTTATAATTACAAGCATTTATATTCTAACATGCAATTAAACTTTTATTCAAACAAGACTTTGTTTGAAAAAATATAGAGGCAAGTTTGGTTTCGGGATTATAATGAAATTGACATGTGGAAAGTCATATTATAAAGTAGACAAAAAAGTGATGTGTGAGATGAAGACAAGAAAGGAGTTAGGAAGAGAACACGTAGACTAAAATAGGAAGGAACGTGTCTAATATCTAGCATGCAAATAGGTATGATGTTTTGTTACTCAATGAACTCCTACATGTCCGCTTATTCCACAAAGAGTCTTTGGTTATAATTATATCATATGAATATGAATATGATATGATTCACAAGAAATAAATCAACAATATCTTAGAAAGCATTGAATTTATTAAAGATGGCACAAACAGTTAAGCCACATGAACCAAAGACAAAGTCATTTGATCTGTTGAGTGGACATAGCATACCTGCTATTGGATTAGGCACATGGAAATCTGGTTCACAAGCCATCAATTCTGTCTTCACAGCCATTGTTGAGGTAACTAATGTAACATATTGAGATTGAGATCATTATATTATTCATGATGAATATTAATAGTTTTTGAAAAATGAACATTCTGAATTTTGTCTCTAGGCTGGATATAGACACATTGACACTGCTGCTCAGTATGGAGTTCAAGAAGAGGTATATATCATATGCTTTCTGTTTCATATAAGTTTTAATTTGTTGATTCTAGATATAAATTCAAAAAAAAAAAAACTGAATTAATACGTTTATACAAGATTATAGTATATTAAACTCCTTAGTTTCATATAAAGAGATAGATGACGAACCAACAATGGATTGGTCCAAGTGGTCTAAGTGATAAGGGACTTGGCCCCTTAGCATGTGGTGGTCAGGGGTTCGATTCTTGGCGCACCAAAACATTCGGCTGGGAGGGGAAAACCAATCTTGTGTGTCCCACAGAAGTGGAAACTTTTTACCAATATCGTGGTAAAATAAAAGAGATAGATGAGGATTGTCTACGTAGAGTTTAGGAAGGATTGATCAAAGTATATATGAGAGTGAACTACTCTCTAATTAATGCATACAAACAAATTTTTCAGTAACTAATTAATAATTAATACTAATTAACCCACATAATCAATTGATTAATTTATTTATATAACACTTCTTACTTGTCCTACTAAATAGGTTGGACATGCACTTCAATCTGCCATGCAAGCAGGAGTGGAAAGGAAGGATCTATTTATCACCTCCAAGATATGGTAATAATGTAATTACATAATAGATAGATGTTAATACTTAAACTCTTTAGGTCTTTATGTTGATTCAATTGAATTTGTTGGTGTGAAATTTTATGGTTGCTATGCTAGGTGCACTGACTTGACCCCTGAAAGGGTAAGACCTGCCCTCAACAATACCCTTCAAGAACTCCAACTTGACTACCTTGATCTTTACTTGGTAATTAATTAATTAATAAACTTTCTATTGATCTTAAAATCTATACCTTTCTTTTTTCTACTTCTTTCATTCATGATGAATGTGATGCAGATTCACTGGCCATTTCTGTTGAAAGATGGGGCAAGCAGGCCTCCTAAAGCAGGAGAAGTGTTGGAGTTTGACATGGAAGGAGTTTGGAGAGAAATGGAGAAGCTTGTCAAGGAAAATCTTGTTAGAGACATTGGAATATGCAACTTCACTCTTACTAAACTGGACAAGCTACTCAATATTGCTCAAGTTATGCCTTCTGTATGCCAGGTAAAATTATGTTTATTCTACAAAGATTCATTTAATGTCTTAAGTTCTATGCTCTTGCTTAGATAAACAACTTAATTAAACAGTTATAGCATAAGTGTTTATCATATAACTATAAGTACTTATGCATAAGCTATATTTATAACAACAGATAAAATAAAGTTAAAATGTTTCCGTACTAGTTATAAGATATTTTTATACGCTTGCTATCTTAGAGAGCTTATGGAAATAAGCTAAAAACAATTTATGGACATGTTATAAGTTGTTTTCATAAGTTCTCTCTCAAAGAGACTCACAAGTGCATATGAAAGTAGTTAAGCTTAAGTAGATTCTAAGTAACGTTAATTTATGTATTAATTACAAAAAAGAACAATTCCAATGATTTGTGTATATGGTGTTTTGTGAATTGTGATAGATGGAGATGCATCCTGGGTGGAGAAATGATAAGATGCTCGAGGCTTGCAAGAAGAATGGCATCCATGTCACGGTAATTTACATGAAGGTTTTAAATAAAGGTCACGATAACGGTTGTGTTGTGATCTTTGGTACTGCAGAGAATTGCGGTCAAATGAAATTTGATGTGGCTTCAATTGCTGCCGCGTTATGTGGCTCAGATCGCATACACAGACCTTTGTTTAAAACCTTGATTACTACACTCCTAATTTGATTTTTCTTCATTTGTTTATATGGTTTTGTGATCGAATTTATTGATTGGAATTGACAAAATTGTTGCTATCTAGGCCTATTCACCACTTGGATCACAAGATGGTGGGAGAGATCTCATCCATGATCAAACGGTTGATAGGATAGCCAAGAAACTGAACAAGAGCCCAGGGCAGGTGTTGGTGAAGTGGGCCATCCAGAGAGGGACAAGTGTCATTCCCAAATCAACCAACCCAAATAGGATCAAAGAGAATGTGGTTGTCTTCAATTGGGAACTTCCAGAACATGACTTCAAAAAACTTAGCAACATACCAGATCAGGTAGATCACAGTAACAGCAATTGTGTATGCAGGATAATTGGAACACATAAGTCCTGTAAGAGTGAATAGGCAAATTGGTCCAAGCATCGGTCGAAATAGTTCCGAATTGATAAATAGATCTTTAAAATTGTTGATGTCATCCAAAATGGTCCATCCGTTGACTTCTACTATTGGAGCTATGACGTGGCACATTAACTGGATATGCTACATTGCATGTTGATCTCACATTAACGTCATCCCTCTAGTGCCTATGAAATTCAGGTCTTCTTGGGGACAAATTTGCCAGTAATTATTGGTAAATCAGTCCGTAAGAAACCTAAACTTCATAGACACGTCAATTCACAATGTGATGACATTTATGTGGGATCAACGTGGAAGGGTTATATATTTAATAAACGTGTCACATCATAATTCTTAATGATAAAAGCTTGCTTACATGACTATTTTGAGGACCAATTTGCAATTTCACTCTATAGCAAAATACTAATTATTCGGGTGAATGATCACTTTCATTGCTTATTGATACATGCAGAGGAGAGTCCTGGACGGTGAAGACCTCTTTGTGAACAAGAGTGAAGGGCCATTCAGGAGTGTAGAAGATATCTGGGACCAAGAAGATTAGACAACAACACTTGCATTAAGTTACTGTGTATCTTTTTTTTCTTCTTTCCTTTGTTTGCAAGGCACTTGGTAGCATTAGTTTAATGTACTAGTAGTTTATAAAAACGAGTTAAGATAGCTTGTACACATCAAGGTGCAAGAACTCTGTAAGCACAGATTTCTTATGCATAAATAGTTGTAGCTGCTTTATTACTTATGTCCACTACATATTAGCTCATATTAGCATGAAATATGATTCTGATTTAAAGAATGAAGTTGATTCACCACACAAAAAGTGTATTTTTTTTTTTTATCCAAAATCTAGAGTATCCAAAATTTTCAATCAAAGATTAATGATTATCACAATGTGTGACTAGATGTGCAATTTTCTGTAGTTGTGTTTGAGGAGTGTTAGAGGTGTATTGAAGTTAGAAAAAAATTAGTACACTTGCCGTCTAAGGCATCTGACACGTGTCGTATGGGCCACGAGCCACGACACTCTTAAACCTAGGAGTGTCCTTGCAAAATGATTACTACAAAAGAAAACTTGTTAAAAATCATGAGCTATTTTAAATGTTTTCAAATACCATTCTGCCCATCTTCAAATCTAACACAGAATTTGAAACCAAATTACAGCTACTTCAGCTTACATTAAAACTCACCTTCCAAATAAACCATCATTCTGTATAGCAGATAAGTCATAAATATTGCTATTGATAACATTGATAATGGTAAATAATTAGTTAATGGTGGTCCCTCAATGTCTTATAAGAAGGCATAGCCATTACATCTTTTGAGGAGTAAGCAAATTTTTTTTATCCCCTAAATATTTGAGTGAAAAATTAGATGAGTTTTTGAATATACCTCATCATTAAATTTAAATTTTTCACTCCACGTTTTAAGTCAACCCCAATAAGTTCTAAATTCTTCAACCTCATTTTTTTTGCACCTAAATATACAACATTTTAGGTTCAAAAACATGACCACTTATTAGAGCTTATCACAATGCCTTCAACTTCCATTAAGGTGCTTAGATGACTGTCTTTTACTCATATTTCTAGCAAGCCTTGGAAGTTTTGATATTGAATTTGCTCTAGCTAACCCTTCAAGAGCTTTCCATTCTTCATCCAGTTCCATTCCAACTTTTCCAGCAACAGTTTCATTGTCTTCATTTCGATGTGATTTAGAGTGCTTGCTGCGACGATGTCGACTTTTAGAGTGCTTGAAACTGGATTGAGAATGTGATAAAATAGGTTGATCATCAAGAAACAAGCATACGGCTGCACAATCGTCTATTTTCGATCCAGGATACTTATACTTCCAGGCTTTAACAGCACGCTTTACTAACAACTTCGCTGCTGTTGACTTTCTTGGCGCTGAAGCAACTATGTTTATTACTTCATTGTTTGTCAGCACATCCCATATCTGTTAAAATAAGGACACCGGTTTTGTGAGCTAACAGACACTGAAGGTGTTTTAAGAAAGAGATCCATGGTTCAAACTCTGAAAACTAACATAACAATTGTGTATCCGGAGAAAGAAAGGATCAAAGTTCAAAGATACAATTTCAATAAGTAAATATTGTTTAACTTCAACTTTAGAATCAAAGATCAAGGGTTGAAAGTTGAGATTCTAATAATGCTTACCCCATCAGTTGCCAAAACAACAAATTCATCTTGCTTGGTAATTTTTCTATAAAACACATCTGGGGCTGCAATGAGGCCATAATCTTTTAGGCAAAAGTCTCCAAAGGCTCTTGACATAGCTAGTCCAGGACAGTCATCATCAGGCATCCATATTCTGTACACATCTGGTTCTTCTTCCGCAGCGAAAACCCTTCCTTCACAGCTAAAGATTCTTGAAGATTCACCTGAAAAACATTGATAAAATTACAATTAGATTTGATAGGCTTGTATAATACTTGAGAACTGATGGCAATATTGATATACCAATACTTACTTGGAATATCCGGTTTCAAATCAACGGTAAGTTGAACAGCAATAAGTTGATCTCTATCTCTTGTGCAAAGAACTGCACGAGAATCGCCCAAATTTCCAACTATCAACTGGTCACCCTGCAATTTATAGGGTAAAAGCGATTAGTTTAGTTATGTTTTTGATGTCTCTGTGACTGCAGTTGAGGCTGCATCAGATACACTTGACTATGATTCTCTGCAATATTGAAAATATTATGCGACTGTGATTTCTTACCTTATGTAATTGCGAATATTATCTAGTTACACAGTTACATACCTGTTTAATTAAAGCTACAGCTGTACAACCACTGCAATAGCTATCAGTGTTAACTTCCCGAGCAAGATGATCATCCATTTCATCAAAGGATTTCAGAAAACATCCTTCCCATGAAGCAAGGGATATGTTGTTGATGCGGTTATTATTGTGGTGGACATCATCAAAAGTGTCGGTATCTGCGTCATTAGCATCATAGTATTTGGTGGCCTTCTGTTGTGCCATTTTGATTGCTGCAGATAGTTTCGAGGGTAGATTGTCGCGAATAAATTGCGAAACTTTGTGGCCTAGAGGACCATGACCGTCAAACACGCCACAGAAGACCATGCCTTCTTCTCCAGCATAGTCCTAATAATATATAGCATATTCAGCATTAATCATAGCTACATGTTACATTTCATCAATTAACAAGTATCACCATAATCTAATAATAAAGTCCATAAGATAAAATCACTTAATTCTATCATTATTGCTGGAATCATACAGCTAAGGAAATCTATCATGCCAAGAGAAGGCTATTAATGAAGAATTTTAGTAGCAATTCCTAAAGGTAAGAGACAAATTTGTATTATGAATTGTTGAATTTGATTTATTTGCAAATCTTGACAATTACATTATAGCCACAGAACAATTGCAAAAAAAGAAAAAAAAAAAAAAAGCAAAACAAATAATAAAGCTATGATCAACAAAATGTGAAAAGAAGGATGTAATTAATACAAGCTACAAATCCATATCTGAAAAAAGAGGAAGAAAAAGTGGGGAACAAAGTAATTCATAATTGCACGAATTGATAATTGATAATTATTATTAAAGCAAAAAAGCAATGTTCTAACAACAATATTGATTAATCAAATTGAAATGGAGCAAAAATCCATGATCAAAGAAAACTAGCAACCCACAAGAATTGATTGAAAAATTAAGAAAACCAACTAAAAACAAAAGCTCATCAAAATCAATGAAAATAATCAAATATCATAGAAAAAACAAAAAATGAAAACAATAAGATTAAGATAATATAATTACCTCCCAAACAGTCATTGAATCTTGGTTCACACCTTTCATACCCTGTTGTGTATACATTGAAACAAACTTAGAAAACCCTCTTAATCTAACCATTGCTCCATCATTTTGATACGTGACAGCATCATTGTTGTTATTATTATTATTAATATTATTATCTTCACTATCATCATATTCATATTCTCCATCATCCACCTCGGTTTCCACTCTGCCTCCTCGAAGAGAAACATCGTGGCTGCAACAGCCACCCATGTTTCTTGGAAGACAACTCAGAAATTATTTTGGAGAAGAAAAATGGAATATTTGTGAAGGGTGGGAATTAAGGTTAGAGAGAAGATGAAAATTGAGAAAGAAACATGCAAAGAGTTGGAAGAGACAGGAACATGGAAGAAGTGGTTGGTGTCATGTTTGAGACAAATTAAGGTTGAAATTTTGTTGCATGTTATTGTCTGTATCTTAGTTGGTTTGGTTTTTGTTTGTTGTCTGTTTTTTTTCATGGTTGGCAAATGTCAAAATTTTGATTTTATGTAACAGAAAATGAATATAATATATACAAACCTTAGAGATTAAATTAATTGATTGGTAATTAAATTATTGTTATGTAACTCTTTTTGACTGGAGACCATGGTTATATTAATTATTAAATGAAAAATAACTGTATAATTTAGATTTGGTCTAATGGTAGATTATCCTATTTTTGGTAGTTTTAATAAAATATTATTTTTGTTATCAATTTTTTACTAAAAATGTTAAATGTCTATTCTTTGAAGTAGAAGTGTTCATGTCCAATCCAATCCAATCCAAAGCAAACCGCAATAACTGAACCGAAAACCAAAAACCGAACATAACCAAAAACCGAAAACAATAAATAAACCGTAATTTTAAATGGATTGGATTGGTTTTCGGTTCTTAGAGTATAAACCGATCCAATACAATCCAAACTAAATTATTTATACTTGTGTGTGTGTATATATATATATATATATATATTATATGAATTTTTTATAAATGTTTCCTTAATTTACAATTCTGTAACTATTTTCTAGATTTGTTCTTTAAAAGCGTTGAATTTTTTTCCTTTTTTCAAGAAATATTATTAATTTATGATTCTGCAACTATTTTTTTAACCTACTATTTTATTTGCATTATATTGCTTTTAATTTCTACTTATTCATCTTTTTCGTAACCTTATCTTTTTATGAAAGGTCATAGAATAATAATATATTTTCTTAAAAGAAAATGAAAAAGTATACAACAATGAAAACCGAAAACCAATCCAATCCAAACCGAATTTTTTTGAATCGGATTGGATTGAGTTTGATTTTAGAACCAAACCAATTGGATGAACAAATAACAAAACCGAAAAAATTAGATCGGATAGTTTTTCCTCTCAATACCGAACCAATCCAATCCGGGAACACCCCTACTTTGAACCATAAACCGAAATTTTTTGGATCAGATTGGATTGAGTTTGATTTTAGAACCAAACCAATTGGATGAACAAATAACAAAACCGAAAAAATTAGATCGGATAGCTTTTCCTCTCAAAACCGAACCAATCCACTCCGGGAACACCCCTACTTTGAGAGGTTTATATTAGACACATCTCAAAGAAAAAAAGTACAATACTTTTTTATGAAGATGACAAATTAGCTCATCGAAATTGACATCGGAATAATCGAACACGAGACCTTAAGAAATAACACACTCTTAGGTCTCAAATCAATACCATGAAACCAAGACCAGTGGGTTAAAAAAGTACGATACCTAAAAGGAGATAAAATTCTTTTTGATGAATTATTATAAAAATATTAATTTACTATCCAAAAAAACTATATGAAATATCGAAAAGATTAGAGGATGATAAATGAATCTTTAATTCGTTAGTTTCATATTTTGAAATTAATTGTTTGAAGGAGGTTACGAATTATTAATGATGGTAACCCTTTTCAAAAACAAATGATGGTTACCGTTAATAGTATAAGTTGGACTATAAGTTTACAAGTGGATAAAGTTCCATTTTGTAAACCGATTTTGTAGGATTGAATCGAGTTTTACCCAAATTTTAACATGATACCAAAGTTTATTTAAGATATACTAGTATTGAACAGTCTATTATCAGGTCACCATTGTTGGATTAACCAAATCACATTTCAGATGTTTTGTCTTGGACTTAGGTTTAAGAGTCATACATTGAATGAGATAAAATCTGAATATATATGTATAAGTAGGGTCGATTTCATCTTAAAAAGACGTCTTTATAAAATTGAGTTAAATATCCAACTCAAGTTCTAAGAATTTATCTTATTATACTATTGAAAATTGACTTACTTAAATTAAATTGAGATGCACAAATTAGAACTTCTGATATTGTTTTCCAAACTCATTTTGTACCATAAAATTAAAAATTTATAAAATGTTGAATTATCATCGAGTGTCAATATAAAACTTGTTTACACTCACAATGTCCACTTTTTATTTTTGACGTATATGACTTAAATAACTATGACATTGTAGATTTACTCTCTAAAAAAAGTGGATTTTTTTTACTGAACTAAGAGTGGGGAAAACATCAGGGAGAAGTTTAGAGATCCCAACTAGGTCGGCACCCTCAAGAAACCCCATCCTCTGCCCCTCACTCATATAAATATTATTAGAAAAAAAGGGAAAATCTGTACAAAAGAGGGGGGACCAAACCAAAACTCTATGAAACAAGGTAGAAACAACAAATGAAAAACATTCCAAATCTTCATTGGGAATTCGGAGTTGGAGGACCCTGAGACCGGGTTTTAATTGTTGCGCGGCTTGCCCTTTTTTTTTGCGCCTTGGAAACATGCAGAGTGAAGGGCTCTTCTGTGTTGCTGCTGGAGTCTGTTAAAACTTGTTGAATGATTTATAAGTCTTTGTTAACCGTCTCAGACAACGATGCTTATTAAAAACCGAAAAAGGATGCTGACTAGCGAGTGCCTCACTGTCAACCTCTTGCGATGTTACATTTTGCTGGTCACATGTAACTAGCTCTAAAACTGGAATTTCTTACAAATTTTCATATGTAGGCCTTGCTATTTCATCGGTCACATTATTCAAAGCAAAATGGAATGAAGTGTCGGACATAACTGTATCCTTTTCTGAATGTTGTTCAGCCGGAGGAGCCAAAGCAACACCGGCATTTTGATGTTCTTCAGGCTCCGCAGGTGATGAACCTATCATAACACCTTGGGTGGGAACCACGACAGCAGAAGGTTCAATGCTTGCAGAATTGCGTTCAAGACTAATAACATTAGTAACAGCCGCGTTGGTAATGGGTACACTCACTGGTTCCACAAATGCTTTTGACGATCCTATGTTGTCTGGATTGGTCTTCTCATAGGGTTGCCGCAGCATAACAGGTTTTTGCATATTTTCTTTTTGTTTTCCTTTTTCCAACGCTGCAGGCTGTGCAAGGTGCACCCAGTGGCAATTCGAGACATGATTTCCAATAATTCAACAGTGAGAGCAGAAGTCCGGGATCCATTCATAAACGACTTCCATAGGAAACGCAAAGCCTTCCCTTTCGACCATTATCTCATGAAATAAATGGTGGGAAAAATCAATGTCAACAAGTACATGTGCGTAATGACCAAAAACACGTTTTTGAGTCGTTGTATCAATGAGAAGCAGAGTACCTATAGCACCGGCGATCTCCAAGAGTGTGCGCTCCAACCAATACTCTTGTGGCAGTAAACCGTACCCAC
This sequence comes from Medicago ruthenica, assembly GCA_018208015.1. Taxonomy (NCBI): domain Eukaryota; kingdom Viridiplantae; phylum Streptophyta; class Magnoliopsida; order Fabales; family Fabaceae; genus Medicago; species Medicago ruthenica. Next base: position 41,815,012 of record CM031377.1, on the reverse strand, counting down.
ACCTGTGCATGTGTCTGAATTTGCGTGTGTTTGTTGAAATCCTTTGTCCATTGAGACAAACGCAACAACCCCAGTTTCAAGTTAACCGTGCCCAAAGCCCATACCAGTCGCATATCATCAAAAGAGGCAAAGGAGAACTCATACAACTCTTTCCCAAGCGAAATCAGTTTCCATGGTGCGGTAGTTTTCCATTGTTTCGATAATTTATCTATGATTTCCTTCGCAATATAGGGTTTATCACCCTTGTTCAGAACAAGTCTACCATGCAAATTGGTCTTACATGTTGCAATACCCTTGACACACAACCGGTTGGGGAAGTGGTGCGGTTACAACAGTGGACGTTGGCGAGAGAACTTGGGCGAATGAACGAATGCGAGTATCCACAGGTGTTGGTGGAACCTTATTCGTGACATGAGATGGTTTCGAAGGAGCCAGTACCGTAGAGAGCTCAGACTGCCAATCGAAAGTCATGGCAGCTGCGCCCCCGACAAAAGAAAGGAACATGGATCAAACCCTAAGATCCAATCACGTCAAATTGAGAACAACCGAAATCAATTGATGGAAACTAGCACCGAACAACAACCAATCAGTGGCTAGTGATCCAAAGACACGTGAATTGAGAAACCAAACACACGTGAAAATTGCATTAATCAATGGTGAATGGGATTGGAGATACCAAGTGGATTCAATGGAGACAACCAAAAGCCACATGTAATTGGCACATAGAAGCAATGGAGATCGGCGCTAGGAAGAAACCCTAGTGGAGCCCATTTCCCTAAAAAACGTGGATTTACACACTTGGTTAAAAATCGAAAAATGAACTCTCAATTTATGAAAATTAACATTTCTCTTGGAGCCATTAAAAATCTACTTGCAAACAACTAACAGTCAATCACTTTCACATTGTTTTTACCTAATTCAACTTTAAAAAGTGTTTTACAAATTTCATTTGTTAGGAATTTTGTTTATATAAGTGTTAGGAAATATTCTAACATATGTATTAAAAATATTATCTATGTTGTATTCTTTTATCCTCTCAAAATGTTCTATTATTTTATCCATTTAAAGAAATAAGTAACTTCAAATATTTGGTCTAATAGTAACAAGTAATTTCAATTTATATGACATTTTTTTGTTCAACCCTTTCTTCTGTTTTTATTCTTGTCTCTTAACCCATGATGCAATTCCCGTCTAATTATTTCAAATTTTTATAGAAAAATATTAGTAGTTAATTAGTTAAAAAAGAAATGTTAGCAGTAAAGATTGGATTTTAGACCTCTCCATGTAATATTATTTGGTGTCCCGACTCAAACCACTGAGCTCCTCCTTTGAAGACACTAATGTGTGTTGTTTTACTTTAGTTTTTTGTCTTTTTATTTATTATTGTTTTGCTTTAGTTTATTCGTTCTAAAATAGTCCCACATAATATAAATGTCTTAGAGTTTAGAAAATATTGTTCTTTCTATCGACTAACCTCGCAACTCTGTCAAAAAACAAAGCGTGCATAAGGACAAGTATTTTATCTTAGGGGAATGCTAAAGAGTGTATTTAGTGCATATATTAAAATACTAAAAGTAGAAAGTTTGTATTAAAAAGTTGTGTAATCATTGCACTGACTAAATGAACAACTTGTATTTTCATGATAACTTTTTTTAATAAAATCCTTAAACAATGCCCTTATGACACTCGTTAGCAAAACTTTTTATCTTATATGGTAAATTATATTTTATTTAGACAAGCGCAAAATTTTTATTTAATAAAGAGAGTACCAAGTGTATTCTAACCACCATATGGCAAATTGTTTGCCTATATATAATACAAATGATGGAATATTTATGTTTGATTCCTTATCTTCTTTATTTTAGAATTTAGTTTTGTCTCTCACGTAGTATTCATTCCAAAATTGTTCAACATGTAGCAAATATTTTGTCAATGTTTCTTTCATAAGTTGTTCAGCATCTTATTATTTTTTATGTTAATTCTCCGGTTCTTAAAAAGAAGGGGTTCTGAAAATTGAGTTCGGTCGTAAGAGTAAGTTTTGTTTGATCAATGATTGTTTCACCCAATAATCAAACATGTCTTATGAATGATTCCTCATTAGATAGAGCTTGTTAACCACTTAAACTTAATTACTTGATTTGATCCTCTTCTTAGTTGGTAGCTTCGATCACAAATTGTACTATTTTATCTTTTCATGAGCTGCACTTTTTTTGGGTAAAAAATGTTTAATTCAACTAGTTCGAATCAGAGGATGAGTTGGTGGTCACAAGTTTAAATACAAACGACTGAGTAGATGTTAACCTAATGACAACTAATCGATAACATTTGACATTAAAAAGTCAAATGCAGAGGATAGTGGTAAATGTAAATATGGATCACCTTTGCTTTAATACCTTACGGTTTGGTTCGGCCAAAAAAAAAATACCATATGGTCTTTGCAAGCATCTCAAATTTAAAATCATCTTCACCGACTTTTTAATCTCTTTCATTCCCATCAGTCAAACCATACAGTTTGACGTATCAACCTCCCAATTCAACTCTTTCAAGTTTTTTAGAATGTTTCTTTTCTTCTTGAAATTATTGTACAAGTGACTAACATCGAATTTTTTGTCTATATACATGGCAAAAATTTGTAATATGAGAGACATTTAAGAATGAAAAATTAAATAAAGACAGAGACCATAAATAGCCGGTCATTTTCCATGTAGAAGAATATTATTTAGTAACTTAAGATAAAATTTACACTTTATGAGGTTACAACACCAATAATCAAACGTTATTCCACTATACAAGGGTAAATAGATCAAACTACGTCATAGTTTTTATAATACTAGATAATTATGTTAGATATTCAATTTCATAAACAGGTTCAATTTAATTTAAATTGACAATCATCAGCGGAAGCAAGAATTGAACACACGTTTATGATCAGATACAACATGTTTGATTTATTGAAATTCAAAGTTTAAGGTCATAGGAATACCTGGATCCATGACAAAGGAGTTTTCCGGTAGTAGCAATCTGAAACAACAGCAAAGTCAGCGGCGGCTGGTTTGGTTCTTCCTCAACCTGTACCCTTATGCTTTTATGCGCTTCAGATGGGGAGAAGAGCGGTTTTGCAATTGTACGGTATATTGGGGACCATAGCCTCTTTTATATTGGATGGTCATTAGGGTTTCCCATTATTCCGTTAATGGACCATCCAGACATCCACCCGTATCCAAGCCCATATCCCTTAAATAACTAATTATTGCTTTTAATAGAAATCTAATAAGCCTTTTCATTATTTGATCACTAATCAATTAAGGCCCTTAAATGATAAATAGCTAATATAATTAAAATAGATATACATGCCCACATAATAATCATTGGAATATAATAATTAATTAAATTATAATTAAATATTCCAACAATCTCCCACTTGGGCAATGTATCTAAACAATAATTATATCATTTCTTTAGGTGCACATCTGAATGCTATCTACCGTTAGATTTCAACTTTACAATCTGGTCCATCTCATACATTAATAATGGGACCACCGCGGTTGTCGTCACTGACATATAACGTGACGGAACCCCGACGACCACCATATCAATGAACTCAATGACATAGATCGATATGGGTGAGTGGCATGGAAATTTCATGCAATGTGATCTCTAAATCATGCCTATTTCCAACTGGTCCAACATAAGTCTTTATTGAGATCATAATGTAGTTCAATAGGTGCAATTAAAATTACCACAGTTGCACATAATAAAATTAAACTTGATATTGTTATAACAATAACACCACATAAGTTTTATTTCTGCAGAAAATCAAACATAACTGGAAGTTTGTACCAAAGTTACATCAATAATATAGAACATTAAACAAAATTAGGAATCGACTCCCACTAATCTAAGGCAACCGAAAAACCAAGGCCCATGTTTGTAACATGTCCATGAAAAGCCTTAGGTACCAAACCTTTAGTTAGTGGATCAGCTAGCATCAAGTCTGTTCCTATTTGTTCTATCAAAATTTGCTTCTCCTGAACTCTTTCTTTCACAACAAGGTACTTGATGTCGATAAATTTCGATTTCGTAGCACTCATATTGTTGTTGGAGTAAAGCACAGCTGCACTATTGTCACAATAAATCTTCAAGGGCCTCTGAATGCTCCCAATGATGCGCAGGCCAGTGACAAGGTTTCGCAGCCAAGTTCCATGATTTGATGCCTCAAAGCAAGCCACGAACTCCGTTGCCATGGTAGAGGGAGCCACTAAAGTCTGCTTAGCAGACTTCCAGGAGACGGCTCCTCCAGCCAAGAGGAAGATGTAACCAGATGTGGAACGTCTGCTATCCGGGCATCCTGCAAAATCAGAGTCAGAATATCCGACGATCTCCAAGTTGTCTGACTTCTGATAAGTGAGCACAAAGTCTCTTGTTCTCTTCAGGTAACGCATAACACGTTTTACTGCCGTCCAATGCTGCATACCAGGGTTGCTTTAAATATCTGCCAAGAACTCCTACAATGAAAGCTAAGTCGGGACGAGTACATACTTGAGCATACATGAGACTCCCCACAACCGAAGCGTAGGGAATCTTTTGCATCTCTTCCTTTTCAAGATCCGTAACGGGGCACTGTTTGAGACAAAATTTGTCTCCTTTAGCAACGGGTGTGTCTCCTGGTTTACTATCTTTCATGGAGAATCTATCCAAAACTGTATCGATATAGCTCCTTTGTGACAATCCCAAAATACCTCGAGGGCGATCTCTAAGTATTTGGATTCCTAAGACAAAAGAGGCGTCCCCAAGATCTTTCATCTCAAAATTCTTTGTGAGAAATTTCTTGGTTTCGTGCAATAAGCCTATATCGTTGCTTGCCAAAAGGATATCATCTACATATAATACCAAGAAAATATATTTACTCCCACTGAACTTTTGGTATAAACAATCATCAACTTGATTAGCCTCAAAACCAAACGAGGATATAACTTGATGAAATTTAAAATACCATTGACGGGAAGCCTGTTTAAGGCCATAGATGGATTTCTTAAGTTTGCAAACCATAGATTTTGGGTCACCTGACACAAAGTTCTCTGGTTGCACCATGTATATTGTTTCTTCAATGTTTCCATTTAAGAAAGCAGTCTTTACATCCATCTGATGCAGCTCTAAATCAAAATGAGCTACTAATGCCATTATGATCCTAAGAGAATCTTTCGAAGAAACCGGAGAGAAAGTCTCTTTATAATCAATGCCTTCCTTTTGAGTATAACCTTTGGCGACAAGACGAGCTTTATATCTCTCAACATTACCCTTTGAATCCCGTTTAGTTTTAAATATCCATTTACAACCAATGGGTTTCTTTCCTTCAGGTAATTCAACGAGATTCCATACATTGTTGTCAGCCATCGATTTCATCTCATCCTTCATGGCATCGACCCACTTAAGAGAGTTAGGACTTTGGATAGCTTGACTAAAGTTGATTGGGTCTTTCATAGTCAAACCAATGCCATCCTCATGTGTCTGAAGAAATACAACATAATCATCTGAAATTGCACTTCTCCTCTCTCTAGTGGATCTTCTTAATGGCGGTTCTTGAGGTTGTTGAATTTGAACTTCAGGTGGTGCTTGAGGAAGAAACTCAGCGTTGTCTTGTTCTTGAGGGATGTTATGAATAACATCATTGTTTGTTTCTGGATCTGTTTCTGGAACAAAAGCAGGCACAATAACTTGCTCATTGTCAGTAACAGTTTCTTCATCAAAGACAACACTCCTTATGTTTCCTTCCCCTCCAAATTCTACATCCTCAAGAAACCTTGCATTTCCCGTTTCAAAAAATTGTTTTACTAATGGGGTTGTAAAACTTGTACCCGCGAGAGTGTTCAGCGTACCCAACAAAATAGCAACTAATTGTCTTTGCATCCAACTTGTTTTCATGAGGCCTATAAGGTCGTGCTTCAGCTGGACATCCCCAAATGTGCAAGTGTTTAATGCTGGGCTTTTTCCCAGTCCACAGCTCATAAGGGGTTTTCGCTACTGCTTTACTAGGTACTCTATCAAGGATATAAACTGCGGTCTTTAATGCCTCTCCCCAAAATGACTCTGGAAGAGAAGAATGACTAATCATACTCCTCACCATATCTTTAAGAGTCCTGTTTCGTCGTTCTGCAACTCCATTCATGCTGGGTTTTCTCGGCATTGTATATTGTGGAACAATTCCACATTCTTTGAGGAAAAGCGCAAAGGGTCCTGGACGTTGTTCTCCTGATCCATCATATTGACCATAGTATTCACCACCACGGTCAGATTTGACAGCCTTAATTTTCTTTCCAAGTTTAAGTTCAACTTCAACTTTGAATGATTTGAACGTGTCCAGGGATTGAGATTTCTCATGAATTAAATACAGATAGCCGTACCTCGAGTAATCATCTATGAACGTAATAAAATACTTTTGTCCATTCCAAGAACTTGACGGAAAAGGACCACAAATATCAGTATGTATTAGTTCTAAGACGTCCTTAGCTCTTTCGGCATTGAAATTCCTTTTGTTTGTTTGCTTACCCTTGATACACTCAATGCAAACTTCAAAGTCTGACATATCTAAAGGTTCTAAAATTTCCTCCGACACAAGCCTCTAAATTCTCTGTTTAGAGATATGACCTAATCGCTTGTGCCATAAAATGGCGAAATTGCATTTTAATTTGCGTTTTGTACCTCGCGACTCTATTTGCAACATTTCGTTAAAGGAACGCTCAATATCAAGCATATATAGATTATCAATTAAAGACCCGTAACCAACAACATTTGAATTATTTGAGAGGCTAACTTTATTATCTCCAAATGAACAAGTAAAACCAAATTTGTCCAAAACAGAAATAGAAATTAAATTCCGTCTAATAGACGGTGCAACAAAAGTCTCAAATAAATCCAAATAACAACCAGTCTTTAATAATAATCTAAATGTTCCTATAGCCTCAACTGCAACCTTAGTGCCATCGCCCACATAGATGAATCTTTCAGCATCATTTGGCGGACGGCTCCACAGGCAGCCCTGCATAGACATACTAATGTGAGTAGTAGCACCAGAATCTACCCACCAAGTATCTATAGGTACAAAAACTAAATTAATTTCAGAACAAACAAAAGTGAGAAAATTACCCTTCTTTTCACGCCATGCGGCATACTTAGAACAATCCTTCTTTATGTGACCATTTTTCTTGCAGAAGAAACATTTGATCTCAGTTGGTTGTTCCTTTGCCTTCTTATTCTGTGAAGAATTTCCAGCATCCCTTTTCCTTTTATTCTGAGAGTTGGTTGCCAAGTGAGCACTTTCAGTCTTCTCCCTCTTCAGCCTCTCCTCCTCTTGCACACAGTGAGATATCAACTCATTCAGAGTCCATTTGTCCTTCTGAGTGTTATAACTCACCTTAAATTGCCCAAAGTGTGGCGGGAGAGAAATCAAAACCAAGTGCACAATTAAATCTTCAGGAAGTTCTAATTTCAGTGCCTTGAGTTTGGAGGCGAGATTAGACATTTCCAAGATGTACTCCCTTACGTTCCCTTTACCTTTGTAGCTCATTAGATGAGTTTGGATAAAACACTACTAGTTTCAACCTTATCATTCTTAGCAAAGAACTTCTCCACGGTTTCAAGGAACCCTTTAGCACTCTCACTCTCAGCAATCGAGCCCCTAATCATCTCTGGTATGGATCTTTTGATGATCATAAGACACATACGGTTTGATCGGTCCCATTTTTCTATTTTCGCTTCATTTGGATTCTCGGCAGTAGCAACGGGGCGTTCCTCTCTCAAGGATAAATCCAAGTCCATGCATCCAAGAACGATCTCAGCAGATTCCTTCCATGACTTGAAGTTCATCCCACTCAGCATAGGGATAGTGTTAATTTGAGCAGCAAAATTGGGAGCGGTGGCAGCAACAACTAAAAAACGAAAGAGAACAACAAACATACAATAACTTTAGCAGGCATGTCATAATAACCATAGAGACGTGCACAATTTCATTATATGCAAATTAAATAAGACTTAAACGAGATATCAAGCACATCATTAATTTCCAATCTTCGGATTGTAAAAATTAACTGCAAGCGATACTCTCAGCGCAACGATCAAATATTGACGATAAGTCCGGTCAAATAATGGTCACCTTGGGGCATCCCATTATTCACATGGATATAACTTTATAATCGACACATATTTATCATCACAAGTGCACAATTATCCGGCCAAGTTGCGCCTTCCTTGGGGCCGACAACAACTCGCATGAATAATTTTACACTACGTCCTTTTGTAAGCTTAATTGAAATCAATTTACACAACAGAGGTTACTTGGGCAACATTATTGTTTCAATCGAGTCAACTAATTTTACTAGACAATTCAATAGAATTACATGGGAAAGTCTTAAAAATTCACAAAAGAAACATTACTCACAAATGTAATGCAGATTGTATGTTTATATTCATCCTTTTAATAATCTTATGATTATTAAAGTATCGTTGTTGCGGGGAGGAATTCGCAAATTGAATTGAACAAAGGACAGTGCACATACATGCACTGTAGTTTGCGGGAAAGTGAACATAATCGCATATATATATACACCTTATAATACTTATTTGTTTCTTAAAAAAAAAAAAATTAATTGAAACAATTAGATGAGAAAAGAAACTGATGCCGTGCAAATTGATGAAAAAATAATTGAAATAATTGCTGCCGTGCACACATAATAGCATGAAACAAAAAATTGCTTAATGATTGCTGCCGTAAAAATTGCTGCCGTAACATTGAGCAATTAAAAAAAATTGCATGAAACAAAAATTGCATGAAACAAAAAATTGCTGCCGTAACATTGAGCAATTAAAAAAAATAAACCAAAGTGATTGTACTGTAAACCAAAAGGTACGGTAAAATTGGCATCAAAAATTGCAAGCAAGCAGGGAAAAAAGTTACGGCTGCCATCAAGCAAGCGATTGGCATAAAATAAAAACAACTGCCATAAAAAAAAAGGTTACGGCTGGAAAAAAAACAAACATATTCCAGAATCGTTACCGAATATGCAAGCAAGCATGTAATTCAATTATATACAACCGTAATTGATATTTCAAAAAATCATGAAAGTAGGGTTCATAAAAAATTGAAAAACAAAACAGAGAACCCAATTAATCCCAATAATCAAACATGAAGGTGGCTCTGATACCACTTGTTAGATATTCAATTTCATAAACAAGTTCAATTTAATTTAAATTGACAATCATCAGCGGAAGCAAGAATTGAACACACGTTTATGATCAGATACAACATGTTTGATTTATTGAAATTCAAAGTTTAAGGTCATAGGAATACCTGGATCCATGACAAAGGAGTTTTCCGGTAGTAGCAATCTGAAACAACAGTAAAGTCAGCGGCGGCTGGTTTGGTTCTTCCTCAACCTGTACCCTTATGCCTTTATGCGCTTCAGATGGGGAGAAGAGCGGTTTTGCAATTGTACGGTATATTGGGGACCATAGCCTCTTTTATATTGGATGGTCATTAGGGTTTCCCATTATTCCGTTAATGGACCATCCAGACATCCACCCGTATCCAAGCCCATATCCCTTAAATAACTAATTATTGTTTTTAATAGAAATCTAATAAGCCTTTTCATTATTTGATCACTAATCAATTAAGGCCCTTAAATGATAAATAGCTAATATAATTAAAATAGATATACATGCCCACATAATAATCATTGGAATATAATAATTAATTAAATTATAATTAAATATTCCAACAAATTAATGTAAAATTTTGTCGAATCTCTGTGACATGATCTATTACAAGGTTAATTAAGAAAAATAATAATCATATTGTCTAAACATATGTAACATGAGAGAGCATTCTCAAACTATAAATGACCAAAAAGATAAATTAAGCTTTTGCTTTTATGATTTATCCCATATGTAACATGAGAGACCATTCTCAAACTATAAATGACCAAAAAGATAAATTAAGCTTTTGCTTTTATGATTTATCCCACTTGAATCTTGCTCCTTTCTCGACAGAATAATAAATTCACCAAAATAAGCAGATAGAAGCATTAATGTAGAGTGCAGGAAGCACCACTTGCTAGCAAATAAAGTCTTCGGATCCATACATGAATGTGTTCATACTTCAAATTGCAGAGCTTGCATCACATCACATTACATGTTATCTTGGTCGTATCTTTAATATCGATTGGATATTTTGAATCTTGAAAGTCAACCAAGACTTGTGTATGTGGATGGAGTTGAAGGAGGTCCTTACTTAATTCAAGTTTGGTCCAACGAGTGGTAGAGCTAGAGTAAATTTTAGAAGTGGCCAATGTAAATAAAATAAAATACTTTTTAAAATGTATTGTATTAAACTTAATCAGTAAAAAAAATCATAATAATTATTCATAAAAGTTGATCTCGGACGATGTTTCGAGGATTCAAAGTCATCCACAATCGATTGACTATATACTAAACAGACTATCAATATCTTATTCAATAGAAAAAATTAAGTTATTTGCAAGAAATTATGCATCCTTTTTTCTTTATGAGTGTTGTCTTAACAATTTTAAGACAACATTTATAAAGAAAAATGATGCATAACTTCTTGCAAATATATCTAACTAAGAAGTAGGAGAAGTCCAGGTATTCAAAGAGTCGACATTAGTAGCATCAAACTTAGTCAACTAATCAACACATTCGTTATTTTCTCTCAATGTATGAATAAAGGCAACCATCCAAGAAATAGAGCTTCCTAATAAGGGAAAGATGAGTTGGGTGTAGATGAAAATCATTCTTCTTAGTATCAACAATCAAATCCAAAGCTAAGTGGGAGTTAGATTCCATGAAGATATATCGGTAACCAGTATCCCAAACCAACCGAAGGCCTCTCCAAATAGCTGAAAGTTCAGCTAATAAATTTGAAGCTCTAGCACAAGATCCAGAAAAACCATGAATCTAAATTCCTCTATCATTTCTCAAGAGACCCTCAAAACCTACATTACAAGGATTACCAAAAGAAGAGCCGTCCACATTCACTTCAATATAGCCTTCAAGAGGATTCCATTGAACCTGACAAATCACACACCGCTTGTTAGTGGGATCGAGCGCATGTACCATGGAAGAATGATAAGAGAATATATTATTAGTTGAAGCCCGAGTATTTTTCTTCATATTTTGAAATATATCTTCGTTTCTATTTCGCCAAATCTCAAAACAGGTTGCAATAAAAAAAAGTGTCTGCCTCACTATTAGCATGGTGTTTAAACCAAATCTGACAATCTTGTATGTAAAAATTATTAAGATAACTAGGATGAAAGTAACTCCATATAGCCATTGCGCCAAGGAAATCACAAAGAGTATGCATATCATTTTCAACAATCGCACAACATCTATGACATAAACTGTTCATGGTAAGATGACGTAAACATCTAAAGACATTAGTATGAAGACTACTGTAACACCCATATAAAGATTGCCTAGGATCTTATACGAGTATTAAAATTTCGTACTGGATGCATTAATTTACAATACTGAAAGTTATCTCATAATATTACATCACATAGTAATAATACATCCAACTGCTTACATATCCTTTTTGATAAATATACAACAAAGGTACAACATCTGAATACAGGTAAACTGAAACAACAAAAACCGGCACGCTCAATCCAAAGCTTTCTCCTGACCCTTGCTGCGTGCAACCTGTGAACCTGCATCAGAAGGAATGGGATGAGACATAATGTCTCAGTGAGCTCCAGCCCAACCTACTGTTGGCAACCTCAGGGAACCTAGGGTCGCCATGCCTACTTTGGCAATCTCGGGGATCCTATGATCGTCAAGCTTTAATCTTACCCATAAAGGGTTTTCACCTGATAACTGAATAGCCATGCTATCTAAACTATATCCTGATAACTTAGTGATCGAGGGAACTCCTAAGATCACCATCTGATACCTAGCTGAGGTATATACTGCCTGATAACATAATAAAGTATAAACTGATACATACATGTTAGATGTTAGCGTGTAACAAACATTATTACAGAGTTCATTTTATGGAATGCCCCCGAGTGGAGTAACCCTGAAGCACATTCCCCTGATAACCGGTGAAAATTCCCATTTGAGGCTAATCACCGGACTCCTCTTATCGTTGTGTGGACAAACTCTCTCGAAGAAGTCCCATCCGGCCTGATCCGGAGTCTGCTGAACACAACTTAACTTGCATGTAGACAACCCTCTCGGAGAAGTCTCATCCGGCATAATCCGGAGTCTGCTGAACATGCTAACATAGTCTTAAAAACTTACGTGTGGATAGCCCTTTCGGAGAAATCCCATCCGGCGTATCCCGGAGTCTGATGAACACGTTATCATAATTTTAGAATCTGATACATCAAACTATTCTTATGCATATATAATGCATTCCCCAAGTACTTAACATGAGGTTCTTAACCTATACTAAGGTTCAAGCTTATCGTTCTCATAAGCCACCTAATCATGTCGGGTATCTGAACCCCCTTAGGCCTATCTGAGGCCTTGAATGTACTGACACATTCCTATTATCCTTGTATTCTAACCCGAATACATCTCTATTCCTGCTTACCTAACATAGTTTCTTGACATATCGTTGTCATATGTCATCCTTAAGAGTTACTAACTCAGTTGTAACAATTTCTGATTCCTCGGACCTTTGTTTTGCACTTTCCATACGTTACCTATTCCTTGCTCCTTTATGATTTTTTTTCCATTAAAGACCCTTAGGATGAGTTAAAATGGTGTTCTTTGATTCCTTAAAGTTTTTGGAGAAAACGGTTGCGAAAAACCTCACTTACACACACCAGATACCCAAAACAGCTCAGCTGACAAATGCTGTTCTGGTGAGCACGCTATAGCGACGGGCTGGTCGCTATAGCGACCGTAGGCAATGTCAAAATACGCCTGCTCGCTGCAGCGACGTGCTGGTCGCTGTAGCGACCATGACAATACAGAAATTGCTGAAAACTGTATTTTTCCACCACTTTTACTCAACCTAAGTTACCCAAGCTTCCCAACCATGTAGGAATGATTTTCTATTACAAAATAACTGATTAAAACATGGATTTTGCAAGGAATTGATAACAATTAGGATTAGGGCACAAAAACAATATCTTAGCATAACATGAAATACTCACACAACTCACTCCAGGTGGGTTCTAAAAACCCTAGGGAGCTCACATAATGCTGGTGATAATCTTGCTAAGCTTCAAATCCAAACCCCAACTTGATAAATCTTCCTTTTACTTGGTTTTCCTTAGCTTTCTCTTGCTCTAATCTCCCAAATCTAGCTTGCTTATGATTCAAGAAGTTTGGAAGGAAGGAAGATGATGATTGGCAGCACAGGAGAGGATGGCGCAAGGTTAGAGAGAGAGGGAGAGGAATTCAGCTTCTTAGAGAGAGAAAGGATGAGTGAAAATGACATAACTTTGCCTTGCCATGCTTATCTAAAGCCTTATGCGTGAAAAATACACTTATACCCTTACTACACGCAATCTCCCTAACACTGATAAAAGTTACGTCTAAGCGGGATATTACAATCTACCCCCCCTTAAGAAATTTCGTCCTGGAAATTAGAATTTACCTGAAAATAGATGCGGATAATTCATTTGCATCTCCGATTCTAGCTCTCAAGTGGCTTCACCGTCGGGAGAACCTTTCCATACAACCTTGACAATTGGAATTTCTTTATTCCTCAAGGACTTGATATCGCGATCAACAATCTGTTCTGGTTCTGGCTGAAACGTTAAATCTGATCTCAAGTCAAAAGTTCCCAACTCTACCGGTTGAAAAGGATCTGGAATGAACTTCCTTAACTGAGAGACATGAAAAACATTATGCAATCCTGACATAGCTGGTGGCAGAGCCAACTGATAAGCTGCCGGACTGACGCGTTTAAGAATCTGAAACGGCCCAATAAATCTTGGACACAACTTCTTTATCCTGAAAACGCCACGTAAACCTAACTTAGGTGTAACATTCAGGAATACGTGATCTCCCACTTCGAACTCTAAAGGCCTTCGCCTCTTGTCTGCATAACTTTTCTGACGACTCTGAGCAGTTCTCATCTTATCCTGAATAGATTTGATTTTCAGAGTGGTCTCCTAAATAATTTCGGGTCCCAGAATACTCTTGTCTCTAACCTCTGCCCAACAAAGTGGTGTTCTACACTTTCTGCCATATAATGCCTCGTATGGTGCCATTCCAATACTAAAATCGTAACTGTTGTTGTAAGAAAATTCAATCAAAGGCAGATGATTATTCCAACTTCCTCCATCTTCTAAGATGCATGCATGTAACATATCTTCTAATGTCTGAATAGTTCTCTCGGATTGACCGTCTGTTTGAGGATGATGGGACGTACTCATCTTTAACCTCGTTCCTAAAGCCTTTTGAAAAGCTTTCCAAAAGTGAGAGGTAAAGATTGGATCTCTATCCGAAACAATACTAGTTGGAACACCATGCAGTTTCATAATCTCTACAACAAATAACTCTGCATACTGAGCAGCCTTGTATGTAGTCCTAACCGGTAAAAAGTGAGCAAACTTGGTTAATCGGTAGACAACTACCCAAATTGAATCATGTCCTCGCTGTGTTCTAGGTAATCCCGTTACAAAATCCATAGATATCTCTTCCCATTTCCACTGAGGGATTTTCAATGGTACTAGCACCCCTGCAAGCCTCTGGTGTTCAATCTTTACTTGTTGACACACAATACATCGTGATACAAATTCCACAATATCGGTCTTCATACCAGGCCACCAATAATCTCTCTTCAAATCTTGATACATCTTAGTGGTACCCGGATGGATACTGAAACTACTCTTGTGTGCCTCTTCCAAAATTAACCTCTTCAAATTAGCATCATTCGGGACATAAATCCTACCTTCAAACAGCAACGTGCCATCTGATGCCCTTGAAAACTCTGATTGCCATACCCTTCTCTGAAGATCCATATCCAATCCTTGAGCCTGTGCGATTCTGGACCGCAAATCACAAGTGATCTCTAGTTTTTGCAACAAAATGCCATTGTCCATCTCTGTGACACTGAGATTAAGATCTCTGAATCTTTCATACAAACCACAAGTGTGCATCAACACTTCTGCTCTAACCAAGGATTTCCTGCTTAAGGCGTCAGCAACTACGTTCACCTTTCCCGGATGGTACTTTAAATCAAAATCAAAATCTTTTAAGTATTCCATCCATCTTCTCTGCCTCATGTTCAACTCCCGTTGATCAAACAAATACTTTAAGCTTTTATGGTCACTGAACAAGTCGAACTGCGCTCCATATAAATGGTGCCTCCATACCTTCAAAGCAAAAACTATAGCTGCTAGCTCAAGGTCATGTGTGGGGTAATTCTCCTCATGAGATTTAAGTTGCTGAGAAGCATAGGCTATTACATTCCCTTCCTGCATGAGCACACTGCCCAGTCCTTTAGAGGACGCATCACAATATACAACATATTTCTTGTCAGAATCCAGTATTGCTAACACTGGAGCCTTAGATGATTTCTTTCTTAAAGTTCTGAAGCTCTTCTCACACTCCTCGTCCCACACGAAAGGCACCTCCTTCCTAGTGAGACGTGTCAAAGGCAAAGCAACTTTAGAAAACCTCATAATAAATCTTCGGTAGTAACCTGCTAAGCCCAAGAAGCTTCTAACTTCAGCCACATTCGTTGGTCTGGCCCAATTAAGGACAACTTCAACTTTTGACGAATCCACTGACACTCCTCCTTGAGAGATAACATGACCCAAAAACTTGATTTCTGACAACCAAAATTCACATTTACTGAATTTGGCATACAATTTCTTTTCTCTGAGAATGTTCAAAACGATCTCCAGGTGATGGGCGTGTTCCTGAGGGTCCTTTGAATAAATCAAAATATCATCAATGAAGATTACCACAAACTGATCCAGATAAGGCTGAAAAATTCTGTTCATGTAGTCCATAAACACTGCTGGGGCATTAGTCACTCCAAAAGGCATAACTAGGAATTCGTAATGTCCATAACGTGTTCTGAACGCCGTCTTGGATACATCTGACGATTTGATACGAATCTGGTGGTATCCTGATCTGAGGTCAATCTTAGAAAATACCGTTGCTCCCTTGAGCTGATCTAGAAGATCACCAATCCTTGGAAGAGGATACTTATTCTTTATAGTTACCTTATTTAACTGGCGGTAGGGGTGTGCAAAATATTCAGTTAAGTGAACCAAACTACTAACTGAACTGCACTGAACCATATTTTAACTGAACCACTTCATACAGTTTTGAACTGAACCACTTTTTACAAACCAATTTAAATTCAGTTTAAAACCAGTTCAAAACCGGTTTATATATATGAATTGATTTTTATCTTAGTTTAATTTTTTCAAATACATAAACAACATTAACACCAGCTATAAACCACGCCCAATCATCAAAATCACCACTTTTCATCAACACCTACCTAATCCCAAATCCAACTAAGCTCATTCCACAACAAAATCAAAATTAGTTAGTTGGCGGAGGAAACGGCGGTGGCTCCGGCGGTGACTCCGGGAAGAGTAACTCATTCAGCGGCGAGAGTAACTCGTTCATCCGTGAAGAGTTCAGTTTCCAAGTTTCTTGAGTTACCAGATCCGAGAAAGTCATCCATCAAGAAGAAGAAAGCGAAAAAAGCTGAATCTAAAGCTAAAAGTACAGAAGATCCTGCTGCTGAAAACGAAAAAGCGAAAGAAGAAGAAGAAGTATCTAAGAACATTCTAGAAGCTTCTGTGACTGAAGGTAAAATCTCTGAGAAGGTTTCACAAGTGTCTGCTGCTGAAGGTGAAATGTCTAAAAAGCTTCTAGAAGTTTCTGGTGAATACAACGAGAATCAGAAGGAGGATGAAGTTCTTTGGGATGATATGGCAGATCTTATGGAAAAGATGGTGGAAGATCAAAGGAAGGAAGAAGAGAATCCAAGTTATCTTCGTTGAAGTTAGCTGTTAATTAGTTTCTGTTTGATGCATTTTGTTGTTAATTAGGTGTATTAATTTACTTTAATCTTTTACTACTTTGTTTAGTTGCGCTAATTTTTTCTTGTGTTTTGTTAGTGATTAACTAACTATTATCCTAGAAATCCCAAAACCGGTTTAAAAGTGGTTCAAGTCTGCAGAAATCCGGTTCAGTACGAAAACCGGTTCAAAACCGGTTAAAAATAAGTAAACCGGTTTAAAACTATAAACCGGTTCTGAACCGGTTCTAAACTGGATTGAAACTGTTTTTAAGAATTAACCAGTTTTTATTGAAATGGATTTTATGAACTGAACCAAACCATTTATATGGTTCAGTTCAGTGCAGTTCATGAACCATGAACACCCCTAACTGGCGGTAGTCTATGCACAATCTCATACTACCATCCTTCTTCTTAACCAACAAAACTGGTGCACCCCAAGGTTACACACTAGGCCTGATAAAATGTTTCTGAATCAAGTCCTCTAACTGGGACTTCAATTCCTTAAGCTCTGTTGTTGACATCCTATACAGTGCCACATATACTGGTTCCGATCCTGGAATGAGGTCTATAGAGAACTCAACTTCACGTTCTGGGGGTAAACTGATTATCTCAGACGGAAAAACATCTATATAACCATTAACAACTGGTATGTCACTGGGACTCAATTCTGATTCTGGAGTCACAGTAACCATTACATAAAAACCCCTATCCTGAACACAAATAAATTGAATTAACTGATGGGTACGATTAATTAATTCAGATAGAGCCACACCTTCTGTAGTATCATTTGTTGGCATAAAAATGCTCTTTCAGCACATCCAATATACACATGATTAGCGGAGAGCCAGTCCATTCCTAGAATCACATCAAGTTGTACAATGGGAAGACGCACCAAATCTATGTAGTACGTCTTACTGGATACAGTGATAGGACAATTCTCACATACATAATTTGCTACAACTCCGCCTTCTGTAGCGGTGGTTACCGTCATAGGAGGAATCAATGGTGACATTGGTAATTGAAGAGTTTCTACACACTTATAAGAAATAAAAGAACACGATGCACCACAATCAAAAAGAACTTTAACTGGATTCTGTCCAAGATAGCACATACCCGCAATTAAAACTTCGTTGGCCAAAGCTTTCCGACCATCCAGGGAATACACCCTACCCTTGTGTCATACCCCATTTTTTGACTCATATTTTTCTTAGTTCATTATCATGTTATTATTTCTCATTCCATTTATAATTCTCAATTTTTCTTATTTATTTACCTTTTATTATTTTGTCTTTATTTTTAGATTTTTATTTATTAATATGTATCACCCTCATCATTACTATCATTATCATTAATATTATCATTATCCTTATTAATATCATTTGCTATTGTTTTTTTTAATATTATTATTATTATTATCTTCCTTTTATCAATGTTTTATTATTATTTATCATTTATCATTATTTTTAATTAATAATATATTATCTTTTTCATCATTTATTATTATTATTTATCTTTATTACTATTATTATTACTATTTTTGTTTCCATTATCATTTTCATCATTTACCATCCTTATTATTTTCATCATTTACTATTATCCTTATAGTTTTTTATTTATTTATTTATTTTTTAAGAAAATACAAAAAAATACAAAAAAAGGGGAGTTCGCACTGCGAAGTGACATTCGCACTGCGAACTCTGCGAATTTTTCTGCAGAATTTGATTTTCTCTTTTGTTTTCATTTGCAGTTATTACTATTATTATTATTATCATTGTGATTGCCAATTGTGGTTGAAATGATGCAGCAAAGCAAGATTTAATGTGTGACATTAAAGGTAAAGGTAAGATAGATTTTCTTCCAACCTAGCATGTGCTCAAGCAATTGGGCTGCCCTTGGTCAGTCCTCATCCTTCCCAATTGACCAGCCATTAACCCTGAGCTTGCCAGCCAGCTGCTTGTCCCCTTTTCTCCCTCCTTTCTCCACCAAAACCAGTCAAACTTAGGTGGTTTTACTTGCAAAAAAAGCTGTTTGGTGTGCCCTGTTTTCAGCTGTCTCCCTCCCCCCTCACACCAGCCCACATGCTCCTTTTGCTTCCCCCAATCTCTCTGTACATGGCAGTGCACGTTTTCATTGCTTGACCTCTCAAGATTGCAAGGATTGATCCCAAGAATCACCCAATTGCAAGCTGCCCTGTTTTTCAGTTTTTTCTCATCATTGCAATCCAAGATCAGCTGCATTTGTGGCTGAGATCAGCCAAAGTCTTGACCTTTGGCACAAGGCAAGTAACCTCTATCCTTTAGCATTAAATGCAAAGCATTTTAGCCTGGTTTTAGCCCAAAGATCAGCTGGATTCTAGGGATTTTTTCATCATTGCATAGATTTTATTCTTGGCCTATAAAAAGGAATGCAATGCACAACCATTTACACACAATTGAAAGCCTTCAAGAGCAAAAAACTACAGCATTTTTGAGAGAGAATAGAGAGTTCAATACACACATTTTACACTCATAGCAAAACATTTGAAGCACTAGTGTCTTCATCATCCATAATCTCCAACATTCCAAACTTGCAAGGTAAATCCACCAAGCCACTTCCTATCTCTTGCACAAGCATTGCTAGGAGTTCTGTAAGTACCCTAAAGTCTTTATCTTTCATTTTGTTTGCTGTTTGCATCATTTGTTTTGTTTAATTTCACTTTGTGCACAAAAACCCCTTTTGAAACTCAAAAGGAATCTCAAAGTTGCAAAGCATTAAAACTGAGTTGTTGTGCTCCTTTTCTCCAAATTTGCAAAGCTTTTTAACCCCCTTTAGGTTCTGAAGCTTGCTCAGGAGTAGTTTCTGAACTTCTGTTCAGAAACAGCTTCTGAGTTCAATTTTTCGCATACTTCGTAGAGCAAAGTTCTGGTCGCAGAGCGACCACATCAGAACCTGACTTCGCAGAGCCAAGTTCTGGTTGCTCTGCGAAGTATGTAAAACTCAGAACATGAATCAGGCTTCCAAAGGCCAAATTTTTGAGGTTCCAACTGATGATTCAAAACCTAAAGAGGTTAAAATGCATTTTGGTTCAAACCACATCAAGAATTTTGCATGTCTTTGGAAATTCCACAAGTTCGTGCAATTAATTTTGAGTAACTTGTAAAACAAGTTATGTTCTTAAATTTTCAAAATCAAGCTTGAGCAATAAGCTAAGTTCATTATTTTCAAAACCAAACTTGAACAATGACATTGTTCATGATTTTCAATCAAAACATGAACTTGAGCCGAACTTGCTCACTTTTTAAACCAAACTCAAAATTGAGCCGAACTTGTGCATTTTCCAAACTTATGCATATTTTCATGACTTGTTCATCTTTCTAACCAAGTGTTTTGTCCCTTTGAGATTTCTTTGATTTTCAACGAAACGAGAACTTGAATGAAAAAGGAATGGCTTGACGTATGTCTCCCCAAACCTCGGTTGCACGAATGCGTGACGTATGTCTCGTCGTTCGGGCAATCGTCATTCCACTTTCAATACGCGTCCAATGCGTTTATCCTTTTATTGGTCCTTCGTGACCAATCCCACCTTACTTTGGTCCCCCGTGACCATTTTTAACTTTTCTTGGCCCTCGTGGTCAATTCGAACCCTTTCGCGCCTTTGCGTGTTATTTAAACCTTTTACGCCTTGTGCGAGTACCCTCGCCTTAATGTGCGTCCGTCTTTTTATCTTTAAACCTTTTACGCCTTGTGCGATTTCCATCGCCTTAATGTGCGTCCGTCTTTTTATCTTTAAACCTTTTACGCCTTGTGCGATTTTCATCGCCTTAATGTGCGTTCGTCTTTTTTTAAAACTTTTACGCCTTGTGCGATTTTCATCGCCTTAATGTGCGTTCGTCCCTTCCATCATTTAAACGTTTTACGCCTTTGCGCGTTTTCAAATCTTTTATAATTAAAACGAACCAACATACAAATTTTTTCTACCAAAGAACTACGTACGCTTTGAATTCTCCGACTACCGGGAGATACGTAGGAGCAAGATCGTCATCTTGTCAAGCCCGTTAATAAAAAATTTTCTTTTTCCCCTTCATCGTATTTTTGTTTTCTTTTTTCCTTTGTTATCATATTTTCTTTTTCCCTTTTATATTCAAACACGCAAGCAAAACTTTGAAAACATTTTAAGCCTAAGTCGACTAAGAGGTTCCCGTTGAGTACAACGGATGTGAGGGGTGTAATACCTTCCCCTCGCATAATCGACTCTCGAACCTAAAATCTCTTATTTTAAGGTAATTTCGAACTTTTTTCCTTTTCTCCCCGAAAAATTAAAAGTTCAGTCGTGATTTAAAATTAGTGATTCAACGCTTCCCAATAGCTTGGTATCCGAAATTCGACGCGACAAAAATGGCGACTTCACTGGGGACAGGCATAAAACACTTTGTTTTTGTATGACGAGTCAAGCCTATCTCAGTCGGCTTTTAGGCTAAAATGTTTTATTTTACTTGCGTGTTTGTAGCTTATTGTTATTATTTGTTTCTATCCTTTTGCTCTATATTTATTTTTCATATTGCTTCATATCTATATATATCAATTGTGGGTTGTTACTTGAGCGATGTTACTCCACATTGTTCGGGTTAATGCCGGACGTGTGAGGCTCTTTACCCGAACTTGAGAAAAAATTAATTTAGAATGGTGGTTGTGAGCGGAAGCCCGCGTTGACGTATGTCCGTGAGGTAGGATGCCAAACCCCGCCTAGAGGAGATTGCCACTTGGAAGGTATTGAAGTCTTGCGTGCAAATCCGCAATCGACGACCTTAATTCCATGTGGGATCCATGACTCTAGGGACCTTTTTTAGGAAATCTCATCTTTAGAGCCTACACGTGAGGATGGGGGAAGTTTCGAACCTCCATACACCGTATCTTTGCATATCACCCATTCGCGTTCATTCAAGATTGTTGCATTTTGTTTCATTTTGTCAGGGGCAATCTATAAATTTTGTTTATTACTGTTTTTAATAATCATAGTTGGGGTTAGAAGGGACCAATTTGTTGAAGGGTAGTAATTTTGAAAATTCCAGAATCTGATGACTTCGCAGAGCAAAGGTATCTTCGCACTGCGAAGTTAACTCTGAAGTTCGCAGAGCAAAAGTACTTCGCAGTGCGAAGTATGCAAATTTTGTCAGCTCAGTTTTCAAAATTGCTGACCCTCCATTTACTCCCTCTCAACCACCCATTGGACTCTCTCTCTTATCTAACCATTTTTCTTTTTCATTAACTCCTAAAAACTAAAAAAAAAAAAACACTTGCATTTCATAACTTTTCAAAAACCCCAAATTAAAAAAGCATACCCTTTTTTCTTGAATCATCCCATTTCTTCCTTAAATTCGTGTTTTATTCTATTCAGAACAAACAACAAGGTACGATTTCTTCCTCTTTCTCCTCTTTTATTTCTGATTCGTGTTACAACAGTTTGGGTCTTAGGGTTTTTAATTTTGAAACTTCCATTTTTAGGGTTTAAGTTTGTATTAAGCTTCATTTCCTTCCTAGTTTGCTATGTTAAGTTGTGATTTAGTAAATGTGCATTATGGGTAGTGGAAACAGGCCCATTTCCTTTTCATTTTTAAGTGATTTTTGCACGAATTTATTTTACCCATTTTTGTAGAAATTAAACTAAAACTAGTTGCTGTGTTAGGTGTTTTCATACCCATTCATTTATTCTTAATCATCTATCTAACATTCATTATATAAAGCTTAACTTGAGAGTTTAGGGTAGATTTCTGGGGATTTTGGCTTTTTTCTGTCATGGTTGCAGATCAAAGTTCAACTTCGCACTGCGACCCTTTATTCTGGGCAACCCAGAATTGCACGATCAGCTTCGCACTGCGACCTTGCCTTCGCAGTGCGAACATGACAGAACAGAACCCCTATTTTTTTTTCATGTTTCCTTTCCAATTCCATTGGTTTCACCTCATATTGCTTATAATTATGTCTGCTGGTTATTGATTTTGTTTCTTTTCTTGTAGATGGCGCCAAAACAAACCGGGAAACGATCAAGGGGCGAATCGTCCGGGTCTAGACCCCAAGGGGCATACGATGCTTCCCGTTTCCTCAGTCTCCGTAATCAAGAAGGATACGAGGAGCTCCTCCGCAGGACATTCTGGGCCGAAAGGCAGTTTATCATAAGTGAGCGGGGCACCTATCGGGAGTTGGCGCGGTTAATAGATTCCCGCCTGTCGCGTCGAATTTCGGATGTCAAGCTATGGGGAAGCATTGAATCACTAATTCTAAATTACGACTGAACTTTTAATTTTTCGGGGAAAAAAGGAAAAAAGTTCTAAATTACCTTGAGAAAAGATTTTAGGTTCGAAAGTCGATTATGCGAGGGGAAGGTATTAGCACCCCTCACATCCGTTGAACTCAACGGGAACCTCTTAGTCGGCTTAGGCTTAAAATGCTTCGATGTTTTACTTGCGTGTTTATACATGTATAAAAGGAAATATATGAAAACATAATGCGAGATGAAGAAAGAGATAAAAACAAACGAAAGGGAAAAACAGGTTTTTTATTAATGGGCTTGACAAGATGTCGATCTTGCTCCTACGTATCTCCCGGTAGTCGGAGAATTCAAAGCGTACGTAGTTCTTTGGTAGAAAACGTTTGTATGTTGGTTCGTTTTAGTTAAAAAAGATTTGATCGCGTCCGAGCGAAAAAGTTTGAAAAAAGAGAAAGTAATGAAAGTAAATGTCAACTGTTCGGGTTGCTGCCGAACTGGCCATTGACGACAAGAAAGTAAAAGTAACTGTCAGCTGTTCGGGTTGTTGCCGAACTGGCCACTGACGACAATGCATAAAAGTAAATGATTTGATGAAAAAAAGTTTTCCACTCGGACTTGAACAATGGTTTTAAAAACGTACGAAGACGTACAAAGTTTTAAAATGGTGAAAGATGGACGCTAGGCGATAAGCTCGCGCAAGGCGTGAATGTTTTAAAAAGGAATAAACAAAAGACAAACGCACTGAGGCGAAAAATTCGCGCAAGGCGTAAAAAGGTTAAAAATAAACGCGCAAGGCGCGAAAGGTTCGGATTGACCACGAGGGCCAAGAAAAAGGATAAAAATGGCCACAAGGGGGCAAAGGGAAGGTTTAGCGTGCTAGACGCGTCAAGGGTGGAATGACGATTGCCCGAGCGACGAGACATACGTCACGCATTCGTGCAACCGAGGTTTGGGGAGACATACGTCAAGCCATTCCCATTTCATTCAAGTTTGGTTTTGTCACTCGGAGAAACCTCAAAGGGAACCAAAGCTTTTAAAAGGAAACTTAAAGAAAAGAAAACACGAACAAATTTGTTGTTCGATCTTATTAAAAATTATGAACGTTACTTGTTGCTTAAGTTATTGAAACTCAAGAACGAGTTTAGTTCAAGTTTGAATGACAAACACAATCATAAAACATGCAGAAAATTAGAAAGTTCACAAGTTTGGCTCGATTCGAGCTTGATTTTAAAAAGAGTGAGCAAGCTCGGCTTAAATTCGCGTTTGGATTGAAAATCATGAACAACATGGTTGTTCAAGTTTGTTTTGAAATAGACGAACTTAGCTTGTTGCTCAAAATTAGTTTTGAAAATATTAAGAACATAACTTGTTTCACAAGTTACTCAAAATTTGTCGCACGAACTTGTGAAATTTTCAAAGTTGTGCATGATTATGAATTGGGTTTGGACCAAAATGGTTTTAACCCTCTTTAGGTTCTGAATCAAGGGCTAGAATCCCAAAAATTTGACATTTGAATGCCTGATTCATGTTCTGAGTTTCATATACTTCGCAGAGCAACCAGAACTTGGCTCTGCGAAGTCAGGTTCTGGTGTGTTCGCAGTGCGAGCAATACTTTGCTCTGCGAAGTATGCGAATTTTCAAACTCAGAAGCTGTTTCTGAACAGAAGTTCAGAAACTGCTTCTAAGCAAGATTCAGAACCTAAAGGAGGTTAAAAAGCTTGACAAAATGGAAGAAAAAGGGGTGGAAAATCACAGTTTTAAAGCTTGGCCCCTTTGAGGTCCTTTTTGAGGTTCAAAAGAGGTTTTTGTTCACAAAGCAAAATTGGACAAAACAAAGGATGAAAGCAGCAAACACAATACAAAATAAGGATTAAAGGAGACTTACAGCACTCCTAGCAATGCTTCAGCAGTAGTTTTGGAGTGGCTTGCTTGCATGATTGATGGTTAAGAACAAGGTTCTAGTTGATTTTGGCTTTGTGTATGAACTGATTTTGTTGTTGCAATGTGGGAGATTTGGTATGAATTTCGTGTGTATTGGCTCTCTGAATTGGTCTATTTTTGTGATTTTTAACTGGTTTTTTCAATGTGTAATGGCTCTCTGAATTGATCTATTTTTGTGATTTCAACTGGTTTTTTCAATGTGTTTGATCCTTATGCCTTGCCATTCCTTTTATAGGCAAAAATGCAAATCTTTGTAATGATGAACAATGATGAACAATATCCTAAAACACTAGCTGATTTGGGCTAAATTCAGGCTAGAACACTTTGCATTTAATGCTAATGGATAGAACTTGCTTTGCCTTGTGCCAAGGGGCAAGGTCTTGACTGATCTCAGCCACAAATGCCATTAATTCTAGAAGGTAATGATGGTAAAAAATGTAAAACAGGGCAGCTGCAAAAAGGGATGATTCTTGGGATCAATCCTTGCAAGCTTGGAAGGTCAAACAATCAAAACGTGTACTGCCATGTACAGGGAGATTGGGGGAAGCAAAATGAGCATGTGGGCTTATGTGTGGGAGGAGAAATCCAAGTCAAAACAGGGCACATCAAACAGCTTTTTTGCAACAAAAACCACTTGTGATTGACTGGTTTTGGCAGGGAAAAAGGGAAGGAAAGGGATCAAGCAGCTGGCTGGCAAGTTTAGGTTGGGTGAGGGGTCAATTTGGAGGGACAAAAGCTGACCAAGGATAGCCAATTTGTTTGATCACATGAGAGGTTGGAAGAAAATCCTTCTTTCCTTTTACCTTTAATGTCACACATTAATTCCTGCCTTGCTGCACCAAATCAGTCACAAAATAGCAAGAATAAAAGTAATAATGCTAATAACAACAATTGTAGTTGAAAGCAAAAAGGATAAATCAAAGTTTGAAATTCTGCAGAAAATTTCGCAGAGGTCGCAGTGCGAAGGTAATTTCGCACTGCGAACTCCACTTTTTTTGATTTTTGTATTTAAAAATAAAAAGGTAAAAATGGAGAAATAATAATAATATATAATGATAATAATGATGATAAAAAAATGCAAAAATGCAAATGATAATGATAATAAGGAAAATAGTAGATGATAATAATAATGGAAAATGATGATATTAAATAATAATAATAATAATAAAATGATAAAAACTTAATAATTAAAATAAAACCTTAATAGTAGTAAAGGATAATAATGATATTATTAAAGAAAAATAGAATAACAATAATATTAATAATATTAAGGATAATGGAAATGCTAGTAATGATATTAATAAAATGCAAACAAAAATACTATAACAAGAATGAAATAATACAAAGTAATAATAAGTAATGAAAATAATAAAAGATAAAACACACAAAAATATAAGTCAAAAAATGGGGTATGACAGATGCCCCTATTTAAGTTTCTTCGTCCCGGAGATTGAAAATGTGATTTGAAATAGACGGGTTGAAGAGACTTAAATATAGAGTACGCCATTTTTTTGACTAAATATTTTTCCGAGTTATAAATGCTATAAATGCATGTATGCAAATGTTACGAATGCTTGTAATGTAAACATGGATGCAAAGACGATAAAAAAGGAAGACCATACCGGGGATAAGTGTCAGCTGTTCGGGTTGTCGCCGAACTGCCACTGACAAAAAAAGAATGAAAAGGTAAATGCCAGCTGTTCGGGTCGTTGCCGAACTGGCCACTGGCGACAAAAGAATGAAAAGAATGTCAACTGTTCGGATGTTGCCGAACTTGCCATTGACGACAGGAAAAAAGAAATGTCAACTGTTCGGATGTTGCCGAACTTGCCATTGACGACAGGAAAATAAAATGTCAACTGTTCGGATGTTGCCGAACTTGCCATTGACGACAGGAAAAAGAAATGTCAACTGTTCAGATGTTGCCGAACTTGCCATTAACGACAGGAAAATAAAAATGTCAACTGTTCGGATGTTGCCGAACTTGCCATTGACGACAGGAAAAAGAAATGTCAACTGTTCGGATGTTGCCGAACTTGCCATTGACGACAGGAAAAAAAGAAATGTCAACTGTTCGGATGTTGCCGAACTTGCCATTGATGACAGAAAAATAAAATGAAAGATGTCAGCTGTTCGGATGGTTACCGAACTTGCCACTGACGACATTGGGGATGCGGCTGACAAGCCGTTCCTTACAGAATTGCCCCTTCAATCGGGGAGAAAGAATGCACAAGTTGTCCATTAAAGAACTTGCCACTTGGCACAACACTGGGGAATATGCACAAGCTGTTCATCAAAGAACTGCCACTTGGCGTAAAAGGGTGACATCTCTGGACCAGACAGACTGGGGATGACACTTGGAAAAAAGAATTCACGAATTGCTCGCGATTGTTTGGTGAGACTCATGATGGTTAGAACAACCATGTATGATATGTAGTATGTTGTATGCATATGTATGAATGCATGAATGTATGAATGCACGAACGTACAAATGTATGAATGTACGAATGTACGTATGTATGAATGTACGAACATACAAATGTATGAATGTATGAATGTACGAATGTACACATGCATGTGTGCATGAATGCATGAATGCATGAGTGTATGAATGTATGAATGTATGACTTTCACTGGGGATGTTGTGTGAAAGGTTGACTTGCAATGGGGATACACAAACCGTTCATTAAAGAACTGCCCCTTGGTACAAGCATATGATGAAAGATGCACAAGCCGTTCGTTAAAGAACTGCCACTTGGCATAAAGAAAGAGGTGACATCACTAGACTATACAGACTGGGAATGACACCTGACTGATTTGGTTGATAAAAGCTTGTTGTGACCTATGAACAAAGGTTGTTCAAATTATTGAAAAAAAGAAAATGTTTTGTTTGTTTTCTTTTTTGTTTGGTTTGGAAGGACAAGGTCCTTTGCCTACATACCCGAATGGGATCAAAACCGATGTAGTTCGGGTCTTTGCCCGGGTACAACCGACAAACTTGGTGAGACAAGATTAGACCGGTAAAATGAAAAGTGGACCGACGTCGCATTGCAAACACTCGGTAATCTTAAATGGGTGATGTCACTGAGGATACATCCAAATGTTGACGGGGTAAAGTCGTAACTATTGATGAGGAACACATACCTCATGGGGGGGTTTGTTAATCCACTGGGGGATTGCGCTAACCCGCCGGGGAGAAGAACAAATGATTCCACCGGGGGTGCTTATGCTTTGGTTGGCTGGTCTTCGCCTGAATCGTCCTTTCGGACTTTCGATTCACTGGGGATATTCCCTTTTGATTTACTGAGGATTTTGCCGGGGAATCCCTTGAAAGAAGCCCAATGTGGGATAAACATATGTCATGTTTAACACTAGGGATAATGATTGGATACCGAGCAAGGTCGGGTTTTGATTGTGATTAGTTGCCGAGCGAGGTCGGGCTTTGGTTGTAATTGGTTGCCGAGCGAGGTCGGGCTTTTGATTGGTTGCCGAGCGAGGTCGGGCTTTTGATGGGATGCCGAGCGAGGTCGGGCTTTTGATGGGATGCCGAGCGAGGTCGGGCTTTTGATGGGATGCCGAGCGAGGTCGGGCTTTTGATGGGATGCCGCGCGAGGTCGGGCTTTTTATGGGTTGCCGAGCGAGGTCGGGCTTTTTATGGGATGCCGTGCGAGGTCGGGCTTTTGATGGGATGCCGAGCGAGGTCGGGCTTTTGATGTGATTGTGTTTGTAAGGGCCAATGAAAATTGGGCTTTTGTTATGATCGGGTGCCAAGCATGGTTGGGCTTTGTGAATTGCTTTTGGGAGTGCCAATGACAATTGGGTTTTTTGTTGGAAATTGTGAGGAATGCCAATGACGACTGGGCTTTTTGTGAATTGTGGGGGGAATGCCAAGCATGGTTGGGCCTTGTTTGAAATTGTGGGTGCCAATGAGAATTGGGCTTCGGGTGTGAGTATGTTACCAAGCATGGTTGGGTTTTGGGATGTGGGAATGCCAATGAAAATTGGGCTTTTTGATTGGTTGTCGAGCGAGGTCGGACTTTGGTTAGAAATTGTATTTGTGTGTGCCAATGAAAATTGGGCTTTTGGGTGAGATTCCACTGGGGAAATGCCAATGAATATTGGGCCTTGGTTTGCCAATGATTATTGGGCTTGGGTTTGCCAATGAATATTGGGCTTGGGTTTGCCAATGAATATTGGGCTTTTTGATTGGTTGCCGAGCGAGGTCGGGCTTTGTTTTGGGTTGGCAATTTTGATGTTCTAAGGTTGCACTAAATACAAAATTTATATCATACAACTTAAGTTAAAAACATGTTTATCGATGAACCAACCTATCACTCATTTAAGTAGATGAATAAATTGAAATATTAATGTGGGGGGTATTGAACACTCACCCGGCAAGTTTGCTAACATTCCGATCGAGTTATATGTCCATCTAATCATCGTTTCTAAAAGCATGAAAGCATTGATCACAAGGTCTTTGAGGGTTGTAATTTGGCTGGGTTACAAAAGAAATGTCATATGTGGGGAAATTGAATTCAAAAGGCCAAGAAAGGAACATTCTTTCTAATTACACACCTCCTCCTTATTTCACACATAACTTTTGGCGATTTGCAAATACTTTTGTTTGATCTTGACAACCTTTTGATTTACTGATTTTTCTCTTTTTTCTTTCTCTTTTGAGATTTCTTGATTTGTTTTTCTTTCTTTTTTCTCCTTTTTTTTGTTGTTGTCAAGATCAAATAAGAAATTCACCAATTGCTTGATACACACAACCTCCCTTTTCCAACTTAATTCAAGATGATACCCTATTTGAATGTTCCTTCCTCCTTCGGCAAGGGACAATAATCATGAAGGCTAAGGGTTCAAAATGGAAGAAAAATATCAGAATTCCAAATGATTTAACTATGAACTGAATTTTTTACAAACTTCGGCAATTTCAATAAGCAATTGAGTTCATAGTTAATGATTCTGATTTATTAGGCTCAAAGGGGTTAACAAATGCTCACTTCTCACAGGGTGGGCTATTTGTGGTCAAGTGTTTTTACTCATATCAAAAAATGCCTTGATCCTATCAATGCTTTCATACAATCTAAAACAACGTTCAGATTTAACATAACAAAATCGAGTTAAACAAAAATGCCGGTCTCCTGCATATGTAAATGATTCTGAGGATTCCTCACATTTTTGGCTGGTCCTAAATGATTCACAGAATAAACACATTAAAAACTCAAATTGTATGATATAACTTTTGTATTAATGCTTGTCAATGCGAACTGTATTGGATGCCGAGCAAGGTCGGGCTTTTGTTGTTTGTGCCAATGATGATTGGACTTTTGTTAAATGGGGAAAAGGCCGCAGTAGCCTGGGGGAAGGTAACCTCGGTTTGAGGTACCGGAATCTCTTGAAGAGTAGTGGGAATAGGGATGAATTCCTCACCAAAGTTGAAAGGCATGCCCCATGTACAACCGGGGCCTATTGTTATATGTGTGGGTTGCTTTGGGACGACGAGCCACTTTTCTTGACGTTGACGCGTAGTGTTGCGAAAAAAAAAAATGTGAACACCGAAGACTCAATGCGGATTGTAAGAAATCCTTGAGGTAAGAAGGGGAACGAGTTTTGGACTCGAAGACAAATGTATGCATGTTATGCATGATGCTAATGTATGTATGCAATGTATATGACAAAATATGCCCCTTTTTTTGAAAATGCATATGCAAAAATCATTTTTATGAATGTAAATGTATGGCATGCATATGGTATGGTATGTATGATCAAAATTTCCCCCCATCCTCACGTGTAGGCTCTAAAGGTAAGATTCCTAAGAAGAGGTCCTTAGAGTCATCAATCTCATATGGAATTAGGGTTGTCTATGGACATACGTCGACATGACTTCAATTAATTCCATATGAAAATCTCGTCTAAGCGGGGTTGGGCATCCTACCTCACGGACATACGTCAACGCGGGCTTCCGCACACAACCTCCTTCTAACTTAGTTTTCTCTCAAGCTCGGGTAGAGAGCCTCACACGTCCGACATTAACCCGAACAATGTGGAGTAACATCGCTCAAGTAACCCCCATAATTGAGATATATATATGAAGCACAAATGATATATATGTATGTAGAGTATAAGAATAAACAAGTAAATGACAAGAAATCTAAACACGTAAGTAAAATGAAGCAAATTAGCCTAAAAGCCGGCTGAGATAGGCTTGACTCGTTTATGCACAAACAAAGTGTTTTATGCATTGTCCCCAGTGAAGTCGCCATTTCTGTCGCGTCGAATTTCGGATGTCAAGCTATGGGGAAGCATTGAATCACTAATTCTAAATTACGACTGAACTTTTAATTTTTCGGGGAAAAAAGGAAAAAAGTTCTAAATTACCTTGAGAAAAGATTTTAGGTTCGAAAGTCGATTATGCGAGGGGAAGGTATTAGCACCCCTCACATCCGTTGTACTCAACGGGAACCTCTTAGTCGGCTTAGGCTTAAAATGCTTCGATGTTTTACTTGCGTGTTTATACATGTATAAAAGGAAATATATGAAAACATAATGCGAGATGAAGAAAGAGATAAAAAAAAACGAAAGGGAAAAACAGGTTTTTTATTAATGGGCTTTGTAACACCCCGTTTTCCCAACTTGAAAATTTCATTTAAAATAAATCAGAGTTTCAACCTTGACGGGATGTCGCACTTCGTTTACAATTTATAAATAGGATAATTTGCTATTTATTTCAAAACAGACTTTTCAATAACGTCAAACCATCGCAGCGGAAATTCAACTTCATAATTAAATCTAAACATCATTAGGCACAAGGCCACATCAAAAACAACGTAGTTTAAAACTCCACTAAATGTGGTTCAACATCAGTTTGAAATTAAAATACATAGCACATGAATTCATCAAAAAGTTTCCCCATCCCGTTACATATCAGAGCGACTCCTAATGACACGAGGAATCAACTCACTTCAGCGATTACTCCTGGTTATCTGCACGTTACCCACGTAGAGGCAACATTCAAACAGAAGGGGTGAGATTCACATTCAATAAACATAAGTACATAATTCATAAAGATGAATTTAACATTTCACATAAACATCATCAAACAACACCATCAGATCTTATACATACATCACACATACACATCATAATCTCACCTCTCAATGCAACATCAAATACAATAACATCGACCGACTCAACAATGCAACATCACTGACTCAAGTATGCAACATGCATGTGGTACCAATTCATCGCAAAATATGTCATAATAGGACATGTCGGGCATACACCCCCATCACTTAATTCATAATGTCATAATAGACATGTCGGGCATACACCCCCATCACTTAATGCATATGTACTGGACTCGACAATGAAACATTTACAACAAATACAACGTCAACAACAACTTCATTATCATATACATCATCATCGTTATCATCATCATCGTTTAACATCATCATCGTGTATTATCATCATCACAATTATCAACAACTTTCATGTTAATACCAAAGACCAATTTAAAACAGAGACGTGTGAAAAAGACGCAAAACATGAAACAGAGAATGCTGTCACCGTACAATTTCACTAAGACCTCCTTGGGGTATTTTCATCATAACTCAAAAACTAAAAGTCATTTTCACGTCAAACCAAAGCCACTGGAAAGCTAACAAAATTATCTAAAACCTTCATGTTTACACCCAAGGCCAATTCTGTACCGATCAATACCAGTTTTCGTTTCAAATTCGGAAAAGTTGTGCAGAAAGTCCATAAAAATTCACTGTGACCTACGTGCAGTAATTTGACCATAACTCAAGTTCTATATATCGTTTTGACGTCAGACCAACGGCATTAGAAAACTAACATCCATACCTACAACTTTTGTGTTTACACCTAAGACCAATTCTGTACCGATCAATACCAGTTTTCGTTTCAAATTCAGGGCAGAGATAAGAAAACTCAGGAAAAGCAACTTATATTATTCAAACTTCTCATTCATCTGACACATGTTTATGAACATTCAAAACTTCATCAATTTATGCATAAGCATGGCACCAATCAGTAACAACACCATAGAATCACAACAAAATCAACATCTCAACATAGAAATCATCAATTTAACATTCCATCATTAGTTTATCATAATCAAACAACCCTAATTCCCAAATTCACCAACATCAACATGTTAAATCAAAATTTAGGGATTATGAAACTTAGATTTATAGAAGCTAGTCCCACCCTTACCTTGTTATGAAGAAATCGCCCCCTTCAGCTTTTCCTCTTCTCAAGTTCTTCACCTTCTTCCTTGGCTCTGCTTCTCCTCTTTTCTCTTCTCTGTTTCACGTGAAAACACAACAAATGAAACCTCTTCACGCGTATACCTTTTTTTTCTATTCCACTTCCCTCTTTCTTAATTTCCCATAATGCCCTTAATGCCGTTTTAATTCTATTTAATCTATTAAATTATATTAATTCATTATAATTCAATAAAATAATAAAATTAAATTCTAGGCGTTACAACTCTCCCCAACTTATAAAATTTTCGTCCTCGAAAATGTACCTCATGCAAATAACTCTGGATAAGACTCCAACATCTTGCTTTCCAGCTCCCACGTCAAGCTTTCACCAGTTGGTCCTCCCCAAACAACTTTCACGAGAGGAATCTCTTTGCCCCTCAACTTCTTCATCTCACGGCCTTCAATCCTCAGTGGTAATGTCTCCACCGTAAGATTGTCTCTAACCTGCACATCATCTCTCGGAATCACATGAGAGGGATCTGTAACATACTTCCGAAGTTGCGACACGTGAAACACATCATGCAACTTCACAATCTCTCGAATGTAAATCTCTGCCAACTGCGACACAGGATAACTAATATTTATCGGAAGGAAATGCGCAGACTTCGTCAACCTATCCACAATCACCCAAATTGAATCATGTCCTCTCTGAGTATTCGGCAAACTCGTCACAAAATCCATGGATATACTATCCCACTTCCACTCTGGCACATCCAACGGTGTCAACAACCCAGCAGGTTTCTGATGCTCAACCTTCGACTTCTGACAAGTCAAACATGAATACACAAATTGAGCCACATCTCGCTTCAAACCAGACCACCAAAACAGCTTCTTCAAATCATGATACATTTTTGTAGCTCCCGGATGAATACTCAAGCTACTTCTGTGACTTTCCTCAAGAATCATCTTCTTCATCTCATCGTTATCAGGTATACAAATTCTGCCTCTAAACCTCAACACTCCTTGATCATCAATTTTGAAATCACTACCCTCAGCCTCATTCATCAAATCCACCAACTTCACATCTACTTTCTGAGCTTCTCTGATTTTACTCAAAAATTCATTGTTAATCTTCAACATACCCAACTTCACACTCTGAGGTGCCAATTCACAAACCAAACTCATATCTCTGAATTGTTCAAGCAACTCAAACTCTTTAACCATCATAGCAGACATATGCAAGGTTTTCCTGCTCAAAGCATCAGCAACAACGTTAGCCTTACCTGGATGATAATTCAGTCCAAAATCATAATCCTTCAACAGTTCAAGCCATCTTCGCTGCCTCATATTTAGCTCCTTCTGATCAAATAGATACTTCAAACTTTTATGATCACTAAACACCTCAAATCTTGAACCATATAAATAGTGTCTCCAAATCTTCAGCACAAATACCACTGCGGCCAACTCAAGATCATGCGTAGGATAGTTCCGTTCATGAATTCTCAACTGTCTTGATGCATAAGCCACTACTTTACCATCTTGCATAAGCACACCACCTAATCCCAACTTTGACGCGTCACAATACACCACAAAAGGCTCATCTGGCTTCGGCAAAATCAAGATTGGAGCCGTCGTCAAACGCTGCTTCAATTCATTAAAACTTCCATCAACTACATGGGTTACAAGTCTTAATTTAAGTTCGGACTTTCTTTAACATCCATCATAACATCATCGTTAACTTAATATCCTCAATCTTTCACTTTGCGACGTTAGCTCGCATATAAATCCTCTACTCTGAATCGTTCAATACTTCTCGACTCTTTCCTATCCACTCCCTTATTAATTCACACAAACACGATATAACATTATTCACTTCATGCACTATCAAGATAGCAAGTCAAATCTACACCATCCAACACGATCTCGTCTACTATCAACAAGAGATTAAGGGTGATCAAGTCCTCAATTTGTCAAGAGGTATCCGACAACCGTAATGGAGCATAAACTATCGTTACTAACTACAATAGAGTTCTTTTCCAACTTATACTCACGTCACCCAAAAGCACCATACTTCAACAATTCCCAAAATCATCTGAACATGCTAACACCGACGTCTTGCAGCTACATACTAATACACCTCTGACGATAACATCAGACATAATTTCTTTTAGGTCATTACCAACACTTCCTATCCTTGAAATCTCATTCTTCGCATTTCCAACAACTTCAGCAACTCATTATAATTACTCACTAATATTCCACAATGAAGTCTACCACAATCCGTCATTATAATCATTCTTATTCAACATAAATTGCATCTCCATGCATTTTCCGATACCTTCGCATTCTTACAAATACCAATGTTTCATTCCTTATCCATATCTTACACCCTTCTTCACCTTTTCAATTTTCAGCAAGAATCACCCAACTTCAAACACAATTATATCTTCCAATACAGACCTCCCAAGCACAAAATTATATTCCAAAATGAAGGGAATTTCGTGTAGATTCCAGAACTTCAAGAATCTCCCAAATCCGAGTTACGAGTAAAAAGTTATCATCCTTGCAATGGGACTGGTCCAGAATTCCCGTATGCAGAATTTTCCAAAAATCAGCATCAGACCCAAACATTAAAATGCACTTTTCTTCCTCTTCACAAACTTCCTGAAGACAAATCTTATATGCAAACTGTAGGGAATTTCTTGAGCTTTCCAAAAAGTCCAGAATCGCTTCCATCAGAAACACGAGTAAAAAGTTATGCCCCTTTTACTGACAGCTGCTCCATAATTGTAAAAATCAGAATTTGAGGTTGATGAACATAAGTTCCATCTCTCCCTCTCGCTTCCAAGATCTACCAACATCCTTTCTTTTCATCCAACTACGAAAATCACCCGAATTTAATCCAACTACACTCAAGACATACCATCTACCGAATTAATCCATCAACTATCACTTCCATTGGAATAATTCCTCATTCTCAATTAATTCACCATCCATAATCTACACACATCTCAAACTCGACTGATACGAATTCATGAGTCCATACTCTCGCCGGTTCCCAACAACATCGCTTCAATAACGTTTGCACTCTTACAATCAACATCACCTCGAACCAACTTCTACATACTATCAACACGTCCGGGAGGCAAGCTTCTCCCCCACTTATTCCAAACCCACTCCTGCAGACAACGACTATGAGCTAACAAACAAGTACCGACAGTGTTTCACACACATGTCGAGTACTAAGGGACAAACAACATTAGACAACATTGGCCGGACAGACCGACCTGCTCTGATACCAATTGTAACACCCCGTTTTCCCAACTTGAAAATTTCATTTAAAATAAATCAGAGTTTCAACCTTGACGGGATGTCGCACTTCGTTTACAATTTATAAATAGGATAATTTGCTATTTATTTCAAAACAGACTTTTCAATAACGTCAAACCATCGCAGCGGAAATTCAACTTCATAATTAAATCTAAACATCATTAGGCACAAGGCCACATCAAAAACAACGTAGTTTAAAACTCCACTAAATGTGGTTCAACATCAGTTTGAAATTAAAATACATAGCACATGAATTCATCAAAAAGTTTCCCCATCCCGTTACATATCAGAGCGACTCCTAATGACACGAGGAATCAACTCACTTCAGCGATTACTCCTGGTTATCTGCACGTTACCCACGTAGAGGCAACATTCAAACAGAAGGGGTGAGATTCACATTCAATAAACATAAGTACATAATTCATAAAGATGAATTTAACATTTCACATAAACATCATCAAACAACACCATCAGATCTTATACATACATCACACATACACATCATAATCTCACCTCTCAATGCAACATCAAATACAATAACATCGACCGACTCAACAATGCAACATCACTGACTCAAGTATGCAACATGCATGTGGTACCAATTCATCGCAAAATATGTCATAATAGGACATGTCGGGCATACACCCCCATCGTGAATGTCATATAGACATGTCGGGCATACACCCCCATCACTTAATTCATAATGTCATAATAGACATGTCGGGCATACACCCCCATCACTTAATGCATATGTACTGGACTCGACAATGAAACATTTACAACAAATACAACGTCAACAACAACTTCATTATCATATACATCATCATCGTTATCATCATCATCGTTTAACATCATCATCGTGTATTATCATCATCACAATTATCAACAACTTTCATGTTAATACCAAAGACCAATTTAAAACAGAGACGTGTGAAAAAGACGCAAAACATGAAACAGAGAATGCTGTCACCGTACAATTTCACTAAGACCTCCTTGGGGTATTTTCATCATAACTCAAAAACTAAAAGTCATTTTCACGTCAAACCAAAGCCACTGGAAAGCTAACAAAATTATCTAAAACCTTCATGTTTACACCCAAGGCCAATTCTGTACCGATCAATACCAGTTTTCGTTTCAAATTCGGAAAAGTTGTGCAGAAAGTCCATAAAAATTCACTGTGACCTACGTGCAGTAATTTGACCATAACTCAAGTTCTATATATCGTTTTGACGTCAGACCAACGGCATTAGAAAACTAACATCCATACCTACAACTTTTGTGTTTACACCTAAGACCAATTCTGTACCGATCAATACCAGTTTTCGTTTCAAATTCAGGGCAGAGATAAGAAAACTCAGGAAAAGCAACTTATATTATTCAAACTTCTCATTCATCTGACACATGTTTATGAACATTCAAAACTTCATCAATTTATGCATAAGCATGGCACCAATCAGTAACAACACCATAGAATCACAACAAAATCAACATCTCAACATAGAAATCATCAATTTAACATTCCATCATTAGTTTATCATAATCAAACAACCCTAATTCCCAAATTCACCAACATCAACATGTTAAATCAAAATTTAGGGATTATGAAACTTAGATTTATAGAAGCTAGTCCCACCCTTACCTTGTTATGAAGAAATCGCCCCCTTCAGCTTTTCCTCTTCTCAAGTTCTTCACCTTCTTCCTTGGCTCTGCTTCTCCTCTTTTCTCTTCTCTGTTTCACGTGAAAACACAACAAATGAAACCTCTTCACGCGTATACCTTTTTTTTCTATTCCACTTCCCTCTTTCTTAATTTCCCATAATGCCCTTAATGCCGTTTTAATTCTATTTAATCTATTAAATTATATTAATTCATTATAATTCAATAAAATAATAAAATTAAATTCTAGGCGTTACAGGCTTGACAAGATGTCGATCTTGCTCCTACGTATCTCCCGGTAGTCGGAGAATTCAAAGCGTACGTAGTTCTTTGGTAGAAAACGTTTGTATGTTGGTTCGTTTTAGTTAAAAAAAAGATTTGATCGCGTCCGAGCGAAAAAAGTTTGAAAAAAAAGAAAAAGTAATGAAAGTAAATGTCAACTGTTCGGGTTGCTGCCGAACTGGCCATTGACGACAAGAAAATAAAAGTAACTGTCAGCTGTTCGGGTTGTTGCCGAACTGGCCACTGACGACAATGCATAAAAGTAAATGATTTGATGAAAAAAAGTTTTCCACTCGGACTTGAACAAAGGTTTTAAAAACGTACGAAGACGTACAAAGTTTTAAAATGGTGAAAGATGGACGCTAGGCGATAAGCTCGCGCAATGCGTGAATGTTTTAAAAGGAATAAAGAAAAGACAAACGCACTGAGGCGAAAAATTCGCGCAAGGCGTAAAAAGGTTTAAAATAAACGCGCAAGGCGCGAAAGGTTCGGATTGACCACGAGGGCCAAGAAAAAAGGGGAAAAAATGACCACAAGGGTGCCAAGGGAAGGTTGAGCGTGCTAGACGCGTCAAGGGTGGAATGACGATTGCCCGAGCGACGAGACATACGTCACGCATTCGTGCAACCGAGGTTTGGGGAGACATACGTCAAGCCATTCCCGTTTCATTCAAG
Organism: Medicago ruthenica; assembly: GCA_018208015.1. Lineage (NCBI taxonomy): Eukaryota > Viridiplantae > Streptophyta > Magnoliopsida > Fabales > Fabaceae > Medicago > Medicago ruthenica. The sequence continues at coordinate 41,775,628 of CM031377.1, read as the reverse complement.
TTTGGTTTTGTCACTCGGAGAAATCTCAAAGGGAACCAAAGCTTTTAAAAGGAAACTTAAAGAAAAGAAACCACGAACAAATTTGTTGTTCGATCTTATTAAAAATTATGAACGTTACTTGTTGCTTAAGTTATTGAAACTCAAGAACGAGTTTAGTTCAAGTTTGAATGACAAACACAATCATAAAACATGCACAAAATTAGAAAGTTCACAAGTTTGGCTTGATTCGAGCTTGATTTTAAAAAGAGTGAGCAAGCTCGGCTTAAATTCGCGTTTGGATTGAAAATCATGAACAACATGGTTGTTCAAGTTTGTTTTGAAATAGACGAACTTAGCTTGTTGCTCAAAATTAGTTTTGAAAATATTAAGAACATAACTTGTTTCACAAGTTACTCAAAATTTGTCGCACGAACTTGTGAAATTTTCAAAGTTGTGCATGATTATGAATTGGGTTTGGACCAAAATGGTTTTAACCCTCTTTAGGTTCTGAATCAAGGGCTAGAATCCCAAAAATTTGACATTTGAATGCCTGATTCATGTTCTGAGTTTCATATACTTCGCAGAGCAACCAGAACTTGGCTCTGCGAAGTCAGGTTCTGGTGTGTTCGCAGTGCGAGCAATACTTTGCTCTGCGAAGTATGCGAATTTTCAAACTCAGAAGCTGTTTCTGAACAGAAGTTCAGAAACTGCTTCTAAGCAAGATTCAGAACCTAAAGGAGGTTAAAAAGCTTGACAAAATGGAAGAAAAAGGGGTGGAAAATCACAGTTTTAAAGCTTGGCCCCTTTGAGGTCCTTTTTGAGGTTCAAAAGAGGTTTTTGTTCACAAAGCAAAATTGGACAAAACAAAGGATGAAAGCAGCAAACACAATACAAAATAAGGATTAAAGGAGACTTACAGCACTCCTAGCAATGCTTCAGCAGTAGTTTTGGAGTGGCTTGCTTGCTTGATTGATGGTTAAGAACAAGGTTCTAGTTGATTTTGGCTTTGTGTATGAACTGATTTTGTTGTTGCAATGTGGGAGATTTGGTATGAATTTCGTGTGTATTGGCTCTCTGAATTGGTCTATTTTTGTGATTTTTAACTGGTTTTTTCAATGTGTAATGGCTCTCTGAATTGGTCTATTTTTGTGATTTCAACTGGTTTTTTCAATGTGTTTGATCCTTATGCCTTGCCATTCCTTTTATAGGCAAAAATGCAAATCTTTGTAATGATGAACAATGATGAACAATATCCTAAAACACTAGCTGATTTGGGCTAAATTCAGGCTAGAACACTTTGCATTTAATGCTAATGGATAGAACTTGCTTTGCCTTGTGCCAAGGGGCAAGGTCTTGACTGATCTCAGCCACAAATGCCATTAATTCTAGAAGGTAATGATGGTAAAAACTGTAAAACAGGGCAGCTGCAAAAAGGGATGATTCTTGGGATCAATCCTTGCAATCTTGGAAGGTCAAACAATCAAAACGTGTACTGCCATGTACAGGGAGATTGGGGGAAGCAAAATGAGCATGTGGGCTTATGTGTGGGAGGAGAAATCCAAGTCAAAACAGGGCACATCAAACAGCTTTTTTGCAACAAAAACCACTTGTGATTGACTGGTTTTGGCAGGGAAAAAGGGAAGGAAAGGGATCAAGCAGCTGGCTGGCAAGTTTAGGTTGGGTGAGGGGTCAATTTGGAGGGACAAAAGCTGACCAAGGATAGCCAATTTGTTTGATCACATGAGAGGTTGGAAGAAAATCCTTCTTTCCTTTTACCTTTAATGTCACACATTAATTCCTGCCTTGCTGCACCAAATCAGTCACAAAATAGCAAGAATAAAAGTAATAATGCTAATAACAACAATTGTAGTTGAAAGCAAAAAGGATAAATCAAAGTTTGAAATTCTGCAGAAAATTTCGCAGAGGTCGCAGTGCGAAGGTAATTTCGCACTGCGAACTCCACTTTTTTTTATTTTTGTATTTAAAAATAAAAAGGTAAAAATGGAGAAATAATAATAATATATAATGATAATAATGATGATAAAAAAATGCAAAAATGCAAATGATAATGATAATAAGGAAAATAGTAGATGATAATAATAATGGAAAATGATGATATTAAATAATAATAATAATAAAATGATAAAAACTTAATAATTAAAATAAAACCTTAATAGTAGTAAAGGATAATAATGATATTATTAAAGAAAAATAGAATAACAATAATATTAATAATATTAAGGATAATGGAAATGCTAGTAATGATATTAATAAAATGCAAACAAAAATACTATAACAAGAATGAAATAATACAAAGTAATAATAAGTAATGAAAATAATAAAAGATAAAACACACAAAAATATAAGTCAAAAAATGGGGTATGACACCGCCATTGGGGAGTTTTAGTGAATCCTCCACTAAATTTGAACTACGACATCATCCGGGAGTTCTATGCGAACGCTATTCCCGCGGATCCTGAAGGAGAATTCACCTACCAAACCATGGTTCGTGGTTGGGTCATTAGATTCGATCGCGAAGCCATCAACACCTATCTCCGCAACCCCCTTCAACTTGATAACGATGAGCTATGTGCCTTCCACAAGCACCAAAACCGGGGGAATTGGAACCACGACCTCTATGCCCAAACCCTTTTTCAATCCGGGAGAGGTTATGAACTTAATGCATTAGGGCAGCCTACCAAGGCCATCAAAAATAACCTCACTACATATGCCCAGGTCATCTTCCACCTCATCGTTCATAATATAAAACCAAAAAGCCATACATCCTCCACCACTTTAGTTGTCACACCTTTGATCTACTACATCCTCACCCACAAGCAAGTAGATGTGGCTAGGGTAATTTGTCAGGAGCTTAAAATAGTGGTCGAAAGTGGCATAAAACCTCCGGCTAAGAAGATGTGCCCACTTGCATTCCCGGGCCTAATTATGGGTCTATGCCGGGAGGCACGTGTAGCAATCCCCCCTCATGTTTCCGAGACTATAAAGAATCCAATCACGGATGATTACATTGTGAGACATTGCACGGGGAGGAGAGCGGCGAGGGCGCAGCAGCCACGACCCAGACCCCCACCTGCATCACAGGGTCACCACACCTGTACCTTCTCATGGGAGCAGAATGCTTCCAATCATAGATGCATGACCATGATGCACGATTCCATGTATCGGCTCCAGATACAGTTGGGTAGGCCAGCGGATCCCGCCATCCAGATACCGACACCAGAGATGTTTGCAGCTTATGGTGCTTGGCCCGGGGATAGGCCCGAGTACTCGGAGGGTGGAGGTAGTGGTACGGCAGCCGGAGGCCAAGGAGGTGATGAGGGAGGAGATGATGATGAGGACGAGGAGGATGAGGATGAGGAGACCGAGGACGATGAGGCTCTCACTCCTTGAGTGGCTCCCTTTTTGATGTTTTCTTATGCTTTTGTTGTTCATGTTATTTTATTTTCTCGTACACTCTTCAGAACTTCCTGTGTTTAATACTTTGTATTCATATTTGTACTCTACTCTATTACTATTTATATTGAGTACTCTTTCTTTTTATTATCTGGCTTATGAATCATCATTGTTAATGCCTGTTAAATTTTAATATGCTTAAATGTCAAAAATTTTTGCTATGGATCATTGGTAATTTGAATTTGACAAATCTTCCGACAATGGATTGATCCAAAATTATTTGATTTAACCATAGATGAATGGTAGTGATAAAATTTGATTAATTTGCGCAAAGCTAAAATGCATGTTTCCTGTTTTTCTTGTGATTAAACTCAAAATGAGAATATATACTTAGTACGAAAGTTATATCATACCATTTGTGTTTTTAATATGTTTATCCGGTGAACCGTTTAGAACCAGCCGAAATGTGAGGAAGCCTCAAAATCACTATACATATGCAGGAGACCGGTATTTTTGTTAACTCGATCTTTTTATGTTAAATCTAAACGTTGTTTTAAACTGTATGAAAGCATTGACATGATCGAGGCATTTTTTTGTAATGAGTGAAAACACTTGACCACAAATAGCCTACCCTGTGAGAAGTGAGTATTTGTTAACCTCTTTGAGCCTAACGAATCAGAATTGTTAACTATGAACTGCCAACTTTCATAAGCTCAATTGCTTAATGAGATTGCCGGAGTTTGTAAAAAATCCAATTCATAGTTAAATCATTTTTGAAATTCTGGTATTTTTCTTTCATTTTGAACCCTTAAACCATCATGATTATTGTCCCTTGCCAAAAGAGAAAGGAACATTCAATTAGGGTATCACCTTTGATTAAGTTGGAAAAAAAAGAGGTTGTGAAAGTCAAGAAATAGTGATTTTTGTAAACGATCTTGACAACCAAGAAAAAGAGAAAGAAGAAAGAAAGAAAGAAAGCAAACCAAGAAAAAGAAAAGAGAAAAGAAAAAGAAAAAGAAAAATCAATAAATCAAAGAGTTGTCAAGATCAGAGGAAAATGATTGTAAATTACCGAAAGTTGTGATTTGGATAAAAAGGAGGGGTGTAAATTAGAAAGAATGTTCCTTTTTGCTTGGCTTTTGAATTCAATTTCCCCACATATGACATTTCTTTTGTAACCAAGCCAAATTACAACCCTCGAAGACCTTGTGATCAATGCTTTTGTGCTTTTAGAAACGATGATTAGATAGACACATAACTCGACCGGAATGTTAGCAAACTTGCCGGATGAGTGTTCAATACCCCTCACATTAATATTCAATTTGTTCATTTACTTAAATGAGTGATAGGTTGGTTCATTGATAAACATATTTTTAACTTGAGCTGTACGATATAATCTTTTTTGTTTGGTATTTGTTTCAAATTTTTCAGTGCAATCTTGGATTAATGGGAGCATTAAAATTGCATGCGCAAATTTCATATGAATCATACCAATCACAAAGCCCGACCTCGCTCGGCATCCAATCATCAAAGCCCGACCTCGCTCGGCATCCAATCACAAAGCCCGACCTCGCTCGACATCCAATCACAAAGCCCGACCTCGCTCGGCATCCAATCATCAAAGCCGACCTCGCTCGGCATCCAATCATCAAAGCCCGACCTCGCTCGGCATCCAATCACAAAGTCCGACCTCGCTTGGCATCCAATCATCATAGCCCGACCTCGCTCGGCATCCAATCATCAAAGCCCGACCTCGCTCGGCATCCAATCACAAAGCCCGACCTCGCTCGGCATCCAATCATCAAAGCCCGACCTCGCTCGGCATCCAAACAAAACCAAAGCCCAATATTCATTGGCACCCAACAATAAAGCCCAATATTCATTGGCACCCAACCATAAAGCCCAATTGTCATTGGCACCTACTCACAAAAAAAGCCCAATCACCATGGGCATCTAATCACAAATAAAGCCCAATTTTCATTGGCACCTACAATTTTAAACCAAAACCCAACTATGCCCAGTGCACAATCATTCAAAGGGCCTAACCATGCTTGACACTCCCCCCACAAATCCACAAAAAGCCCAGTCGTCATTAACATTCCTCAGTCTCCTACAAAAAAAAAAAACCCAATTGTCATCGGCATTCCCAAACACGATCACAAAGGAGTCACGCCTTTGGCAGGCTACCACCCCATTAATAAATTTCCTTCCCAGCATTATTTTGCCTTTTATCAAATTCCCATTTTATTCTATTCATTCATTTCTTCTATTTTTTGATGATAGTACCTTAAAACAAAAACTTTTTCAAAATTTATTTTATGAGTCTTTTATCTTTTATAAAATAACAAACACATTCCTTCTGAACTCATGAATATTTGAAGTATGCGTTGATATCTGTCCTAAAAGTGGATAAACTTCGCAGGCCAAGCATGGTCAATTGCTAAAAGGGATTCCCCAGCAAAATCATCAGTAAATCAAAAAGGAATATCCCCAATGAATCGAGAACCCGAAAGGACGATTCAGGCAAAGATTAGCCAACCAAAGCATAAGCATTCCCGGCAGAATCACCAGTTCTTCTCCCCAGCGGATTAGCACGATTCCCTAGTGGATTAACAATCTCCCCGTGAGGTATCTATCTTTTTTATCAGTTATTGCGGCTTTACCCCGTCAATTTTTGGAGGTATCCCCTGTGGTATCGTCCCCATTGAAGATTACCGAGTGTTTGCAATGCAACGTCGGTCCACTTTTCATTTTACCGGTCTAAATCTTGTCTCGTCAAGTTTGTCTGTCGTACCCTTAATCAAATCAGTCGAGTGTCATCTCCAGTCTGTCTGGTCTAGTGATGTCACTCCCCCTTTTTTTATGCCAAGCGGTAGTTCTTCAACGAACAATTTGTGCATCCTTCATCATATTCTTATACCAAGGGGCAGTTCTTTAAACGAACAGTTTGTGTATCCCCAGTACGAGTCAGTCTTTCACACCACATTCCCAGTGAGAGTCGTACATTCATACATTCATACATTGGTGTTTGTACATTCGTACATTCGTACATTCATGCATATGTACATTCATGCATACGTACATTCATGCATATAACATACTACATTCATACATGGCTGCACTTATCACCGTGAGTCTCACCAATTGTCGCGTCGAATTTCGGATGTCAAGCTATTGGGGAAGCTTTGAATCACTAATTCTAAATTACGACTGAACTTTTAATTTTTCGGGGAAAAAGGAAAAAAGTTCTAAATTACCTTGAGAACAGATTTTAGGTTCGAAAGTCGATTATGCGAGGGGAAGGTATTAGCACCCCTCACATCCGTTGTACTCAACGGGAACCTCTTAGTCGGCTTAGGCTTAAAATGGTTCGATGTTTTACTTACGTGTTTATACATGTATAAAAGAAAATATATAAAAACATAATGCGAGATGAAGAAAGAGATAAAAACAAACGAAAGGGAAAAACAGGTTTTTTTATTAATGGGCTTGACAAGATGTCGATCTTGCTCCTACGTATCTCCCGGTAGTCGGAGAATTCAAAGCGTACGTAGTTCTTTGGTAGAAAACGTTTGTATGTTGGTTCGTTTTAGTTAAAAAAAAGTTTGATCGCGTCCGAGCGAAAAAGTTTGAGAAAAAAGAAAAAAAGTGTAATGAAAATAAATGTCAACTGCTCGGGTTGCTGCCGAACTGGCCATTGACGACAAGAAAGTAAAAGTCAGCTGCTCGGGTTGTTGCCGAGCTGGCCACTGACGACAATGCATAAAAGTAAATGATTTGATGGAAAAAAGTTTTCCGCTCGGACTTGAGCAAAGGTTTTAAAAACGTACGAAGACGTACAAAGTTTTAAAATGGTGAAAGATGGACGCTAGGCGATAAGCTCGCGCAAGGCGTGAATGTTTTAAAATAAAATAAACAAAAGACAAACAAACGCACTGAGGCGAAAAATTCGCGCAAAGGCGTAAAAGATTAAAAATAAACGCGCAAGGCGCGAAAGGTTTGGATTGACCACGAGGGCCAAGAAAAGGGTAAAAATGGCCACAAGGGGGCCTAAGGGAAGGTTTAGCGTGCTTAGACGCGTCAAGGGTGGAATGACGATTGCCCGAGCGACGAGACATACGTCACGCATTCGTGCAATCGAGGTTTGGGGAGACATACGTCAAGCCATTCCCGTTTCATTCAAGTTTGGTTTTGTCACTCGGAGAAACCTCAAAGGGAACCAAAGCTTTTTAAAAGGAAAGTTAAAGAAAAAGAAAAAAACACGAACAAATTTGTTGTTCGATCTTTATTAAAAATCATGAACGTTGCTTGTTGCTTAAGTTATTGAAACTCAAGAACAAGTTTGGTTCAAGTTTGAATGGCAAACACAATCATAAAACATGCAAAACCTTGGAAAGTTCACAAGTTCGGCTTAATTCGAGCTTGGTTTTAAGAATGAGCAAACTCGGCTTAAGTTCGCGTTTGGATTGAAAATCATGAACAACATGGTTGTTCAAGTTTGTTTTTGAAATAGACGAACTTAGCTTGTTGCTCAAACTTAGTTTTTGAAAATATTAAGAACGTAACTTGTTTCACAAGTTATTCGAAATTTGTCGCACGAACTTGTGAAATCTTCAAAGTTGTGCAAGATTATGAGTTGGGTTTGGACCAAAATGGTTTTAACCCTCTTTAGGTTCTAAATCAAGGGCTAGAATCCCAAAAATTTGACATTTGAATGCCTGATTCATGTTCTGAATTTCACATACTTCGCAGAGCAACCAGAACTTGGCACTGCGAAGTCAGGTTCTGGTGTGTTCGCAGTGCGAGCAATGCTTTGCTCTGCGAAGTTTGCGAATTTTTCAACTCAGAAGCTGTTTCTGAACAGAAGTTCAGAAACTGCTTCTAAGCAAGATTCAGAACCTAAAGGAGGTTAAGAAACTTGACAAAAAGGAAGAAAAAAGGGTGGAAAATCACAGTTTTAAAGCTTGGCCCCTTTGAGGTCCTTTTTGAGGTTCAAAGGAGGTTTTGGTTCACAAAGCCAAATTGGACAAAGCAAGATATGTAAACAGCAAATACAATAGAAAAGAAAGGTTATAGGAGACTTACAGAACTCCTAGCAATGCTTGAACAAGACTGGAAGTGGCTTGCTTGCTTGATGATAGGTTATGAACAAAGTTCTAAGTGTTGTGATGGACTGATTTTTGTGATGCAATGCAAGGGATTTTTGTGTGGATTTCGTGTGTGTTTGCTCTCTGAAGTGGTCTGTTTTTAACTGGTTTTCAATGTATTTCAGTGTGTGTTATCCTTGGGGCTTTGCCATTCCTTTTATAGGCATAAATGCAAATCTTTGCAATGATGAACAATGATGAACAAAATCCTAAAACACTAGCTGATTTGGGCTAAATTCAGGCTAGAAGACTTTGCATTTAATGCTAATGGATAGAACTTGCTTTGCCTTGTGCCAAGGGGCAAGGTCTTGACTGATCTCATCCACAAATGCCATTGATTCTAGAAGGTAATGATGGTAAAAACTGTAAAACAGGGCAGCTGCAAAAGGGATGATTCTTGGGATCAATCCTTGCAATCTTGGAAGGTCAAACAATCAAAACGTGTACTGCCATGTACAGGGAGATTGGGGGAATCAAAATTAGCATGTGGGCTTATGTGTGGGGGGAGAAATCCAGCTCAAAACAGGGCATGTCAAACAGCTTTTTTGCAACATAAACCACTTATGATTGACTGGTTTTGGCAGGGGAAAAGGGAAGGAAAGGGATCAAGCAGCTGGCTGGCAAGTTTAGGTTGGGTGAGGGGTCAATTTGAGGGGACAAAAGCTGACCAAGGATAGCCAATTTGTTTGATCACATGAGAGGTTGGAAGAAAATCCTTCTTTCCTTTTACCTTTAATGTCACACATTAAATCTTGCCTTGCTGCACCAAATCAGTCACAAAATAGCAAGAATACAAGTAATAATGCTACTAATAACTATTGTAGTTGAAAGCAAAAAAGATAAACCAATGTATAAAAATCTGCAGAAATTTTCGCAGAGGTCGCAGTGCGAAGGTGAGTTCGCACTGCGAACTCCACTTTTTTTGTTTTTTGTATTTAAAATAAAAGGTAAGATGGGGAAAATAATAATAATGTATAATAATAATGATGATAATGAAAAAATGCAAATGATGATGATAATAAGGAAAATAGTAGATAATACTAATAATGAAAAAGATGATATTTAATAATAATAATAAAAAATGACAATAAAAAAGATAAAACTTATTAATTAAAATAAATAGTAGTAAAGGTAATAATAATAATATTATTAAAGAAAAATAAAATGACAATATTAATGATATTAAGGCTAATGAAAATGCTAGTAATGATATTAATAAAATGCAAACAAAAATACTACAACAAGAATGAAATAATACAAAGTAATAATAAGTAATGAAAATGATAAAAGATGAAACACACACAAAAAATATAAGTCAAAAAATGGGGTATGACAGATGCCCCTATTTAAGTTTCTTCGTTCCGGAGATTGAAAATGTGATTTGAAATGGACGGGTTGAAGAGACTTAAATATAGAGTACGCCATTTTTTGACTGAATATTTTCTGAGTTATAAATGCTATAAATGCATGTATGCAAATGTTATGAATGCATGGATGCAAAGACGATGATAAAAAAAAGAAAGACCAAACCGGGGATTAGTGTCAGCTGTTCGGGTGGTCGCCGAACTGCCACTGACAACAAAGAATGAAAAGGTAAATGCCAGCTGTTCGGGTTGTTGCCGAACTGGCCACTGGCGACAAAAGAATGAAAAGAATGTCAACTGTTCGGATGTTGCCGAACTTGCCATTGACGACAGGAAAATAAAATGTCAACTGTTCGGATGTTGCCGAACTTGCCATTGACGACAGGAAAATAAATGTCAACTGTTCGGATGTTGCCGAACTTGCCATTGACGACAGGAAAATAAATGTCAACTGTTCGGATGTTGCCGAACTTGCCATTGACGACTGGAAAATAAATGTCAACTGTTCGGATGTTGCCGAACTTGCCATTGACGACAGGAAAATAAATGTCAACTGTTCGGATGTTGCCGAACTTGCCATTGACGACAGGAAAATAAACTAAAAGATGTCAGCTGTTCGGATGGTTACCGAACTTGCCACTGACGATACTGGGGATGCGACTGACAAGCCGTTCCTTACAAAAAATGCCCCTTCAACCGGGGAGAAAGAATGCACAAGCTGTTCATTGAAGAACTTGCCACTTGGCACAACACTGGGGAGTACGCACAAGCTGTTCATTAAAGAACTGCCACTTGGCGGAAAGACTTGACAAAGAGACGCGCAAGCTGTTCGTTTGAACTGCCACTTGGCGTAAAAGGATGACATCTCTGAACCAGATGGACTGGGGATGACATTGGGAAAAAAGAATTCACGAATTGCTCGCGATTGTTTGGTGAGACTCATGATGGTTAGAAATAACCATGTATGACATGCTGTATGCATATGTATGAATGCATGAATGTATGACTGTCACTGAGGACGTCGTGTGAGAGATGGACTTGTACTGGGGATACCCAACATGTTTGTTAAGGATTTGCCCCTTGATACGATGAAAAACCTGCACAAGCTGTTCGTTAAAGAACTACCGCTTGGCGAAAAGGATATTGACATCCCTAGACCAGATAGACTGGGGATGACATTCGACTATTTGTTGTGGGAAATGCATGATATGAATATGAGATGCATGTTAATGAATGACTATGATATGATGCATGAATTATGCTGACCTAGGGGATGACAGACGTCACGTGGGACGCTGGGGATAATGATTTGGGTGCCGAGCAAAGTCGGGCTTGGATGAGATGAGACTCCACTGGGGGAATATGCTAATAAGATTGGGCTTCGCTTGTGAATTCGCTGGGGAGATAAGGATCATTTTGGAAGCAGGATCGATATCCAGCTGTCGATGCCAACGGTGATTGGGCTTTTGAGAGTAGGACAAATATTGACCTCCTGGGGAGTTTGTTTGACCGATGAACAAAGGTTGTTCAAAGAAAGAAAGATGTTTTATTGATTTTTTTGTTTGGTTTGGAAGGACAAGGTCCTTTGCCTACATACCCGAATGGGATCAAAACCGATGTAGTTCGGGCTTTTGCCCGGGTACAACCGACAAACTTGGTGAGACAAGATTAGACTGGTAAAATGAAAAGTGGACCGACGTCACATTGCAAACACTCGGTAACCTTAAGGGGGATGATGCCACATGGGATACATCTAACTACTGACGGGGTAAAGCTGTAACCATTGATGAGGAACACATACCTCCTGGGGAGATCGTTTTAATCCACTGGGGGATATGATTGGATGCCGAGCGAGGTCGGGCTTTGGTTATGTTGGGATGCCGAGCAAGGTCGGGCTTTGTGATTTGGTTGCCGAGCGGGGTCGGGCTTTTGTTGGTTGCCGAGCGAGGTCGGGCTTTGGTAAGGTGCCGAGCGAGGTCGGGCTTTGGTTGGTTGCCGAGCGAGGTCGGGCTTTGGTAAGGTGCCGAGCGAGGTCGGGCTTTGGGAAGGTGCCGAGCGAGGTCGGGCTTTGATTGGATGCCGAGCGAGGTCGGGCTTTGATTGTGATTGTGTTTGTAAGGGCCAATGAAAATTTGGCTTTTGTTGGTAATGAGGTTTGTGAGTGCCAATGGGAATTGGGCTTTATGGTAATGTAGGTGCCAATGATGATTGGGCTTTGGATGGAAATTGTATTTGTGTGTGCCAATGAGAATTGGGCTTTTTGTAGGAAATTGTGAGGAATGCCAATGACGATTGGGCTTAATGTGAAATTGTGGGGGGAATGCCAAGCATGGTTGGGCTTTGCTTGTGATTAGGTGCCAAGCATGGTTGGGCTTTGTTTGGTTAGGTGCCAATGAAAATTGGGCTTAGGGTTTGCCAATGAATATTGGGCTTTGGGTCGCCAATGAATATTGGGCTTTGGGTTGCCAATGAATATTGGGCTTTGGGTTGCCAATGAATATTGGGCTTGGGTTTGCCAATGGATATTGGGCTTTTTGATTGGTTGCCGAGCGAGGTCGGGCTTTGTTTTGGGTTGGCAATTTTGATGTTCCAAGGTTGCACTAAATACAAAATTTATATCATACAACTTAAGTTAAAAACATGTTTATCGATGAACCAACCTATCACTCATTTAAGTAGATGAATAAATTGAAATATTAATGTGGGGGGTATTGAACACTCACCCGGCAAGTTTGTTAACATTCCGATCGAGTTATATGTCCATCTAATCATCGTTTCTAAAAGCATGAAAGCATTGATCACAAGGTCTTTGAGGGTTGTAATTTGGCTTGGCTACAAAAGAAATGTCATATGTGGGGAAATTGAATTCAAAAGGCCAAGCAAAGGAACATTCTTTCTAATTACACACCTCCTCCTTATTTCACACACGACTTTTGGTGATTTGCAAATACTTTTGTTTGATCTTGACAACCTTTTGATTTACTGATTTTTCTCTTTTTCCTTTCTCTTTTGAGATTTCTTGATTTGTTTTTCTTTCTTTTTTTTTCCTCTTTTTTTTTTGTCAAGATCAAATAAGAAATTCACCAATTGCTTGATACACACAACCTCCCTTTTTCAACTTAATTCAAGATGATACCCTAATTGAATGTTCCTTCCTCCTTTGGCAAGGGACAATAATCATGAAGACTAAGGGTTCAAAATGGAAGAAAAATATCAGAATTCAAAATGATTTAACTATGAACTGAATTTTTTTACAAACTTCGGCAATTTCAATAAGCAATTGAGCTTATGAAAGTTGGCAGTTCATAGTTAATGATTCTGATTCATTAGGCTCAAAGGGGTTTAACAAATACTCACTGCTCACAGGGTGGGCTATTTGTGGTCAAGTGTTTTCACTCGTTTTCAAAAAAATGCCTTGATCCTATCAATGCTTTCATACAATCTAAAACAACGTTCAGATTTAACATAACAAAATCGAGTTAGACAAAAAAATGCCGGTCTCCATGCATATGTATAATGATGATTTTGAGGATTCCTCACATTTTGGCTAGTTCTAAATGGTTCACAGAATAAACATATTAAAAACACAAACTGTATGATATAACTTTTATACTAAGTACATGTGGTGCCAATGAGAATTGGGCTTTGTTTGATTGAATGCCGAGCGAGGTCGGGCTTTGGATGGAAATGTGGGTAAAAAGGCTGCAGTAGCCCGGGGGAAGGTAACCTCGGGTTGAGGTACCGGAATCTTTTGATGAGTAATGGGAATATGGATGAATTCCTCACCAAAGTCGAATGGCATGCCCCATGTACAACTGGGGAGCCTAGTGTTATATGCGTAAGCTGCTCTGGGACGACGATCCACTTTTCTTGACGGGTTGACACATAGTGTTGCGAACGAAATGCGAACACCGAAGACTCAATGCGGATTGTAAGAAATCCTTGAGGTAAGAAGGGGAACGAGTTTTGGACTCGAAGACAAATGTATGCATGTCATGTATGATGCTAATGTATGTATGCAATGTATATGACAAAATATGCCCCTTTTTTTGAAAATGCATATGCAAAAATCATTTTTATGAATGTAAATGTATGGCATGCATATGGTATGGTATGTATGTTCAAAATTTCCCCCATCCTCACGTGTAGGCTCTAAAGGTGATATTTCCTAAGAAGAGGTCCCTAGAGTCATCGATCTCACATGGAATTAGGGTTGTCTATGGACATACGTCGACATGACTTCAATTAATTCCATATGAAAATCTCCTCTAAGCGGGGTTGGGCATCCTACCTCACGGACATACGTCAACGCGGGCTTCCGCTCACAACCACCATTCTAACTTAGTTTTCTCTCGAGCTCGGGTAGAGAGCCTCACACGTCCGGCATTAACCCGAACAATGTGGAGTAACATCGCTCAAGTAACCCCCACAATTGAGATATATATATATGAATATGAAGCACAAATGATATACATATATATATATATGTAGAGCGTAAAGAATAAACAAGTACATGACAAGAAATATAAACACGCAAGTAAAATGAAACAAATTAGCCTAAAAGCCGATTGAGATAGGCTTGACTCGTTTATGCACAAACAAAGTGTTTAATGCTATTCCCCAGTGAAGTCGCCATTTCTGTCGCGTCGAATTTCGGATGTCAAGCTATTGGGGAAGCTTTGAATCACTAATTCTAAATTACGACTGAACTTTTAATTTTTCGGGGAAAAAGGAAAAAAGTTCTAAATTACCTTGAGAAAAGATTTTAGGTTCGAAAGTCGATTATGCGAGGGGAAGGTATTAGCACCCCTCACATCCGTTGTACTCAACGGGAACCTCTTAGTCGGCTTAGGCTTAAAATGGTTCGATGTTTTACTTACGTGTTTATACATGTATAAAAGAAAATATATAAAAACATAATGCGGGATGAAGAAAGAGATAAAAACAAACGAAAGGGAAAAACAGGTTTTTTTATTAATGGGCTTGACAAGATGTCGATCTTGCTCCTACGTATCTCCCGGTAGTCGGAGAATTCAAAGCGTACGTAGTTCTTTGGTAGAAAACGTTTGTATGTTGGTTCGTTTTAGTTAAAAAAAAGTTTGATCGCGTCCGAGAGAAAAAGTTTGAGAAAAAAGAAAAAAAGTGTAATGAAAATAAATGTCAACTGCTCGGGTTGCTGCCGAACTGGCCATTGACGACAAGAAAGTAAAAGTCAGCTGCTCGGGTTGTTGCCGAGCTGGCCACTGACGACAATGCATAAAAGTAAATGATTTGATGGAAAAAAGTTTTCCGCTCGGACTTGAGCAAAGGTTTTAAAAACGTACGAAGACGTACAAAGTTTTAAAATGGTGAAAGATGGACTCTAGGCGATAAGCTCGCGCAAGGCGTGAATGTTTTAAAATAAAATAAACAAAAGACAAACAAACGCACTGAGGCGAAAAATTCGCGCAAAGGCGTAAAAGATTAAAAATAAACGCGCAAGGCGCGAAAGGTTCGGATTGACCACGAGGGCCAAGAAAAGGGTAAAAATGGCCACAAGGGGGCCTAAGGGAAGGTTTAGCGTGCTTAGACGCGTCAAGGGTGGAATGACGATTGCCCGAGCGACGAGACATACGTCACGCATTCGTGCAATCGAGGTTTGGGGAGACATACGTCAAGCCATTCCCGTTTCATTCAAGTTTGGTTTTGTCACTCGGAGAAACCTCAAAGGGAACCAAAGCTTTTTAAAAGGAAAGTTAAAGAAAAAGAAAAAAACACGAACAAATTTGTTGTTCGATCTTTATTAAAAATCATGAACGTTACTTGTTGCTTAAGTTATTGAAACTCAAGAACAAGTTTGGTTCAAGTTTGAATGGCAAACACAATCATAAAACATGCAAAACCTTGGAAAGTTCACAAGTTCGGCTTAATTCGAGCTTGGTTTTAAGAATGAGCAAACTCGGCTTAAGTTCGCGTTTGGATTGAAAATCATGAACAACATGGTTGTTCAAGTTTGTTTTTGAAATAGACGAACTTAGCTTGTTGCTCAAACTTAGTTTTTGAAAATATTAAGAACGTAACTTGTTTCACAAGTTATTCGAAATTTGTCGCACGAACTTGTGAAATCTTCAAAGTTGTGCAAGATTATGAGTTGGGTTTGGACCAAAATGGTTTTAACCCTCTTTAGGTTCTGAATCAAGGGCTAGAATCCCAAAAATTTGACATTTGAATGCCTGATTCATGTTCTGAATTTCACATACTTCGCAGAGCAACCAGAACTTGGCTCTGCGAAGTCAGGTTCTGGTGTGTTCGCAGTGCGAGCAATGCTTTGCTCTGCGAAGTATGCGAATTTTTCAACTCAGAAGCTGTTTCTGAACAGAAGTTCAGAAACTGCTTCTAAGCAAGATTCAGAACCTAAAGGAGGTTAAGAAACTTGACAAAAAGGAAGAAAAAAGGGTGGAAAATCACAGTTTTAAAGCTTGGCCCCTTTGAGGTCCTTTTTGAGGTTCAAAGGAGGTTTTGGTTCACAAAGCCAAATTGGACAAAGCAAGATATGTAAACAGCAAATACAATAGAAAAGAAAGGTTATAGGAGACTTACAGAACTCCTAGCAATGCTTGAACAAGACTGGAAGTGGCTTGCTTGCTTGATGATAGGTTATGAACAAAGTTCTAAGTGTTGTGATGGACTGATTTTTGTGATGCAATGCAAGGGATTTTTGTGTGGATTTCGTGTGTGTTTGCTCTCTGAAGTGGTCTGTTTTTAACTGGTTTTCAATGTATTTCAGTGTGTGTTATCCTTGGGGCTTTGCCATTCCTTTTATAGGCATAAATGCAAATCTTTGCAATGATGAACAATGATGAACAAAATCCTAAAACACTAGCTGATTTGGGCTAAATTCAGGCTAGAAGACTTTGCATTTAATGCTAATGGATAGAACTTGCTTTGCCTTGTGCCAAGGGGCAAGATCTTGACTGATCTCAGCCACAAATGTCATTGATTCTAGAAGGTAATGATGGTAAAAACTGTAAAACAGGGCAGCTGCAAAAGGGATGATTCTTGGGATCAATCCTTGCAATCTTGGAAGGTCAAACAATCAAAACGTGTACTGCCATGTACAGGGAGATTGGGGGAATCAAAATTAGCATGTGGGCTTATGTGTGGGGGGAGAAATCCAGCTCAAAACAGGGCATGTCAAACAGCTTTTTTGCAACATAAACCACTTGTGATTGACTGGTTTTGGCAGGGGAAAAGGGAAGGAAAGGGATCAAGCAGCTGGCTGGCAAGTTTAGGTTGGGTGAGGGGTCAATTTGAGGGGACAAAAGCTGACCAAGGATAGCCAATTTGTTTGATCACATGAGAGGTTGGAAGAAAATCCTTCTTTCCTTTTACCTTTAATGTCACACGTTAAATCTTGCCTTGCTGCACCAAATCAGTCACAAAATAGCAAGAATACAAGTAATAATGCTACTAATAACTATTGTAGTTGAAAGCAAAAAAGATAAACCAATGTATAAAAATCTGCAGAAATTTTCGCAGAGGTCGCAGTGCGAAGGTGAGTTCGCACTGCGAACTCCACTTTTTTTGTTTTTTGTATTTAAAATAAAAGGTAAGATGGGGAAAATAATAATAATGTATAATAATAATGATGATAATGAAAAAATGCAAATGATGATGATAATAAGGAAAATAGTAGATAATACTAATAATGAAAAAGATGATATTTAATAATAATAATAAAAAATGACAATAAAAAAGATAAAACTTATTAATTAAAATAAATAGTAGTAAAGGTAATAATAATAATATTATTAAAGAAAAATAAAATGACAATATTAATGATATTAAGGCTAATGAAAATGCTAGTAATGATATTAATAAAATGCAAACAAAAATACTACAACAAGAATGAAATAATACAAAGTAATAATAAGTAATGAAAATGATAAAAGATGAAACACACACAAAAAATATAAGTCAAAAAATGGGGTATGACACGAATCAATCATGAACAATTCATCAACTCCTTTCCCCAAGTGTCATCCCCAGTCTGTCTGGTCCAGAGATGTCACCTTTTTATGCCAAGTGGCAGTTCAAATGAACAACTTGTGCATTTTTATCTTGTTATGCCAAGTGGCAGTTCTTTAACGAACAGCTTGTGCATATTCCCCAGTATTGTTGCCAAGTGGCAGTTTTAACGAACAGCTTGTGCGTCCTATCTCCCCAGTTGAAGGGGCAGTTCTGTAAGGAACGGCTTGCCAGCCGCATCCCCAGTGTCGTCAATGGCAGTTCGGCAACAACCCGAACAGTTGACATTCAATTTTATTTCTTGTCGTCAATGGCAGTTCGGCAACAAACCAAACAGTTGGCATTCAATTCTATTTCTTGTCGTCAATGGCAGTTCGGCAACAGACAGAACAGTTGACATTCAATTTTATTTCTTGTCGTCAATGGCAGTTCGGCAACAAACCGAACAGTTGGCATTCAATTCTATTTCTTGTCATCAATGACAGTTCGGCAACAGACCGAACAATTGACATTCAATTTTATTTCTTGTCGTCAATGGCAGTTCGGCAACAACCCGAACAGTTGGCATTCAATTCTATTTCTTGTCGTCAATGGCAGTTCGGCAACAGACCGAACAGTTGACATTCAATTTTATTTCTTGTCGTCAATGGCAGTTCGGCAACAAACCGAACAGTTGACATTCAATTTTATTTCTTGTCGTCAATGGCAGTTCGGCAACAACCCGAACAGTTGACATTCAATTTTATTTCTTGTCGTCAATGGCAGTTCGGCAACAACCCGAACAGTTGACATCCATCTTTGTTTTCTTGTCGTCAGTGGCAGTCCGGAATACAACCCGAACAGCTGGCTTTTATCTTTTTTTTCCTGTCGTCAGTGGCAGTCCGGAATACAACCCGAACAACTGATGTGTATATTTTACCTTCATTAAGCTGCCGTCACCACGGTAGTAGGTAAAATATTTTTCCCCAGTGATTGGCATACTCTGTTTTCTTTTTACCTTCATAAAGCAACCATCATAACGGTAGTAGGTAAGATGAAATCCCCGGTGAAACCACCAAAGTAACCTTAATCTGTTGTCTTCATTAAGCTATCATCCAGATAGTAGACAACTTTTTCCCCCAGTGGAACCATGTTCCCCAGTAGAGTCGGATCCCGCTTCTGTAACGAACCCGGGTATCCCTTTGTCTCTTTTTATCCCCAGTGTGGTCATCTTTGTCGTCTTTGCATTCATATTTGCATTACAAACATTCACAACATTCGCATACATGCATTCTTAGCATTTACAATTCAAGAAAAATATTTAGTCAAAAATGGTGTACTTTATATTTAAGTCTCTTCGACCCGTCAATTTCAAAATTTCACTTTTAATCTCCGGGGCGAAAAAACTTAAATAGGGGCATCTGTCATATCCCATTTTTTGACTCATATTTTTCTTAGTTCATTATCATGTTATTATTTCTCATTCCATTTATAATTCTCAATTTTTCTTATTTATTTACCTTTTATTATTTTGTCTTTATTTTTAGATTTTTATTTATTAATATGTATCACCCTCATCATTCCTATCATTATCATTAATATTATCATTATCCTTATTAATATCATTTGCTATTGTTTTTTTTAATATTATTATTATTATCTTCCTTTTATCAATGTTTTATTATTATTTATCATTTATCATTATTTTTAATTAATAATATATTATCTTTTTCATCATTTATTATTATTATTTATCTTTATTACTATTATTATTACTATTTTTGTTTCCATTATCATTTTCATCATTTACCATCCTTATTATTTTCATCATTTACTATTATCCTTATTGTTTTTTATTTATTTATTTATTTTTTAAGAAAATACAAAAAAATACAAAAAAAGGGGAGTTCGCACTGCGAAGTGACATTCACACTGCGAACTCTGCGAATTTTTCTACAGAATTTGATATTTTTGATTTTTCTCTTTTGTTTTCATTTGTAGTTATTACTATTATTATTATTATTATTATTATTATTATTATTATCATTGTTATTGCCAATTGTGGTTGAAATGATGCAGCAAAACAAGATTTAATGTGTGACATTAAAGGTAAAGGTAAGATAGATTTTCTTCCAACCTAGCATGTGCTCAAGCAATTGGGCTGCCCTTGGTCAGTCCTCATCCTTCCCAATTGACCAGCCATTAACCCTGAGCTTGCCAGCCAGCTGCTTGTCCCCTTTTCTCCCTCCTTTCTCCACCAAAACCAGTCAAACTTAGGTGGTTTTACTTGCAAAAAAGCTGTTTGGTGTGCCCTGTTTTCAGCTGTCTCCCTCCTCCCTCACACCAGCCCACATGCTCCTTTTGCTTCCCCCAATCTCTCTGTACATGGCAGTGCACGTTTTCATTGCTTGACCTCTCAAGTTTGCAAGGATTGATCCCAAGAATCACCCAATTGCAAGCTGCCCTGTTTTTCAGTTTTTTCTCATCATTGCTATCCAAGATCAGCTGCATTTGTGGCTGAGATCAGCCAAAGTCTTGACCTTTGGGACAAGGCAAGTAACCTCTATCCTTTAGCATTAAATGCAAAGCATTTTAGCCTGGTTTTAGCCCAAAGATCAGCTGGATTCTAGGGATTTTTTCATCATTGCATAGATTTCATTCTTGGCCTATAAAAAGGAATGCAATGCACAACCATTTACACACAATTGAAAGCCTTCAAGAGCAAAAAACTACAGCATTTTTGAGAGAGAATAGAGAGTTCAATACACACATTTTACACTCCTAGCAAAACATTTGAAGCACTAGTGTCTTCATCATCCATAATCTCCAACATTCCAAACTTGCAAGGTAAATCCACCAAGCCACTTCCTATCTCTTGCACAAGCATTGCTAGGAGTTCTGTAAGTACCCTAAAGTCTTTATCTTTCATTTTGTTTGCAGTTTGCATCATTTGTTTTGTTTAATTTCACTTTGTGCACAAAAACCCCTTTTGAAACTCAAAAGGAATCTCAAAGTTGCAAAGCATTAAAACTGAGTTGTTGTGCTCCTTTTTTCCAAATTTGCAAAGCTTTTTAACCCCCCTTTAGGTTCTGAAGCTTGCTCAGGAGCAGTTTCTGAACTTCTGTTCAGAAACAACTTCTGAGTTCAATTTTTCGCATACTTCGCAGAGCAAAGTTCTGGTCGCAGAGCGACCACATCAGAACCTGACTTCGCAGAGCCAAGTTCTGGTTGCTCTGCGAAGTATGTAAAACTCAGAACATGAATCAGGCTTCCAAAGGCCAAATTTTTGAGGTTCCAACTGATGATTCAAAACCTAAAGAGGTTAAAATGCATTTTGGTTCAAACCACATCAAGAATTTTGCATGTCTTTGGAAATTCCACAAGTTCGTGCAATTAATTTTGAGTAACTTGTAAAACAAGTTATGTTCTTAAATTTTCAAAATCAAGCTTGAGCAATAAGCTAAGTTCATTATTTTCAAAACCAAACTTGAACAATGACATTGTTCATGATTTTCAATCAAAACATGAACTTGAGCCGAACTTGCTCACTTTTAAACCAAACTCAAAATTGAGCCGAACTTGTGCATTTTCCAAACTTATGCATATTTTCATGACTTGTTCATCTTTCTAACCAAGTGTTTTGTCCCTTTGAGATTTCTTTGATTTTCAACGAAACGAGAACTTGAATGAAAAAGGAATGGCTTGACGTATGTCTCCCCAAACCTCGGTTGCACGAATGCGTGATGTATGTCTCGTCGTTCGGGCAATCGTCATTCCACTTTCAATACGCGTCCAATGCGTTTATCCTTTTATTAGTCCTTCGTGACCAATCCCACCTTACTTTGGTCCCCCGTGACCATTTTTAACTTTTCTTGGCCCTCGTGGTCAATTCGAACCCTTTCGCGCCTTTGCGTGTTATTTAAACCTTTTACGCCTTGTGCGAGTACCCTCGCATTAATGTGCGTCCGTCTTTTTATCTTTAAACCTTTTACGCCTTGTGCGATTTCCATCGCCTTAATGTGCGTCCGTCTTTTTATCTTTAAACCTTTTACGCCTTGTGCGATTTTCATCGCCTTAATGTGCGTTCGTCTTTTTTTAAAACTTTTACGCCTCGTACGTAGTTCTTTGGTAGAAAAATTTGTATGTTGGTTCGTTTTAATTATAAAAGATTTGAAAACGCGCAAAGGCGTAGCGGGAGATACGTAGGAGCAAGATCGTCATCTTGTCAAGCCCGTTAATAAAAAACTTTCTTTTTCCCCTTCATCGTATTTTTGTTTTCTTTTTTCCTTTGTTATCATATTTTCTTTTTCCCTTTTATATTCAAACACGCAAGCAAAACTTTGAAAACATTTTAAGCCTAAGTCGACTAAGAGGTTCCTGTTGAGTACAACGGATGTGAGGGGTGCTAATACCTTCCCCTCGCATAATCGACTCTCGAACCTAAAATCTCTTATTTTAAGGTAATTTCGAACTTTTTTCCTTTTCTCCCCGAAAAATTAAAAGTTCAGTCGTGATTTAAAATTAGTGATTCAACGCTTCCCAATAGCTTGATATCCGAAATTCGACGCGACACCTTGCTTGTGGTAGTACCCTCAACTTCACTTCTATTCTTCTTTTCTAGACAATTTGCCAAAATATGCCCCGGTTGCCTGCACCCGTAACACACACCTGCGCCCCTCATGCATTCACCAGAGTGTGATTTCCCACAATTTTTACAAGTAGGATTTGACCGTGGAGAGTATGGTTGCTTTCCTCTCTGAGGGGAACCCTTTGGTTTCAACTTGTCATGGTATTTATCTTGAAATTTGCCTTTCCTTTTCTCGAAAGCTACAACCCTTTCTTTAGCGGTCTTTGCAAAACCCGCTTCAGTAATCAAACTATCATGAACCAGCTCATCATAACCTGTGTTCCTCTGTAGACTCACGGCGGTGTCAATCTCACCTCTTAAGCCTCACTTATATTGATTCATTTTCCAATTTTCATTTCCTGCGTACTCGTTGTGAGTAGAATAATATGACAACTCCTCGAATTTCTTAGTGAAATCCGTAACTGACATGTTACCCTGCTTTAATTCGAGAAATTCCTGTTCCTTTTTCACCTTGTAAGACAAAGGTAAATATTTCTCCAGCATCACTTCCTTGAAGTTTAACCAGTTCACTTCTATATCACTTGCCAACATTCTGCGCTGAGCAGATTCCCACCAATCTTCCGCTGCGCCTCTGAATTGATTCGTGGCATACACCACTTTATCAGCTTCTGAGCACTCAGCCATTCGGAAGATCTTTTCCATTTGTTTCAGCCATCTCTTGGCTTCCTGGGGATCACCTTCTCCATTGAACTCAGGAGGGTGATTTCTATTAAATTCCCGGAACACGGGATTACCAACCACTGGAGGAGGTGGAGGCTGCTGCTGGAACCCTTGTCCCTGGTGCATCATTTCCATCCATTGATGCTGGGATTGGGCCTGCTGTTGGGCTTGCTGTTGCATCATAAGCATCATTTGTTGATGCTGTAGTGCAATCTGAGCCTGTTGCTCCTGATATTGTTGTTGCAACGCTTGCTGCTGTTGTATCATCTGAGCCCAGAAATCCATGTTAGGGTCTCCTCCTGCTTCCTCATTAGCCTGATTCATTCTAGGCCTTCCTGGACCTCTTCTCCTCCCAGACATCTTACCCAAACTGTCATATACAAGTCAAAGTGATCAGTTTCAACCATATATAACATTTAGAATAATGTCCTGGATCCAAAAGGTCCACATAATTAAATTGTATTTTAATGACCCAAGGCACGATCTGAATCGACCTGCTCTGATACCAAATTGTAACACCCATATAAAGATTGCCTAGGATCTTATACGAGTATTAAAATTTCGTACTGGATGCATTAATTTACAATACTGAAAGTTATCTCATAATATTACATCACATAGTAATAATACATCCAACTGCTTACATATCCTTTTTGATAAATATACAACAAAGGTACAACATCTGAATACAGGTAAACTGAAACAACAAAAACCGGCACGCTCAATCCAAAGCTTTCTCCTTACCCTTACTGCGTGCAACCTGTGAACCTGCATCAGAAGGAATGGGATGAGAAATAATGTCTCAGTGAGCTCCAGCCCAACCTACTGTTGGCAACCTCAGGGAACCTAGGGTCGCCATGCCTACTTTGGCAATCTCGGGGATCCTATGATCGCCAAGATTTAATCTTACCCATAAAGGGTTTTCACCTGATAACTGAATAGCCATGCTACCTAGACTATATCCTGATAACTTAGTGATCGAGGGAACTCCTAAGATCACCATCTGATACATAGCTGAGGTATATACTGCCTGATAACATAATAAAGTATAAACTGATACATACATGTTAGATGTTAGCGTGTAACAAACATTATTATCTGAGTTCATTTTATGGAATGCCCCCGAGTGGAGTAACCCCGAAGCACATTTCCCTGATAACCGGTGAAAATTCCTATCTGAGGCTAATCACCGGACTCCTCTTATCGTTGTGTGGACAACTCTCTCGAAGAAGTCCCATCCGGCCTGATCCGGAGTCTGCTGAACACAACTTAACTTGCATGTAGACAACCCTCTCGGAGAAGTCTCATCCGGCATAATCCGGAGTCTGCTGAACATGCTAACATAGTCTTAAAAACTTACGTGTGGATAGCCCTTTCGGAGAAATCCCATCCGGCGTATCCCGGAGTCTAATGAACACGTTATCATAATTTTAGAATCTGATACATCAAACTATTCTTATGCATATCTAATGCATTCCCCAAGTACTTAACATGAGGTTCTTAACCTATACTAAGGTTCAAGCTTATCGTTCTCATAAGCCACCTAATCATGTCGGGTATCTGAACCCCCTTAGGCCTATCTGAGGCCTTGAATGTACTGACACATTCCTATTATCCTTGTATTCTAACCCGAATACATCTCTATTCCTGCTTACCTAACATAGGTTCTTGACATATCGTTGTCATATGTCATCCTTAAGAGTTACTAACTCAGTTGTAACAATTTCCGATTCCTTGGACCTTTGTTTTGCACTTTCCATACGTTACCTATTCCTTGCTCCTTTATGATTTTTGTCCGTTAAAGACCCTTAGGATGAGTTAAAATGGTGTTCTTTGATTCCTTAAATTTTTTGGAGAAAACGGTTGCGAAAAACCTTACTTACACACACCAGAACACCCAAAACAGCTCAGCTGACAAATGCTGTTCTGGTGAGCTCGCTATAGCGACGGGCTGGTCGCTATAGCAACCGTAGGCAGTGTCAAAATACGCCTGCTCGCTGCAGCGACGGGCTGGTCGCTGTAGCGACCATGATAGTACATAAATTGCTGAAAACTGTATTTTTCCACCACTTTAACTCAACCCAAGTTACCCAAGCTTCCCAACCATGTTAGGAATGATTTTCTATTACAAAATAACTGATTAAAACATGGATTTTGCAAGGAATTGATAACAATTAGGATTAGGGCACAAAAACAATATCTTAGCATAACATGAAATACTCACATAACTCACTCCAGGTGGGTTCTAAAAACCCTAGGGAGCTCACCCAATGCTGGTTATAATCTTGCTAAGCTTCAAATCCAAAACCCCAACTTGAGAAATCTTCCTTTTACTTGGTTTTCCTTAGCTTTCTCTTGCTCTAATCTCCCAAAGCTAGCTTGCTTATGATTCAAAAAGTTTGGAAGGAAGGAAGATGATGATTGGCAGCACAGGAGAGGATGGTGCAAGGTTAGAGAGAGAGGGAGAGGAATTCAGCTTCTTAGAGAGAGAAAGGATGAGTGAAAATGACATAATTTTGCCTTGCCATGCTTATCTAAAGCCTTATGCGTGAAAATACGCTTAAACCCTTACTACATGCAATCTCCCTAACACTGATAAAAGTTACGTCTAAGCGGGATATTACAACTACCATGCATCACCAACCAATAAAAGTTTCTCAGGATTTTAGAAATTGATAACCACCAAATCCAACTCCAGCAATTAGTGGTTGCCAAATGTTGAGCTTGATTCCTATCCAACCACCTATATGCATGATAAGCCGAGTATATATCATTAAGGGAACTACTCCAAACGAGTCTATCATCAGTGCCATTATCAATGGTGATGCTACAAATACAATCTTAGTAAAAGAATGGAAGAAGAGTGTAGAGTTTGTTGAAGTTCCATTCTCCATTTTCATGCAAATCACATAGACGAATGTTTGTGCCACTAATATGAACATAAGTCACAACATTGCAAATATAAACATAGAGAAATGCTAGAAACACTCTCTTTCTAGCACTCTCTCTAACACTCACTCTCATATTGGGTGAAACTCATGTGGGTCTCACCACTTTATGTGGGATCCATTCCCAATGTGTGGTATCCATATGGATTTCACTCAATAAAAGGACGAGTGTTAGAGAGAGTGTTAGAAAGAGAGTGTCCATATCACTCCTCATAAACATATATCTATCCATTTATTATACCAAACAAATATTTCGTCTCTCCCAAGTTTGCAAATGAATCTCGACCCTAAGATTTTAGCTGCCTTCACAATAGAACACCAAATGCAAGAATCGCCCAGCTTAAGAGCAGTATGCATGATATGAGTGTCAGACATATATTTTTCCTCAGCAAAGTTTGTGTGGATTGTGTAAAATGTCCCAAATGTGTTTGCAAAGTAAAGAAATGCTCCCAATGATATTCTAGCATAGTCTGGTTCTTCCAATTAAACCAATAACAAGAGTTCCTACCCCATATAAAAGAACTCACAGTAACATCAATATTATCACAAATACCAGATGGAAGCCAAGTGTTCTGCATAGTCATAACACTTTTACTAAAGTGACTCTTTCTAATCTACTCAAAAGGTTCATTTTCCAATCCACCAACCTACCGGTTATCTTGTCTAGAATGTAATGGAAATAAAAAAAAAATATTAACTCTACCAGACAACATGGAAAATCCAAGGTACTTACCAAAATGAGAAGTATGACAACGAATCACAACTTAGTTGGTAAAACGTTTCACCTACAAACACCCAAAGGGCCGTCGAATCGAGTCATGATGGGGAGAAGTAAAAAACACTATTGTTCCCCTTAAAAAAAGTAAGATAGTTAAATACATATTATTCAGTTATTCAAGTAGATAAATATACAACTATACTATTTTACTCACAAAAATACTTTTTAAGGTAGCCAAGGCCTCATGAGGTCTAAAGAGACTTTAAAGAAAAATATTAAAATAAAAAATAGAATCCTTTCAATGTTAATGATACCATTTTATTGTAAAACATTTTAATTTATCTTTATTTTTTTGTCAAGTAGTTTAGTGACTATAAATTCTTCTCTGAAGTGAATAAGTGAGGAATTCAAAGTTTGAACCCCAACCCCGACATACTATAATGTCTCTAACAACTGAACTATGTTCATGGAAACTATGTTTATCACTTTGTGAGATTAAAAATATTTTAATTAAGATAGTCAATTGATTTATCTTTTTATACTTGTAAGATCTTTTACTTGTTGTGCTTAAATATTTTTATTTTTTGAAGTTTTTAATTGATCAACTTTTTTTAGGCTTTTAATAAAGAAGTTTTTGGAGGTCTAAAGTCTTTACTTTAGGCAGGCCCTGACTTAATTGGCAAATAATTTGTGGCAATGCAGAGTGCTCTTGTACCTAATTTATGATTTTTTAAAGTAGATTTTTTCTCTACTAATTTTCTTATATATAGTAGATGCGATAGACACCAACATAGGTTGGGCTTAGCAACAAAAATAATTCCCACAATACAACAAATCAAAATTTAATTTCGGATTAAAAGACATGTCTTACATTTTGTATTTGATGGTTTGTTTCTAATAAAATTACCTTAATTGAGCGACGTTATGAAAGCTTCCAAAAAAATAAATTTGCAGTACGTGATAGAAAATACCTTTGATTGAAGGACGTTATGAAAGCTTCAAACAAAATTTGTAGTACGTGATAGAAAATTCATTCTATTGACTCAAATTTAGTTGAAGTGATTGGAGTCGTTAAATAACAATTGGAGTCTTTCAAGGGGAGGCTGATGAGTTTTTTAACATATGGGATGGGATACATCATCATTAAATTAAAAAAGTGAATATAAAACTTTGGAGAAAATTACTCCTCTCACTTATGAATTACTTATTCACTTATCTTAGCGGCAGTTAACTGCCGTTCGACATTATTCAGCGACAGTTAACTATCGCTGCCACTTTTAAGATCAGTCTAATCGACTAAAAATATCGAGCAGCGGTTAACTACTGCCGAAGTAAGTAAATGAACAATTTTAAAAGGGAGAAGAACCATTTTCAACTTTGGATAATCTTGAGGACCATTTGTGACTTCAGGGGTCCAACAGGTTAATGGGGTGGGCCGGCAAGACTCAATTGACCATTTAGATTCTTTTAGTGGGTTGGGCAAGAAAAAAAATAAATTAATAGTAAACTTAGATTTTTCTATACGTAATAATTGGTCAAAGATTACATCATAATGGATTTGAAATGACTAATGGAATTTGTCAACAACAAATTTAATACGATTTATTCATTTTTGTATTATATATATTTTTTTTAAAAAGCTAAGAAAATATATTAAACGAACAACAAATGTCCCTCTAGTACAAGGCGGACCAGGGAAACAAAAAGGCAAAGTATGTTACAATACAAAACTACTGCAAGCACAACATCAGAAAAAACTTAAGAAACTGTCTTTAAACACATCAAAAGATTCAGCCTTCAAGTAAGGTAATCAAAATCAAATAATACATAACGCCCTGTGTCAAGACATGTTAATTTTGTTGAAAATTCATTTCCATATCAGTCCATAATTAAGCCATTCCCCACTTGTCCACTCATTCCACAATATGATTCAAGATCACGTAGTATCATTCATGTCCAGAAAGTTCAAAATACCAACATAAATGAGTCCTCCAATTCTGCTCCAGTACACCGAGTTTGTTCCATCTTTGTTTATTTACAATATACAAGGTGTGCAGGCCTTCTTGTTAGTATATGTCGATGATTTACTTTTAACAAGTAGTAACACTACATTTTTACAACAATTCATGTGAGACCTTTCCACTAAGTTCTCTCTGAAACAACTTGGCTTCCCTCATCATTTGCAATAAATAAATTGTCACAATTTATGCATCAACAAACTCAAGTGCACTTTCAGCAACTCAAACGAGTGGTTAAGATATCTCAAACTTACTATTAACCATGTTTTGAAGCTTGCGAAACCACCTCATCTCAAATTGCATGCCTTTACTGATGCTGACTGGGGAGGTAATCATGATGACAAAACATACACTCTTTTTTGTGACAATATTGGCACTACTTACTTATGTTCCAATCCAGTATTTCACTCTAGAATGAAGCATATTGCACTTGATTATCATTTTGTGAGGCAAATGGTTCAACTTGGTAAAATTCGAGTCTCACATATATCTACAAAGGATCAACTTGCAGACATTTTAACAAAACCTCTACATCGCACCAGATTTTCAATTCTCAGAGACAAAATTGGTGTCATTGATGGTGACCCAATTTTGAGGGGGCATATTAGATAAATATAAGTTAGCTCCTGTATTTAAGGCTAAACTGCAATCCCTATTACTATATAAATGTGTTGTATATCATAGTTAGTTGTATTAGTCATTCCACAATATCAGGAGCATTCAAATGTACGTTCCACTAATAGTAGGAGTTAGTTTTCTATATTGTGTATCAGTCTGTAACTATATATTGTCATTGGCCATCAGAATTAATCAATTATCATTCCCTTTTATTCTTAACTGCCAAAGACAGTGGAGGAAGACTGATGTATTCATATTTGCATTTTTTTTTGTGCATGCAAATTTAGTTCAATAAGATATAATTTCTTTATTTTGGTTTAGTTTTATGTAGTTAGGATAATTGCATTTAGTATCTTTTGTTTTGTAGGAAAGGAGCCCTTTAGTGTTGGAAAGTGGCTTGGATGATATGATTTAGAGTTTTAGTCATTAGGGAAGCAATTTGGATGAAAACAAAAAGGCAGTAAGGTCCACGACTATAGGGTATGTGGGAAGAAACACAACTAGGGTGTGTCACCAGCTGACTCGTCCGAGATTCATAAGTTGAACCACATTTTGTAATTTTTCAGTTTTATTTATATTGAGTTTGGATCACTTTGGCCTCTTAGTATAAATATGACTAAGAAATGTTGAGTTAGGGTTCAGAAATTGATACTTTAGAGCCTAGGTGTTTACCCTGATTTTTGGTAAACAACCGCTGGTTATAGATTTATTATTTGCGAGATGAACCAGTAATCTCAGGTCATTGTGTGTCAAGTTCGTTTAGAAATCTCTGCATGTTCTTGGAGTTTTTTATATGGTTCGAATGTATGAAAATAAGGGATAA
Source organism: Medicago ruthenica (assembly GCA_018208015.1). Lineage (NCBI taxonomy): Eukaryota > Viridiplantae > Streptophyta > Magnoliopsida > Fabales > Fabaceae > Medicago > Medicago ruthenica. The sequence goes on along the minus strand of CM031377.1, from coordinate 41,745,305 downwards.
TCTTCAAGTTCGGTTTCTTGAACTCGTCGAATGAGAGTTTGCAGAATAAAGATAAATTGCAAGAATTAACTTAAATAAAGTAAATTGCATTGATTCGAAATAAAGGTTGTTCACAAGGATCATACATGATTCATGACTCTTTTCTCGCTGTAACTTGGATACTTCGAGTTTGTAGAATTTTATGTATCTCATGGAAAACTCTTATTTATACTTAAGAAAATAACTGTACAATCCTATCCAAACTATAACTGCTACTAACATCTAATAACAGTAAAAATAGCCTGTTTGAAATTTGAATCCTATTCATTCGACAGTCGTGAACTCCGACAGTTTGCAAACGAATCTCTTCAGAAAACCAACTAACCTTCGAGTTGTCGGGACATCCTTTGACCAGCTTATTTCTTCACTTAATCTTTGATCTTGTCGAATGAACGTGCAATCTTAGAAACTTCTTATGTCAAAGACTTCACCTTTCTTGGTCAAACCTTGATGACTGCATTTAATACCCTTTGTCGAAAATACATGCTAACACTAGGATATAATTGTTTTCCTCTTCTCCTTCTCTACTTTTACTGATTGAATGTTCTTCCACTTATTTAATGGAATATTGCTCTATCATATCGGGGTACTTCTCTATTTCTGGGATTGGGCATAGGCCTTGATATGTTTATGAGAACAAATTGATTATTATTACCTTTTATTGATGTTGAACACTTTTGGTTTTAAGGTGAAGTTTATTCAGCGACAAGCGAACATGGTTGCTCATACCTTAGCGAGGCCGACCTGTTTTTGGACTAGTCACCATGATTTTGAGATTTCTTCTACTTGTATTGAACAATTATTGATTAATGATATCAGTTAAGCTTGTTTCGTTAAAAAAAACACTTTTGGTTCAATTTTTGTTGAGTTTTATTCATGTGGATTTGTTGGCCACTTATTTACATCTCATAGATAACTAGGGAAGAAGTGAGACGTAATTCTTATTTATTGGATTGGATCCATAAGAATTAAAATTGAGATTTGAATCATGAAAGTAGGTTTGGTCTATCGAGGAATGAATGAATAATAACAAATTTTAATGTGTTCAACTCAATTTCAATTACCATGTGTAATGTTATACTCAATTGGAATGTAAATGCAAACAATATTCTATTGATTCACCCAAAGAAGCATTACAACTTGGTAATTACAATATTTGTTGATAGATAACAATAGGTAAATAAGAAAAAACAATAAGAAGAAGAATAGAACATATGGACTAGAGAGAATCAGAGAGAGAAAGAGAAGTTACATCACACATAGTTCATATTTTTTTTTTATCTTCTTTTATTTATAAGAGTCCACGTTCATATTTCATATATTGTCAATTTCAGCTCTTTGACTCGTTACACCAAGATAGTAGGAATTGGGTTAATTGGCAACATTCTTGTTTCTAGAAAGAGAACATTAACTTCTATTGGATTAATTCACCTTCAACTTTGGTTCAACATTAGTAAAGAGGTAGTCAATTTTGAATCACAAAAAAAACTATTATTGTGGTAAACCCCAATCCTAAAAGCCTTGTTATATAAGGCTTTCTATCATATTTGCTAAATTATATATAGTTGTGTTTGACAAGTTTGCTTGTTGAGATTCGAAGCTTCTTAAATATATTTTGCTTCTCTTCCTTTTTGCATACACACAAGATTTCATTTCAAGAAAGAATACTGTCACTAGGACAAAGACAATCCATAACCAACAGAAGCAAAATCCGTGAAGGTAAAAATAGCAACGCAACTTGAGACAATGATAATGATGTTTGAAAGAGAACCAGCACTTATATTGGTGGACTTTCCCCAAAATGAATCAGAACTATTCATTGAAAATGCCAAACATGGCCTATCACAAAAATATCTTTCATGCTTTGAAAACAACCATCAACTTGTTTTAACTTGTGACTAGATGATGGAACCGTTACGTTACATGAATGAATGAGACATATAGAAGAACAAACATTGGTCCTTTTCGTTTAAGTTATAGTAGATTACTTTGATATAACTTTTATAAATAAGGAATTTTTTATGACGGAGGAATTATTTTGGAATAACGAAAGGACTATTTTAATATAATATGTGTAAAATAAGAGACTATTTTGAAATTGAAAAATAAAAGAGGAAACACATTGGTATAATTTTGTAAAATAAGGAAATATTTCAAAACAAAAAATAAGGACTAAATTAAAACCTAAAAATTCAATAAGAACCAAGAGTATACGCGAGTGTAAGCGATTAGGTTGGGATGAGGAGGGAGAGGGTTGGAAGTGGAGGAGGATCTTCTTAAGAACTGCTGTTTTTTGTTTCATAACATTTTTTGCAGGAGAATATTACTGATTGGTGGAAGTGGTTACTGATAAGTGCCTAAAAGGTGTTATATTTTGATACATTTTAGGCCACTTATGCTTACTTGCTTTACAAGTTACCTTAGGATTAGGGCATAAATGTGTTAGAAATGCAATAAATGTGATCCTAAGCCTTACCCCATGTGATTATGCAGGAAATACATGCTTGAACCTGATTGAAGCAAAAGATTGAAGCTTTTCTGGATGCCATCGCTACAAGCGCAGAAGCCATCGCTAGTAGCGAGGATAGGCAGGGATTTTCAGGAAGCCATCGCTTGAAGCGCAGCATCCATCGCTAGAAGCGAGCTTAGGCAGGGATTTTCCAGGGTTCATCGCTTGAAGCGATGAACCGGACGCTTGAAGCGAGCCTAGGCAGGGAATTTCAAAGGCTGGTCGCTAGTAGCGACAGACCTTGTCGCTACAGCGACCACAGGGGCGGTTTAATGCTGATGGTGACGTGGAGCTCTATGATTGGCCAATTGAAGTCCTCGCTACAAGCGACAGGCTGGTCGCTTGTAGCGAGCGAACATTTTCTCAGCATATTTAAGGAATTTTAAGCTCATTTTTTAGATATATAGTTTTTTATCAGTTTTAATATTTTCCAGAGCTTAGAAAACTTGTTATCTTTGAGAGAGAATAGGCATAGAGGGAGAAGAACTTCAAATAGCAATTAGATTTGGATTGAAGAAGATCTTAAGAAGCTTTGAGATATCAAGCTCTCACATATCTTCATCTTCCTTTCTTATTTTGCAAGAGTTGTCATGACAATGATCAACTAATCTCCTTTGTTGGGATTAATAGGTAATCAATCATTCATGTTGTAAACTTTTGATTATTCAATATATGATTCTAGCAATTTTTATATACCATTGAATTTCTTCTTGCTTTTCAATCTTATGTTTGATTTAAATGTTGTTGAAAAAGACTTTTGAATCTAGGTTTAGAATGATTTTCTATCAAGATAAGAAATTCTAGAAATGGGATTTGGTTTTGATAATTACATTATAGTATTGGATCATAAAGCTTTTGAATCGTTTAATAGATTGAGAAATCATCGATTAAACGATACAATCGATCTCACGACGTCATTTGGGAAATCAATGATGTTGTTGAGCAATACGTAATAATGTCATATATAAGAAAACGCTAGAATTCGTATTTGTAATCAATCGGATATAAACGATGTTTGATTGATGAAAGTTAATCCTAACACCTTCTATGTCCTATTACTCTACTATTTATTTATAAAGTTTTTAAAAATGATGAGTAGTGTAGTATAAAAACAAGTTAAACCCTAACTTAAGACGATAATCGAAGTTGAACGGTTTATGATATCACATTAATCCCTGTGAAACGATATAAAAACTAATACTTACTTTTGTTCATTCAACAAAATGGCGCCGTTGCCGGGGATTAAAGTTATGATGTTATAATCATTGCAACTTTAATTATGGTTTTAAGCAATTTTGCACAAAATTCTTTTATGTATATAACTAATATTTCTTATCCATCTTGTTTGCTAATCCTTTGTGGTCAGATTGTTGATATCGTTTATGCGAGGTCAAGTACCAGAGGACCAACTTCTTTTTGATTCCGAGATTGAAAGAACAGCTAGAAGAAACAATAGTAAGAATCGGAGAAAGAAGCAACAAGCAAGGAAGAGGCAACAAGAGGAGAGTTCTGTTTCTAGTCAATCATCTAGTCCTATTCCAAGCCAAGAGTTACAAATGGCTGCAGCTGGAGATGGTTCAGGAGGTTCTGGGATGCCATGTACTAATAGTCCACGCCGTTTCGCACAATTGGGGAAGACTCCGCGGACTGCTAAGCAAACGGAGATGAAGACGGGGATATTACAAATCTTATATGCTAATCCATTCTCAGGATTAGACCATGAAGACCCGTTCCAACATCTCACAAAATTCTATGAGATTGCGGGAACCCTTGGTGAGACGGAGAGTAATGAGGAGGCTATGTGGATGAGGATGTTTCCACATTCATTGATTGGTAAAGCTAAGGAGTGGTACTTGGACCAGCCACCAACGGTAATGACGAACTGGAATACACTTGAGGAGAAATTCCTTGAGAGGTTCTTCCCTCAGAATCGTTTCATGGAGGCGAAGACAACCATTGCGGTGTTTTCACAAGGTACAAGTGAAACACTATGTGAAGCCTGGGAGCGTTTCAAGTCAATGCTCAGAAGATGTCCGAACCATGGATTTGATGAGTTAACACAAATTCATCTCTTCCGGAACGGAATGCAACAACAATCCAAGCTTTTGCTTGACGCTGCAGCTGGTGGTTCTTTGATGGCCAAGAGCGCGGAGGATGCTGTTGCTATTATAGAGAGAATGGCGTTGAATGATCACCAAGCTCATCACAACCGAAGCCAAAGCCAAAGGAAGGCGGGAATCCTAGATTTGGGAACTAATGATGCGATCCTTGCACAAAACAAGTTGCTCACGCAACAAGTGGAAGAGTTGACAAAGAAAATGGCCAACCTTCCTCAACAAAAGAAGGACATCCATAACGAGCAAAGAAGACAACACCAAGTCGCATCTTGCGAGCTTTGTTCGGGAGACCACCCAACCGGATTTTGTCCGCCCCCCACAGAAGAGGTAAGCTATGTTGGTAATCAACCAAGGCCTCAACAGTTTCAAAACCAATTCCAAAGCCATCCAAACAACTTCCCAAGAGGGAATAATCAAAACTATGGCCAAGGCTGGAGAGGAGAAGCTGGGCAATACAACCGACAACCTTACCAGAATTATAACCAATATCAACCTCCACAACAAAACCGCAACCAAACCACTGATGAAACCCTCAATCAATTCATGCAGCAGTCAATGGCCAACCAGAAGAACACAGATGCGTCCATTAAAACTCTGGAGACGCAAGTGGGTCAATTGGCACAACAACTTTCTCAAGCTACTCAACAAGGCGGAACCTTTACCGCCAACACACAAACCAACCCTAAGGATCATGCATCATCATCGAAATGACAATTAAGTCATTTTGATGAGGAAGTCCTTGCAACAAGAGACAACGAAAATTGCAAGGCAATAGCTACAAGGAGCGGGAAGGTCATTGGTAAAGGTGTAGGGGACAATCTTGAAGTAGAGAGAAGGGTTGTTGAGAATGAGGTGAAGGAGAAGGATGATGATGAAGGACGTGAGGAAGAAACGGAGGATGTACATATAGAGGATGTAGTAGAAAAAAATAATAAGGATGTAGTTGAAAATGAGAACATTGTATGGAAGAAGGATGTGGTGAAGGAGAAGGGCAAGAAGCAAGAAATAGTGAACAATGCACCAACACCGCACCTACCTTACCCAACTACACCAGCCAAAAAAGAGAAGGAGAGGCAGTTTGCTAGGTTCCTTGAAGTATTCAAGAGGTTACAAATCAATATACCGTTCTCGGAAGCCCTAGAGCAAATGCCTACCTATGCCAAGTTCATGAAGGAAATCCTTTCCAAGAAGAGGAGGTTTAATGAAGAAGAAACAATTTTGCTAGACGCAAATTGTAGTGAAATCATCCATAATACATTGTCAAGAAAGAAGAGAGATCCGGGCAAAGTTACATTGCTCGTATCCATTGGCAATGTAGATGTCGGCAAGGCACTCATTGATTTGGGTTCAAGCATCAACCTAATTCCACTATCCGTTGTCAAAAGGATAGGTGATATAGTTGTGAAGAGAACCAACTTAACCTTGCAATTGGCCGACAAATCCTACACTCGTCCATTGGGAATTGCTGAAGACGTGTTGGTGAAAGTCGACAAGTTCTTGTTCCCCGTCGACTTTGTAGTGATGGACATTCCGGAGGATGATGATGTGCCACTACTTCTTGGGAGAACTTTCATGCAAACGGCAAGGATGATGATTGATCTTGACGGAGGCTTAATGAAAGTCCGTGTGGACGATGAAGAAGTCAATTTCAACATCCATGAAGCAATGAAGTTCCCTAGTGATAAAGCTGCGTGTTTCAAGATGGATGCAACGGAAGAATTGATAGTTGATACGAGAAACCAGTTGCATGACTTGACACATCTTGAGAGAGTTTTGACAAACGCACTTAGTATCCTAGGAGAAGAAGATGAGCTAGAGCTTGAAGAGTGTTTGAAGGAGCTCGATTCGTTGAAGGAAATTCCTCCTCACAAAGCCAAAATCGAGGAATTGACGAATGAAGCTAAAGTAGAAGAAGTGAAGCCGGAGATGAAGATATTGCCCTCACATTTGAAGTATGTGTTTCTTGATCAAGAGGGTACCAAACCGGTGATCATTAGTAGCTCCTTGTCAAACCATGAAGAAACAAGATTGGTCGAAGTTTTGAAGTCCAACAAGGAAGCAATAGGTTGGACACTATCTGACTTAAAAGGGATAAGTCCTTCCTATTGTATGCACAAGATCATGATGGAAGAGGATTATAAGCCGGTAGCACAACCTCAAAGACGGCTAAACCCAAACATGAAAGAAGTAGTCCGGAAAGAAGTAGTGAAGTTACTTGAAGCCGGCATGATATATCCGATCTCGGATAGTACTTGGGTTAGTCCGGTTCAAGTTGTCCCTAAGAAGGGAGGTATGACGGTTATCACAAACGAGAAGAATGAGCTCATACCGACTAGAACCGTGACCGGTTGGAGGATGTGTATTGACTACCGGAGGTTGAACAAAGCAACTAGAAAGGATCATTTTCCTCTACCATTTATGGATCAAATGCTAGAGAGGCTGTCAGGACAAGCTTTTTACTATTTCCTTGACGGGTATTCAGGTTACAATCAGATATCGGTGAATCCAGACGATCACGAGAAGACTGCATTCACATGTCCTTTTGGGGTATTCGCATATCGACGCATGCCGTTCGGTTTATGTAACGCTCCAGCAACATTTCAACGATGCATGCAAGCTATCTTTGCTGACTTGATAGAGAAAAGCATTGAAGTGTTTATGGACGACTTCTCAGTTTTCGGGTCATCATTTGATTTATGCTTGAAGAATCTGGACACGGTACTGAAACGGTGCAAGGAAACCAACTTGGTGCTCAATTGGGAGAAGTGTCACTTCATGGTAACCGAGGGTATTGTCCTTGGTCACAAGATCTCCTCCAAGGGTATCGAAGTTGATAAAGCTAAGATCGACGTGATAGGAAAACTTCCACCACCAGTCAATGTCAAGGGAATCCGAAGTTTCCTAGGCCATGCCGGGTTCTATCGGAGATTCATCAAAGACTTCTCAAAAATCGCAAAGCCATTGAGCAACTTGCTCAACAAAGATAAGTCTTTTGATTTTGATATTGATTGTTTAAATGCATTTAATAGTTTAAAGGATAGCTTAACATCCGCACCCATAATCACCGCACCAAACTGGACATATGATTTTGAACTTATGTGCGATGCAAGTGATTATGCGGTAGGCGCGGTGTTAGGTCAACGCAAAAACAAAATTTTTCATGCTATACACTACGCAAGTAAAGTTTTAAATGACGCACAAGTCAATTATGCTACCACTGAAAAAGAATTACTTGCCATAGTGTTCGCATTAGAAAAATTTCGTTCATATCTCATTGGTTCGAAAATTGTTATCTGGACTGACCATGCAGCTATCAAGTACTTAATTACCAAACCCGACTCAAAGCCGAGACTCATCCGTTGGATGTTGTTACTCCAAGAGTTTGATTTGGAAATTAAGGACAAGAAGGGGACTGAGAACCTAGTAGCTGATCATCTGTCCAGATTGGTGAACAAAGAGATAACGAAGAATGAAATGGACATCCTTGAAGAGTTCCCGGATGAACAATTGCTTATGGTGCAAGAAAGACCATGGTTCGCGGACATGGCCAATTACAAAGCAACAGGGTTCATACCGGAGGATTACACATGGCAAATGAAGAAGAGGTTGTTGAGAGACGCCAGTCAATTCATTTGGGATGACCCATACTTATTCAAGATTGGAGTAGACCACTTAATAAGAAGATGTGTTGCAAGAGAAGAAGCCAAGGACATCATGTGGCATTGTCACAACTCGCCATATGGTGGTCACTACAGTGGAGAAAGAACTGGAGCAAAAGTTCTTCAAGCTGGCTTTTATTGGCCCTCGTTGTTCAAAGACTGTTATGAACATGTGAAAGAATGCGAGAGTTGCCAGAAAACCGGAGGGATTTCAAAGAGGAATGAAATGCCTCTACAAAGTATCCTTGAAGTCGAAGTCTTCGACTGTTGGGGTATTGACTTTGTAGGGCCATTTCCATCTTCTTTGAACAACGAGTATATTCTGGTGGCTGTCGACTATGTGTCAAAGTGGGTTGAAGCAATAGCATCTCAGAAAGCCGATAGCAAAACGGTGGTCAAGTTTCTGAAAAGGAACATCTTCTCCCGATTTGGAACTCCAAGAGTGCTAATAAGTGATGGAGGTTCACACTTCTGCAATCAACAGTTAGCAAAAGCACTTGAGCACTATGGAGTAAAGCACAAGGTAGCTTCACCATACCATCCACAGACCAACGGTCAAGCCGAGGTATCCAACCGAGAAATCAAACGGATACTTGAGAAGACCGTGTCATCTTCAAGAAAGGATTGGGCGATGAAACTGGACGAAGCGTTGTGGGCCTATAGGACCGCATACAAAGCTCCTACGGGTTTCACACCATTCCAGTTGGTGTATGGGAAAGCATGCCACTTGCCGGTCGAGTTGGAGCATAAAGCGTTTTGGGCGCTCAAGTTTTTGAACTTTGATCAAGAGCAAGCTGGGGAGAAGAGAAAGCTTCAAATGCATGAGTTAGAGGAAATGCGTGACCAAGCCTATCAGTCAAGCAAGCTTTATAAGGAAAAGGTTAAACGGTATCATGACAGGAAGATCATGAAGAGGGAATTCAAGCCTGGTCAGATGGTGTTGCTGTTCAATGCAAGGCTACGACTATTTCCGGGTAAATTGAAGTCCAAGTGGTCCGGTCCGTTCATGATAAAGGAAGTGAAACCTTATGGAGCTGTGGAACTTGAGGATCCTATCACCAAGTCGACTTGGACAGTGAATGGACAAAGGCTTAAGCCATATTTTGGAGGTGAAGTCGTTCGGCACACGACGACGATTTCACTCATCGATTCTTATGCGTAAGTGAATCAGGCGTCGATCTAATGACGTTAAACAAGAGCTTGTTGGGAGGCACCCCAATTTTGTAAGTATGTTGTGTTTTTAGTGTTATTTTACTTCTGTACAAGTATTTATGCATGTTGGGATAGTGGTTAGAACTCTAAAATTTATTTTTCTGTTTCCTGTCATGGTCGCTACGGCGACCAACTCATCGCTGTAGCGATGGAATTTACACTACGTCGCTGTAGCGACGCACTTGTCGCTTGTAGCGACAGTTTTTGCACTTGCGCTTGTAGCGCCACACCACGCTTGTAGCGATGGGCCTTTTGCCTGTCGCTGTAGCGACGGATCGCGCGCTTGTAGCGAGCGTATCAGAAAACAGTTTTATATTACCCAGGCCACACCTGTCGCTTCAGCTACCTCCCAACCACTTTCATTAAGTGTCTTAGCCTTTTTAACTTATATTTTCGCATCTGAACATATTCCTTTCCATTCATTTCCATTTCTGCATTGTTCACATTAAAATTTCTGCACAAATCTTGCTAATCCAACTCCGTACCTGTAATAATCTCACTCACCAACTCACCAGGTATGTATATCGTCCCTGTCTGTTACTGTTTTTCAGCTTTTTACTGTCCATTAGTGCCAGCATGTTGATTTCACATTTTAGGGTTTAGGGTTTTTACGAAATTTGAACTTAAACCTGCCCTGTTGTTTACCCATGTTTAGAAATGATTTAAGTTGTTATAAATGACCTAGAATCACTAGGAAAACTCCCCTTTAATCCTCTTGTTCATAGAAATCGTATTTTGGAAAAACCCTTTGTAAAAATTCAAAATAAATTAGGGTTTTTGAGGATTTAGGAAGTTTAGGTGATTGTTAGTCATTTATATTAGCTTTAATGTTGATTTCGCATGCTACAAGTAAGTTAAAATCCAGAAAAACATGATTTTTGAAAATGGGTCTCCTCGCTAGAACAGCGCTTGTAGCGCAGGAAACTGGCATTTTCTGGGTTTCGTCGCTACAGCGACCAAGCTGTCGCTTGTAGCGAGCGAACCAAAAATTTGTTTTATTTGTATTTTGATTGAAACTTGACTTGTATCCTACCTGATTTTCATCTGTTTTAAATCTTTGTGTAGGAATGGCACCTAAAACATCGTCAAAACGTCAAAGGAATGTTGAAAGCTCCTCGTCAAGACTAAGAGCCAACATTCCACCACACGATGCAAGTCGTTTCCTAAGCTGGAGGAACCAGGAACGCTACGAGGAGTTGAGGACAAGACGAATCTGGTCGGAGAAGCGGTTCGAGATATCTGAAGAGGGGGAGTATGGAGGCTTATCAGCCATGATTAACGAGAGGAAGTGGGGGATTTTATGCACGCCACCCAGGAGGATTAACTATGAAATCGTGCGCGAGTTCTACGCGAACACGATCCCCTCTGATCCATCTGATGAGTTTACTTGGACTACCTACGTGCGAGGGTGCACCGTCACCTTCGATCGCATGTCCATCAACGCGTATTTGGGCAAGCCTTTGGAGCTAGTTGATGAGGAAGAAGATAATCCGCTTGCACCCACTGCGCTTTGTGATTTCTGTGAACATCAGAGGAGTGGTGATTGGGATCACGACAGCATCGCACAGGACATCTTCCAGGAGGGGAAGAGCTATGATGTGAGTAGGGCTTCGGGTAAGCCTTTCCGAGCATTTCGTGATGACATGACCATTGAGGCTCAGGTAATCCTTACCCTGATTTTGTATAACATCCGCCCCAAATCTCACACCTCCTCCACCACCTTAGATGTGACCCCTCTTGTTCATTATATCCTCACTCAGCGTCAAGTTGACGTTGCTAGGCTGATAGCAAATGAGATGAGGATAGTAGCTGAGAGTGGTATATTACCCCCGGGCAAACCTAAATGCCCTCTGACTTTCCCCGGGTTGATCATGGGTCTATGTAGGCGAGCTAGAGTGCACATGCCATCACAGGTTGATGAGGAAATTAAAAACCCTATTGATGATAGATACATCAATAGGTACTGCTCTACACCTGCACCTGTTGCCCCACCACCACCACCTCATACCTCAGCTGGACCATCATCTTCAGCCGGACCTTCTCATGTACCACCACCACCACCTGAGCATACTAGCCACCCTAGCCACCCGACCATTCCACCATTGGACTTCTCGAGTTGGGATTCTGCTACTGTGAGCTCTTTCCTGTTGGCGCAGAATGCGTCAAATCACCGAGCACTTACTACGATTCAGAGCCATCTGCACGACAGTGGCCAGAGCCCGTGGACACCTGCTTTCTTCTCTGAGCACATCGCTTGGCCTGGGGACAGGCCATTCTTTCCAGGAGGGGCAGCTGCAGCGGATGCTGGTGATCAGCAGGATGCCGGTGATGAGGGTGATGACGACGCTGATGTCGATGATGATCTGGGTGATGACTCCTCAGCTGCTACAAATTCTATTGATCGCATGGCAGCTGACTTGATAGACTCTGAGGACGACATGGCCACAGATTCAGATTGTTGATGCAGAGCTGCAGATCTTGATTTGTTTTCTCTTTCGTTTTATTTATTCAGCTTTGTACTTTAACATTTTTATTTATGCTTTGTACTTTGATTATGTTTCTTTTGTACCATGGATGATGTACCTTTTTGGTTTAAGTTAATTATGTTTATGTTATTTATTTTGGGTATAACATGTTAGTATAGTTTATATTCTAGTTATGTTTTATTATTTATTTTTGGTAAAATTTTTTTGGAATGATCCCAACAAATTTTGAAAGAAAGATGAAAGATTCAAAAGCTAATGCTTGAACTGTGAATCATCTGAGTGATAATGATAGAATGAGTGTTAAACAGCGCAGCTAAGGTACTCGTTTTCTTGTTTTTCTAGGTATATTCTTTAATGTGAATAAGTTCTTTACACACACAAGTTAATTTATTCAGTTTTTAAGCAAGCATGTGTTTAGTTTTGAACCAATATAGAACTAGCCAAAAATGTGAGGAATCCTCAACCATTGTATATATATGCAGGAGACCAATAATCATGTTTAACTGAGTTATTTTATGTTAAATCTGTTGTTGTTTTAAATTGTATAAGAGCATTGAAATGATCAAGGCAATTTTTTGAAATTGAGAGAAATACTTGACCAAATGAACCTACCCTGTGAGATGTGTGAGTATCTGTTAACCCATCTGAGCCTAATGGAATCAGAATTGTTAACTGTGGACTGTCAATTTAATAAGCTCATCTGCTTATTTAAATTGCCGGAGTTTGTAAAAAATTTCAGTTCATAGTTAACTCTTTATTAAATTCTGATAGTTGTTTTCTTTTGAACCCTTATCCATCGTTTTTATTGACCTTTGCCATAATAACAAAGGAACATTCGATTAGGGTATCATTGAAATAAGTTGGGGAGAAAGGAAGGTTTTATTTATGTCAATATAAGGGTGAATATGTTAATTGATCTTGACAACAAGAAAAAGAAAAGAAAAAGAAAAGAAAAGAAAAAAGAAAGAAAAGCAAACCAAGAAAAAGAAAAGAGAAAAATGAAAAGGTTTGCAAGAATTCAAAGAAAAGTTGTCAAGAATCAATCAAGAATAGAAAAGAATGAAATTCACCAAGTGTTGTATTGGAAAAAAGAAGGAAGTGTAATTAGATTGAATGTTTCCTTTTGCTTGGCCATTTGAATTCAAATATCCCACATATGACAATTCTTTTGTAACCTAGCCCAATTACAACCCTTAAAGTCCTTTTGATCAATGCCTTTTATGCTTTTGGAAATGATAATTAGATAGACACATAATTTGATTGATTGTTATCATGTTTATTGGATGAGTGTTCATAACCCTTACAAATGATTTCAATTGTTCATATACTTTATATAGAAGTGTGTTAGGATTGGTTCAAATTTAAACATGTTGCTTGTTTAGGATTGTATGATTTAATTCCTTGTGTTTAGAACTAGTTCACATTTATAGAATGTATCTTGTTTAATGAGAAACTGGACTTTAGCATGCGCAATCACATTTGAATCACTCACTTGATGTTTATTTCTTCGCACTTTTGAATCCTTTGCTAAATTGCTCAATTCTGTGGTTTCAAAGCTATAAAAAAATTTCCTTTTGTTCTTTGGTTTGAGGACAAACCAAAATGTAAGTTGGGGAGAGTTTGATAAGTGCCTAAAAGGTGTTATATTTTGATACATTTTAGGCCACTTATGCTTACTTGCTTTACAAGTTACCTTAGGATTAGGGCATAAATGTGTTAGAAATGCAATAAATGTGATCCTAAGCCTTACCCCATGTGATTATGCAGGAAATACATGCTTGAACCTGATTGAAGCAAAAGATTGAAGCTTTTCTGGATGCCATCGCTACAAGCGCAGAAGCCATCGCTAGTAGCGAGGATAGGCAGGGATTTTCAGGAAGCCATCACTTGAAGCGCAGCATCCATCGCTAGAAGCGAGCTTAGGCAGGGATTTTCCAGGGTTCATCGCTTGAAGCGATGAACCGGACGCTTGAAGCGAGCCTAGGCAGGGAATTTCAAAGGCTGGTCGCTAGTAGCGACAGACCTTGTCGCTACAGCGACCACAGGGGCGGTTTAATGCTGATGGTGACGTGGAGCTCTATGATTGGCCAATTGAAGTCCTCGCTACAAGCGACAGGCTGGTCGCTTGTAGCGAGCGAACATTTTCTCAGCATATTTAAGGAATTTTAAGCTCATTTTTTAGATATATAGTTTTTTATCAGTTTTAATATTTTCCAGAGCTCAGAAAACTTGTTATCTTTGAGAGAGAATAGGCATAGAGGGAGAAGAACTTCAAATAGCAATTAGATTTGGATTGAAGAAGATCTTAAGAAGCTTTGAGATATCAAGCTCTCACATATCTTCATCTTCCTTTCTTATTTTGCAAGAGTTGTCATGACAATGATCAACTAATCTCCTTTGGTGGGATTAATAGGTAATCAATCATTCATGTTGTAAACTTTTGATTATTCAATATATGATTCTAGCAATTTTTATATACCATTGAATTTCTTCTTGCTTTTCAATCTTATGTTTGATTTAAATGTTGTTGAAAAAGACTTTTGAATCTAGGTTTAGAATGATTTTCTATCAAGATAAGAAATTCTAGAAATGGGATTTGGTTTTGATAATTACATTATAGTATTGGATCATAAAGCTTTTGAATCGTTTAATAGATTGAGAAATCATCGATTAAACGATACAATCGATCTCACGACGTCATTTGGGAAATCAATGATGTTGTTGAGCAATACGTAATAATGTCATATATAAGAAAACGCTAGAATTCGTATTTGTAATCAATCGGATATAAACGATGTTTGATTGATGAAAGTTAATCCTAACACCTTCTATGTCCTATTACTCTACTATTTATTTATAAAGTTTTTAAAAATGATGAGTAGTGTAGTATAAAAACAAGTTAAACCCTAACTTAAGACGATAATCGAAGTTGAACGGTTTATGATATCACATTAATCCCTGTGGAACGATATAAAAACTAATACTTACTTTTGTTCATTCAACAGTTACCTGAGCCTAGGGCTGGAAATGAGTCGAGTCGAGTCGAACTCGCCTGAGCTCGACTCGTTCAAATTTGGTCTGGCTCAAAACTCGACTTGAGTTCATTACAAACTTTTATTTTAGCTCGAACTCGGCTCGGAAGTTCGCAAATAGTTCGGTTCAGCTTGTTAGGTTCATTTAATTTTCTCAATTCACATAATTTGAAATTCAATTTTTATAAGAAAAAAATCAATTTTTTTTAGATAGATCAAAGGTTCAATGTCGATGGTGCACATAAAGATCAAAGGCTAAGGTTGTTCAACTTTTATCAAATTCAAATGTTTTCATTTAGTCATGTTGTCCAAGACTGACTGTGTGATTGTCTCTATTCTTTTTGTAGAAACCATACAATTTTCCAAAATTAAATGTTACCAATTAGAGAACAAGTCTTTCTTTGATGTAGAACATAGAGATAATGTAGAATACTCCCTCCGGTCCTTATTATAAGAAGAAAAACCAAAAAACATCAAAACCAATACAATCATTAATTAATATAACTTTTTAAATATTTTTACAACTATACTCTCATAAAAAATTGTGAAGCATTAAATACATTCACAAATATTAAAAAGACAAACATTAAATTAAGGGTAGAAAAGTCTTTTAAACAATAACTCCACCTTAAAAGTTGTGACATTTTCTTATAAATAGGACCAAAAAAATTTTTGAAAATTTTCTTATATATAGGACCGGAGGGAGTAGAAAGTTTCAAACCAGCATTACAAGTATTCGAGAGCCTTTCCACTTCCAATTTACTAGTTTCTAACCAAACAAATGAATACCCAAAATAGCTTAAAAAAATGAATACCCAAACCAAACATAGATAGTTGCAACAAAACGCAAGTTGTTACAAACACAACCAAACTGAAACAAGCTGTATTTCACAGAAGTTTTCTTAACTAGAGACCTATTGTTGACACTTGATTCTCTATATGAAAGGAATGATTATCCTAGATCCACTAATATTTTCGTTGAGACCAAATAAAAGGAGGTAGAGTAAAACTTTGCCTATGAAGTTGAGTGCCAAGATTACCCAACCAACTAATGAAGAGCAATAAAACACAGATGATGAATTTCGTTGATGAATATCTAAACGATATGTAAATATTAGAGAGACAAAAGAGTGTTGGAACAAAATGTATGAACAACTCTCTTTTGGATAGAGGGAGATTGTTGGAACAATATGTATGAACAACTCTCTTTAAGGTTTTGATGATAACAAAGTGTTAAAAAGAAAATTGGTATTGATAGTGCTTTGTTCTAAATTGTGCAGAACCATGTTCTTAATGTTTGATAATTAATATTGGTTATGGAAGAACAAGCTAAGAGCAAGAAGGAAAGCATAGAAGCTTTGAGGCAAGTCTGAAGCAAAACTGGGTCTGAAGCAGCGTCTGAAGACTGCGTCTGAAGGGTGCTTTTGAAGGCAGAGTCTAAAGACTGCGTTCGAAAGTCAACGTCTGAAGGCTGAGTCTGAAGGTCAACAAAAGTCAACGTCTGAAGGGAGCGTCTGATGAACAGTGCTTCTGAAGTCTGAGTCTGAAGACCTGCTTCTGATGAACAGTTCCTGAGAAGCTTCTGAAGTCTGACGTGGAAGGAAAAGCAACTGTTACCATCAACATTTAATGCCTGCAGTGTCAGAACAACACCAATGGAACAGTTGTCTCCCTGGCTCAAACATTCCCCAGCTTTTAAGGAAAGCAAATTCAAACTTGGTTGCGTGCTCTGTTTTCTGCTGAGTTTTAGCTCACAATTTCAACCTGACCTAGCTCAAGATTTGCAACGGCTCTTTGCTTAAAATCTGGCAATTCTCAACAGCTATCTTTTCCTCTATAAAAGGGTGAATATTTGAAGAAGAAAATTGCTAAGACTCTTGAAACAAAAGACTGATTATTGTGCTCTGTTTTGCTGTCAATTTTACGTGTCTGTACAAAACTCTTAGAAATTCTTACAAAGTTTATATCTTAGAATCTCTTAAGGTTAGAGTCTTATACCTGAGTTGTATTAAGTGAACACCTCTGATATTTGATCAAATGTTCAACTCAAACTTCTTTCTTTGTAAACCAGTTTGAAACAAAGTCTTAGCCTGCGTGCTAAGCATCCAGAAGTCTCATTACTTTGTGTTCTGAGCAATTAGAAGTCTCTTAGTTTTGTAATTGTTTTGTTTTTCTTTCGGCGAGGTTGCTTGTGTTTTGGCATCGTCGTCTTTGTATTAAATTTTTTTGCTTTCCTTAGCACACCTTGTGCGAGGGAGGTTACTGGTTTTAGTTTAATATATCTCATTTTGACTTATTAAAAAAAAGTTTTTTTTTTTTTATAATCTACTTGTTACTATAAGAAGAAAAGAGAGACATTAGTCTACCGTCAATAGTTTTCCAAATGATTGGTAATCCTTGGTAAGTTAACGAATTCAATAGTTTAGACAACCAGAATCTACACTCTACTCTAAAAAAGAATAAAAAATTGTTGATATATTTGATTGAGAAATGATATTTGAATTGATAACTTTTGAATAACCATCTCTCTCGTACTCATATCATGGTCTTACTCGATCTCTTCATTTTTTTCTCTATTGTTTTTGACCAATAAAAAAAGATAAAAACAAAGATTATCATAAAAGTTATCACAAATAGTTGTACAAATATCACTAGTCTAAACTATTTACCTTGCCACAAATAAAAAGATATAAATGTCAGAAGAAAATACACTTGATGCACACCTGAACTAAAAAATATACATACGGGAAGAGGGAACTCTAAACCATAAAGTTTAATGAGTACTTATTGGCACTTCGAATTTTTGCTGTTACACCCAAATCTTCTGAAACTCTATTTTTTCGGTAGTCATTTTAGGTGTCATTTCACATGGGAAAGTTAATTTTTATGGTAAGATTAAAGAGGAACATTGATCTTACTATAATCTACCCACACTATATTTTTTTCTTGTCTTCAACCTCTCATTCATGATAACAACCCAAAGAATTCTACCCACACTATATTTTATTCATTGAAATCTTGGCATGATATTGACCGAAAATTTCATGCCATTAATTACCAACTCCATATTAATTTCAATAAATAACTCATGAATTAATTTCTGTAAAAAAAATCATATATTAATTAATTTCAAATTATAGCTCAAACATCATGATTTTTGGAAGGGAAAATCTTGACATGATATTGACCAAAAATTTTCTGAATGGAAATGACAGTGGTATCACAAGAGTTTGTTGATAAATAATTTAGTTTTAAAAAATTTACAAAATCGATTTTCGATCAACTTGCTTTTTTTTGTTGAAGAAAAAGCATTTCAACTTATTAGATCTAGAACAACACCAGTATAAAAAATTTGGATCTTTGAATGAAATGTAGTTGTTATAAGTTTTATGACTTGGATATTTGAGTTTGATGATGATTAGTGTTTTCATTTATTTGTTGCTTTTCAATTAGAAGTCATTGTAAGTGACTAAGTGTTATTGTGATAGTGAGGTTGGTGGTGGTGGTAGTGGATGGGTTGCTCCAAGTGGTGAGTGAGAGAGAGGAGAGAGAATGGTTGAGGAAGATAGTGTGAAAAAAAAAATATAGTGTAGGTAGCCTATAGTAAAATAAGTTTTCCTTTAATCTTACCTTAAAACCAATTGTCTCATCTAAAACTAAATCTAAATGCTCTGACAAATACAGAGGTGTCAATACAAGACACCCAAAATTACCCCTTCACTATTCATTTCAATAACCCACCAACAACCTCAACAAAAAAGGTGCTATCTAATCTTTTGATGATTGCTCAATAGTCACCTCAAAATTGTTCATCTTATTAAAAAAATAATCAGATTTTACACACAGTCGATCAAAAGTTATGATCCGATCGGGAGCGAAACTGAAGTGCCGATTGAGCAATTGTGCTATTTTTTTATTATCAAATGCTATCTATTTTATTGGAGCCGTAACATATATCTATGTAATAGAGATATGCTGTAAAACATTTTATGATCAAATTACTTTTCACACTAATACCACTATATTATATCGTTAAATTATCTCAAAAAACATATGCACAATGAAAATGTTGAGATATAATTTGATAGATGTGCTAAACTTTTTAACACTACTATTAATTTATTTTATAGATATCACGAGAAAAAATGCATTCTTCTCTGTTAGGAAAATACCAATATATTGCACCAAAAAAAAAAGAGCAATATGTTTATCTCTATTATTGTTTTTCCCTTTTCATTTGTTAACATGTGATGTGTTTGGTATCATTGTGGAATCTTAATTGTTCCAGCTAAGTTGTAACTCATAATTAATTTTTTTGGCTGCTGTTGTTTCTGTCCCCAAACATAATAATAGAAGCCACACATCATTGCGATCTTTTTTTCGTGCTTTTAGTTTTTCTTCAGCTACCATCTTTGCGCCAACCCCACACAGTCGAAAGCCACATTCCATAATCGTGAACCCAACAAAGGAAAAAAAAAAAGTGGTTGCAAAGAAGAATTCAAATATAGCATCACCACAAAAAGCAAAGTTTCCTTCAAAAAAAAAAAAGAAAAAACTAGCAAATTCACTGTTCAACCACTAAAAACTTCAAACAGGAACAGTTACATTTTTTTACTGAAATGCTAGCAAGCTGAAGCACTGATTTCCTTGCAGTAATATGATTGTTCAAAAAATGATGTACAAAATATTTACAATGAAACTTACACATGACCTAATCATGTCTAAGAATAGCCGATCCCAAGTCCGAATGAAAGGAGTGGGTTGTGTTAGGTATCGGCAAGAACGTAAAACTATGTCAAATTTCTAAAACTTACGCATAACCTACAAAATGAAAATTTTCGCACTTGAGTGCAAGTCACAACAGGTGAGTAGAAGGTCTAAACCATTTGTTTGAACCCCATATGATGTTTACAATGTAACATTTTTTTTTTGGTACCATACAAGTTAACATTTTATCGTGCCTAAAATGGCATGTGGATAACAATTTATGTGTAGCAACTTGCAAAGTTGATGTCCACACGGTGTCCCATGGAAATCATGCCATGCTTCCTAGTAACTTATAGAATAAAATGACGTATCAACAAGCATACAGCACTATTACTGGAAATGGTAGAGTGTCACACTAACTAATTCTCTCTTTCCCTTTTCTAAATACTTACTCTCAAAGGCAAGATAGATGCTGATAATCCAGTTTCTTTGTAATGCTATTTTTAAGACACTATTATGGAGTGAAATTCATTTGGACCCATCACTTTGAAAATTGATCTCAGTAAACATGAAATGGAACCCGTATAGATTTTTCACTTCATAATAGCAAACATTAGAATAGGAAATATAAAAAAAATATAAGAAAATGTGTTGGTAATTTTTCCGATGACAATAAACACTCAAGAACTGACAAACAGAAAAACCATATTAGGATTATTCATGGAATGAGAGGTGATTTCCCTCCTAAACTTTAACATCAAAGCTGGGTGTGATAACAATGTCAATGATTTAGTTTTCTATCATCCTACCCTACTTATGAGTAATTTTTTAGGTGCTTGCTTCCCCTTCAAGCAAGTAAACTACTTATGAATTTGCCTCAAAATTACCAACAGTTTTGGGGAATTAACAATGACATACTTGACTTACTTCATGTTTCACAAATCAATATTGCTCCACATTTATGGCAATGAACATAAAGAAAACTGTCACATGCTTTCAAGTGAAAACCAATCTGCCATGCATAGAACAATGAAATTCTCTTTAGTAAAAACAAATAACAGATGACAGAAACCAGTTATCAATTTCCATATCTATTCAAGGTATGTAAAAGACGAGACCTGTGCAGAAAATACAGTTGATTTAAATAAATACTTTGATTTTCAATTCCAACTTTTACATGGAAAGAAATTTGAAACACACTAATCTTTTCTAATCTCTACTGTCTAGGGTAAAAAGGGAGTAGGGGAAAGGAAATCTTCGGATTTTGAAGAAGAAACATGTAAAAGGATACAATGAAAACAATGAAGTTACAGAACAAGTATAGAAAAATTTCACCTATGAGGAAATTAAAACCATTGATGAACAAGAATTCCACTTTGTCTAAGAGAATTGAAGAGCTCCAAGCATTGATCATAAGTTTTCTCATACTTCGAACTCCTCTGCCCAGGACAACATCTCTGCCACCTATTGTAATGACATTCAAGAAAAATCTCATCTATCAAACAAATGGCCCCGGATTCAAACAACCTCGGAATAAGATCAAACTCAGTACCCTCCACATCCATTTTCATCACAACAAAATCATTCCTCGAAACCGTCTTCTTCAACCAATTTGCAAAATCAAATCCCTTTATCTTCTCAACCTCCCCGTCAAACCCCTTCCCTGTCGACCGCAAAGGTTGAATCCTACCCATCCCCCTTCCTTTAACCTCAACATGCTCCCCTGGATCGCGATGAATCTCAAAAGCTAAAGTCTCGTTCTTCACCCAAGCAGCATAAGGAACCAATGTCAGCCCTTTCTTCAACCCATACTCCTTATGAAAATGCTTATCGGCT
Source organism: Medicago ruthenica (assembly GCA_018208015.1). Classification (NCBI taxonomy): domain Eukaryota; kingdom Viridiplantae; phylum Streptophyta; class Magnoliopsida; order Fabales; family Fabaceae; genus Medicago; species Medicago ruthenica. The sequence goes on along the minus strand of CM031377.1, from coordinate 41,723,708 downwards.
TCAATCGCATACACATGAAATGTCTTATTCTGCTTAGGATACTGTTTCCTAAACCAGGATCCTATACTAGAACCATAGCTTCTAGCTCCAACATCAACATATAAATACCTATTCTTGAAACTTATATCAACCATTGAAGAAAGATACTTTATGTTCATCAAATTCCTTTTCAATGTAATCCAAGGCTTCAATGGTTCTTTTTCAATCAAAGGCTCAGCAATTCTAACCAAATCTTTCTTATACCCTGGAACATAACAATTTCCATTCGAATTCGAATAATAATCACTATCAAAATTTTCATAATCAACACACTCATTCTTCAAAACAGTTTCATGTATATAAGGCATTGAAGAATCAAACCCTTCTAACACATGCAATTTCACTACTTTGAAACAATGAAACAAATCAAGAAATGAATTGAAACTATACGTATCTTTACGGTTTGTGAAATGAAAAACCGCGAATCCACCAGGTTTCAACGTCCGAGCAATCTCCGCCGCAAACACGGCCGGCTTCGCCGACTTCCCGAACGAGCCTTCACCGGAGAATAAAAAATCAAACTCACGGTCACCAAACGGAATCCGTTCACCACTTCCCGATTTCACCAGCGGTTTCACAGATTTCCTCGCGATTCCGACGGCGTTTTTTACTCCGATTTCTCTCAGAGCAAAAACATCACGTCCGGTAACGGTTTCAACACAAAGTGACTTCGACTCCATCGTCAAGTAACCTCCGCCGATCAAGTCACGAAAAACCGACGAGTAGAAAGCCACAGCCGGCGACGACGAATTAGCGCCGCCGTCTACGACGGCGGAAGATGATTCAAAGGAAAGAGGATCATTACCGGAGATAGCGAGGCTGAGTGTCTCCGGCAACGAGAAGAAGCAAAAATCGGCAACATTGCAAGACTCGCCGGCGATGGAGATGACGTAAGCAAAACGAACGGCGATGACGAAAACGCCGGTGAGGAGTAACCGTATCAGAAGATTCTGAAAAGAGCTAGGCTTCGCTAAGGTCTGTTCCATGGCAGCCACCGTGCCCTTCTTTTTCATGTGATAAAAATTAAGAAGAAAATTAAAATAATTTGAATATTTTTTATCGAGAGCAGAATCTTGATGAAGTATGGTTAGCTCCGATTAAGGGTTTTGGTTCGGTGGCAGAGATTGGGAAATAGAGAAGAAAGCGAGGGGTAAAACGGGAATAATGCATGTTTTAGTTTGTTTTCTGAGTCCGTGACTCGGTGATGGTGGTGTTTAGTGGTAGGAGAATAATAAAAGGGAGTGGTGACCGGTTACCGGAAGGAGCGGTGAAGAGCGAAAGTGGAAAGTGAAAAGCGAAGCGGATTGTGATGCGTGGATGAAGGAGTCTAGTCTCTTTCTTACTATAGTGGACAAAGTTTCCTAATTTACGAGGATCAATCTTTTGCAAAATTTGAGGAAATATATTATTCAATTTCTCTCTTTTCATTAAAATTAAAAGATTACTATATTTGCTACTATACATTGATCTCAATTAAATAATTTTTTACTATTATAATTTTTTACTATATTTGCTATTTTTTACTATTAGGAGTATTGTTTAGGAAAGTATGCTTATAACAGTAACAATTGCATAATACATGTTGGGGCGCCCTCTAGGGTGCGCAAGCCTATCATATCATGCACGCTCTGCGCGATGAACTTTTTACCAATAGATCAAAATGTTCCAAAAGTGTTACAGTACACCACCTACACAATATTTTATTTTCTTTCTCTCTCTCATTAGCCGCAGACGTTCCTATCACAAACGGTCTCTCCACTGATGACCTCCTCTGACATGGCCATCGCCGTTGTCGCCATGTTAAACTAAACTTTTGAGAAGCAATAACCAAATAAAAGAATCATAATCCGAATCTTAACATAACGTTCAAGAACAATATTTAACTGTGACCAAGAACACAACCCATTAGGAAATAAAAGTTTCATATCTAGTTTTTGAAGGCAAACCACCAACAAAGCCGTGAAAGCTTAAGATCTGGATCTTTGTTCCCTTTTTTCTTCATTTGACCATCACTGTGAATGTGAATGCCACCTTCATCTTTGAGTTTTCTTAATAATGAAAAAGAAGAAGAAACAACCCTTTAGTGATACAGAAAAAAAATGTGAAAACGTGAGGCGGAATTATATAAATATTGATGAGATTGAATTCCAATTCTTGTTTAGTTACTGCTTTGATCGGTGCCACCCCCGAGATCGCTAAGGCTGGTTATTTTTTCTGGGAAACATAAATAATAAAACATCGACCCTGTGCAACTAAAATTTCACATTCATTTTTATTTTATTTATTTTTGTGCTTCATTTACAGAGTGGGTTGATGAATGGGTTGATGATTTTTAAATTCAATTGCACGAATTAAAACGAAATTGATGATCATATATTTACATGTTAGCTTGATGGTTTTTCAATTCAATTTTAAATAACATAGCCCATACAATATTACTTCATCTTTTTTCTAAATCAATCCACAAATTGTATCTTCACTGTTTAAAGAAAGGTGGTTGATTGTTGAGTTTGTTGAATGTAGTTTAGATTTCAGTTCTATGGCAGCAAAGGAAGAAGAATAGGTGAAAATGGAATATGGTGCAACCAAGTGTAGTGTAGGCTCTATTAAAAGGTTGCTAATGTACCGTAAGCGATATGTTTTACTTGTGTACGGTAGACTAAGCCTACATTGTTGGTACATTTAATGAAAATACCAGAGCCAATTAAAGATGTGATTATCTTTCAAATAAATGTGACTATCTTTGCTAAAGTATGAGAGACATTATTGTTTCTTCTTCGACTAAACTCAATAAGATAGTTTTCAAAATAAGAAACATAATTACGCTTACAATGTAACAAAACATAACCAAATTATGTGATAATATCTCCTCCATTATTAACGTGGTCAACATTGTTTTTTTTTTTTGAATCAAGAGCAAAATCAATGTTATCGAGATATAAGTCATGGAACTATTGGATAGCATGAAATAGGTCTAGAGCTTCCTCTAAATCCATATTACAAATGGGTGACGGCCACATGGTCTTGACAAGAACAAATGTACTTTCATCGTCTCTAATAAAGATACTAATTCCAATACGATTTTGTTGCGATGAAAATGATGCATTAGTGTTATAATTGCATCTACCTCTTTATGGTCTTTGCCAATGCACATTGTTTGATCTTATTGTTGTACCTCTGGTATTCACAGCTTCAACAACTGCATTCGTTGTGGGTGCATTTATGCAGTTTCAATTATTGGTGCAATTTGCCAAAGACCAATCCTCGAGTGAACGCATGACTCAGTTTAAAATATGTTTGGTCGTTTCGACTACATATTGTCATAACTTCAAGTTTCTATGCTTCCAAATGCTCCTCATGATAACGGCTACATGTTTTGCATTAAACTATGATAGGTGCTGGAGTATTGAAAAAAATTGCAGTAACTGCATTTTTTTATCCCCATCACCGCCATCTTTGTATCATTCCACAAACCACTAACACACCATATTGAATAGACAACGAGCATTCAAAAATAATGTGTGCAAGATCTTGATAGTTAGCACACAATTAGATGAGCATTGTATACCTTTAGATTGGAGTCGTGCTCTTGCTGGGAGACACTCGCGACACATATGTCAAATAAGATTCTTGACTTTTAGAGAAACTTTCAACCTCAAAATCTCTAACCAGTATCTGAGTCTTCGAAGGTTGAGGTGTCGATAAGTTCTTCAACACAAAGTATATAGGAAATTTTTATTGAATAGTGCCCATTCATTTCACCCTTCCAGATTAACTTATCATCCATTACTTAAGCGAACAGAGGTGTGTTCAATATTTCAGCCTGTATTCCATCATCAAACACATAATTCACAACTTTTTGATTCCACGCCTAATTGTGGTGTTAATCAGGCTATTAACCATTACAATTTCAAGATGAAAAGCACCTGGAGTATTGCTTGAGATACAACCACCATCCGACAAACCAATGTTCCTTAAAGATAGGAATATTATCACCTAAACATATGCACCCACCATCTAGATCCCACCTGAACAATAAATTTAGCACCGAAAATGCTTCGCCACACGTAACACAGGCTATGTCCCAAGGATGATGCCAAAAAATTAATGTAAGGATAGTATTTTGGCTTTGAAAAACCGAGAGACCATAGTATCAACATTGGTATGAAATTTCCCCCTTGTTTTCCAATCATGGCTGTCATACCCCAATTTTTGACCTAAAATTTATTTTTTTACTCGTCTTTTAGTTCGGAATTTTGTCGTCGTTTCTGACGAAATTTCGACAGGGAGGTATTTTAAAATACCTCATTTTTGGTTCCGAAGGCAACTGTTTTTTTTTATTATTATTATTTATTTTTGTTTTCAATTTCTTTTTATGTATTTATTTACTTGTTTTTAGCATTATCATTTTCTTGTTACCCTTTTATCTTTTTATTTTGTTACCTTTTTTATTTTTATCCTTTTTATTATTTTTTTCGGATTTATTTTTTAATTTTTTTAGTTGACTTGTGTTTTATGGTTAATTGCCTTTTTAATGGTGATTTTGGTTGACTGATTTTGTTTATGGCACATCAAAGCTCTTCATTGGCATTTACACACAATCAAAGTGGCAGCACACACATCTTAAAAGGGGGAATTCAATCAGAGCAAGGGGACCGAATTTGAATAAAAAAAAACAGCTCTAAAGAAATCACAATTAACTCAAAAAAACCTAACCAAATCCAACCTCTTCCCTACTCACTCCAAACCACTCGGCCAAACCCTTCCAACAACCACAACAACACACGACATCCAACACTCACCTCCTCCTCACCCCTAGCTCACGCACAAACCACCAGCCCTCCTCCTCACCCCTAGCTCACGCACAAACCACCAGCCTTCCTCACGCGGCCGCACCTCACCCCTCCACTCACAAACTCAGCCTCGCAACCGTACGGCCCACCACCATACCACCACCAAACCCTTAAACCGTAAACCAGCCGAATCCAAACAACCTATAACAATCATCTCATACCCATTCAAAACCAGAACCGAACACAATACATCCACAAAGGTAGTCTTCCTCTCTTCTTTTTTTTTTAAGAATCCAAACCTAGATCTAGGGTTTTCCAAAAAGAATTTTAAAATTTTGGTTTGATTTTTGGTAAGGGGAAAGAAAAGGGTTTCGGAAAACATTTTTTTTTTAAAAAAAAGGAGAGGTTTTGGTTCCTCCGGCACGGTGGCGCCGCCCCTAAGGTTGGCCGGCCGCCGTGCCTGAGTGGTTGTTCGCCGGCGAGGCTTGAGAGAATTGAGAGGAAGAGAGGAGAGAAACAAGGGAAGAAAGAGAAAGAGAAGAGTAAAATGATGTGTTTTTTTTTTTTTTCTGAAAATTGGTTTTAAAACCAGCCCCAAGCCTGGCCCAAAGCTGCGGCCCAGATTTTCTTTCCATTCTTTCCTCTACTGCTTTACTTCTAACACCCCCCATTCTGCTACTGCACCCCCCTTCTTTTTTTATTTGTTTTTATTTCTTTTTACCTTTTCTTGCATTTAGTTTTTTTAGTTTTTATTTATTGTCATGCATTTTATTGCTTTAATTTTTTAACACATCATGCATTTTTTTTATTTTCCTTTTATTTCATGCATTTTTCATTTTATTTTTTATTTTTAGCATGTTTACTTATTGCATTTGCAATTTTTATTTTTATTTATTATTTTGCCATCTTTTAGAATGTATTTAGGTACAATGTAAATATAAATGAGAACTTGCACTGACACTCACTTTATTTATTTCGCTTTATGTCTTTTATTTTTATTTTTATTTTATCTTATTTCGCCTTACAAAAAAAATGCAAAAATATTAGGTTAGCTTTAAAGGGATTTCGTGGTGATCCAACGTCACCACGAAAATTCCTCGCCTTTAACTTTTATTGCGTTTAGTCTTAATTAATTAAAAACAAAAAAAAGCAAAAACATTCAAATAATCAAAAACAAAAAAATCTTTTCTTAATAAACCTTGATTTTCAATCAAGTGTCCGTTTTTTCTCTTTTATTTTCTTTAAAAAATCAGTAACCCACTTTAATTACACTTTAACCATTTTCAAAATAAAAAAACACAAACCAATTCCATTTTGCCACTTGGCTTTTATTTTTAAAACCTTTTTTAAAACTAAATAAAAAACACAAAACAAATCAAACGTTATTTTTTACCCCGAACTACGAGGTTTTGATCCCTCACGGGTACGTAGGCAAAGGACTCTGTCCTCCCAAATCATAAAAAATACAAAAAAAAACATTTTCTTTTTTTCACTACTTTAATTCTATCTCTAAAAAAAAATGAGCAAGTTATAGTCAAAATAAATAAATAAAATCAAGAGGTTCTCGTAGAGTACTACGAACGTTTAGGGTGCTAACACCTTCCCTAAACGTAACTAACCCCGAACCCTTAATCTTTAAAATGTGGTAATTTAGAACTTTTTTCCACCTTTCTTTTAAAGAATTAAAAGTTCAGTCGTGAATTAAAATTAGTGAGTCAACGCTAATCAATAGCTTGATCTCCGAAAATCACCGCGACAGAAATGGCGACTTCACTGGGGATATCCCTAAGAGGGTGGAGCCTAACTTGATTTTATTTAATTATTTTTGCGCTATAACTTGCTTAAAATAAAAATAAGAAGGGTAAATATGTGAATATGTGTTTTTTTCCCTTTTACGTGAGTGGTGAGATAAGTCCTATACCCGGGCTTGAGAGAAACTTAAGATAGGATGGTGGTATAATCAAAGTGCCATACCAGGAGTAGTCTTGGGTGTTGGTACATGTGATATAACCCCACTCAATGGAGGTCCCTTAAAGGTAATACCATGTCAACATGAGTAGTCGTGTTTGACATTGTTATTTTTATGTGGCCTATGAAGTTGAGGACCTTTAGTCACCTTTAACCCATCTTGGCCTTTTAGGACGTAGTGCGGTGGCTAATCAAGAGTAGTCTTGAGTTGGTCGATACGCGATACTACACTCAAACGAGACTTTCCTACGAACGTTGTTGGACCGGGAGTAGTCCCGTCATCTGGCAATATTCGGAAGTGGTCAATGACTTTGGGAACTTGGTAGAACCCGTGATACAGGTACATATGAAACCATAGTCCTTACCAAATGGCGTGTTTACCCATCAACTCCAACATTATAGACTTAACCTCACCATGTTTTCTCCGTTCCTTTAGCATAATCATGCATACATGCATCCATTCACAAACGTTTTTTCATCAAATATCGAAGGACTTAAACAAGTTTTGTTGTAAACATCGTAGGTATGAACTTCAAAATGAGGAAGACTCAGAAATATAATTTCAAAAGCCCAGATTTGACAAACTTAAGGAAGCTAGGATCTTTGGTAGCTAGTCCAGAGAACTTTCGAGATCGTTATGGGTATCTACTCAGCATTCTCAAGACAAACGTTGAAGAAGGGATCCTTAATACCTTGGTCCAGTTCTATGACCCTCTCTATCACTGTTTCACGTTCCCGGATTACCAACTTGTCCCCACTTTGGAAGAATATTCCTATCTGATTGGTTTGCCAATACCTGACAAAATACCTCTCAACAGCCTTGAACCAACTCCTAAACATCCAACCATCGCAGCAGCCCTCCATCTCAAAACCTCCGAAATAGCCACTAACCTCACCACCAAAGCGGGCTCCCAAGGCCTAACTTCCAAATTCCTCTACCAAAAAGCCTACGCTTTCGCCGAAGCCTCCAGTACCGATGCCTTCGAATCTATCCTTGCCCTACTCATTTATGGCCTCATACTTTTCCCTAATATTGACGATTTTGTCGATATCAACACAATCCAAATCTTCCTAGCCGGAAATCCTGTCCCTACCCTACTTGCAGATACCTACCACTCCATTCACCACAGAACTCAAAAGGGATGTGGAGTTATCACTTGCTGTGCGCCTTTGCTCTACAAGTGGTTTACTTTACATCTGCCTCAAACCCACCTCTTCAAAACCAATCCAGAAAGAGCCCGATGGCCTCAAAGAATCATGTCCCTCACCCCAGCCGATATCATTTGGTATCAACCAGCCACCGACATTGGAGTAATCATTGACAGTTGTGGAGAGTTCCCCAACGTACCCCTCATCGGTACGCGAGGAGGAATTACTTACAGCCCTGCTCTCGCTAGACGCCAGTTCGGTTACCCCATGAAAGAGAAACCCAACAACCTCTCCCTAACCGGTGAATTCTACCTGAATCATGAAGACCATACAGATATGAGATTAAGATTTGTGCGAGCTTGGCATACTATCCGTAGGGTTGACAGAAATCAGTTAGGAAGGAGGACAGGCTTTGTACATGGATCTTATACTCAGTGGGTCATCGACAGAGCTTCGAGTTTTGGTTTACCCTACCCTTTGCCCAGACATCTATCCTCAACCGTCCCACCGCCATCCTTACCCATACCCTTTGATAACAAAGAGGAATACAATGAGCAGTTGATTCAAATGCGGCTTGAGAGGGACACTTGGAAGAGAAAATACCAGGAGCTTGAACGTGAACATGAGACCTTGAAAGGAAAATTAGAACAGAAGGATCACGAGCTTTTCATCCAGAATCAACGGATGATTGAGAAGGACGATCTACTTCAGCAAAAAGATTTCCGGCTTCGGAAGGACGCCAGGAGAAAGAAGAGGTTTATGGATTCGATCTCCGGATCACATTCAGATTCTGAGAGTCCACCTATTCCAGGTGTTTGAGTCTTTAGAGTTTTATGTTTATGTTCTAGCTTCCAAAATCTTGTAATTTGTCAAAAAAAGCTATTTTGTGATGTCTTAATGATTAAACGAATTGTTCAGACCATGGTGTTTACAATTGCTTCAAAGTCCTTCGATGAAATATCTTCTTTTTTTGCATAAGCATAATCATGCATCATATCGCATTCATAGTTTCCCAAGCCGAGTCTCACGTCTTGTTTTTTCCAAAGGTTCATCTGCCTAGTCCCAGAAGGTGGCCCGACGTCCTCAGCAGGAACCAACTTACACGTACAACACTAGAGCACACCAGAGAAAAAGAATGGACCATCTGGAACAAGAAAACCAAATACTTCGGGAGGAAATGACATCCATGCGGACCAAGATGGAAGAATTGACAGAGTTGGTAAAGCTGCTGGCAGCCGCACAAGTTCATCCGCCGCCTCCTTCCCCTAGCTCTTCAGCTCAGCCGACGACTGCAACTACTTCGGCTCCGACAGCGCACACCAGTGCTCCACCATACACAATGCCTGACAGATATCCATGGGGCATGCCTTTTAGCTCCGGAGAAGGATTCATCCCTATTCCTGTTGCAACTTCTGCTCCTCAACCCGGTGTTACTTTTCCTCAGGCTACTATGGCCTTTTCAGCTCCAATGATTCATACAACCCCGTACGACAATGAACCCATCTTTCACACGGAAAGTGTAGGGGCCCAGGATCGAATGGATGATTTCCAAGAGAAGTTTGAGGAGTTACAACGGGAAATCAAAGCCCTCCGGGGAAAAGATCTGTTTGGGAAAAATGCCCACGACCTCTGTTTGGTGCCAAATGTTAAGATCCCGCCCAAATTTAAGGTCCCTGAATTCGAAAAGTATAAGGGGAACACTTGCCCTCAAAGCCACTTGGTGATGTATGCTCGGAAGATGTCCACCCAGACTGATAACCACCAATTGCTCATCCACTACTTCCAGGACAGTTTAACTGGCGCAGCTTTAAAATGGTACATGAGTTTGGACAGCACCAAGATCCAAACTTTCAATGATTTGGGAGAAGCCTTCGTCCGCCAATACAAGTACAACTTGGACATGGCCCCGGACAGAGATCAACTCCGGGCCATGGCTCAAAAGGATAAGGAGACCTTCAAAGAGTATGCTCAAAGATGGAGGGAAATTGCTGCTCAAATCAACCCGCCTTTGGAGGAGAAAGAAATGACCAAGATCTTCCTGAATACTCTTGGTTCATTTTATTACGAGCGGATGATTGCAAGTGCACCCAGTGACTTCACTGAGATGGTAAACATGGGTATGCGCCTGGAGGAAGGAGTCCGGGAAGGTCGTCTGATTAAAGAAAGTACCCCCGCCAACAGTGGGAAGAAGTTCGGGAATCACTTCCCAAGAAAGAAGGAACAGGAGGTCAGTATGGTTGCTCACGGGAGACCACAACAAAGATACCCATCCTACCAACACATTGCTGCCATTTCACCATCCACCAATACTGCCCAAAATTTGAACTACAAACTACAAACCCCACAAAGGCCTTACCAACAACCTCAACTACCTTACCAACAGCCCCATCAACATTATCAACAGCCTCACCAACAACCGTACTACCAACAAACGCCCCGACCTCAAGCTCCCCAACAGCACCATCCACAAAACCATATGCCAAGAAACCAGCAATTTGACCCTATCCCTATGAAGTACGCAGAGTTGCTCCCAGCTTTGCTTGAGAAAAACCTAGTACAAACAAAGCCGCCACCTCAAGTACCCGAAAGGCTACCTTTTTGGTACCGAGCCGACCACACGTGTGCCTTCCACCAAGGGGCACCAGGACACGACATTGAACACTGCTTTGCTTTAAAGAGAGAAGTGCAGAGATTGATCCAAGCCAACATCTTGTCCTTCCGAGACCAGAACCCAAACGTTCAGGCTAACCCTCTACCGAATCATGGACCGTCTGTTAATATGGTACAAGACTGTTGCAAAGATAGTATCATTCTTAATGTCCAACATGTTCAGACCCCACTGGTTCCAATGCATATCAAGATGTGCGAGGTGAATTTGTTTAGTCATGATCATACAGCATGCGAAGTGTGCCTTGTAGACCCGAGAGGATGTCAGAAAGTGCAGGGTGATATACAAGAGTTAATAGACAGGAGGGAGTTGCTCATCTCGAAGAAGGAGAAGGAGGTGTGTGTCATTACACCTGAGTTCAGCATCCCAGAACGGGTGGAAATAGCATACAACAGTGAAAGGTCAACTACTACTCCTCTGGTGATCTGTTTGCCGGGACCTGTGCCGTTTACTTCCCGAAAAGCCATCCCATACAGATACCAGGCCACGATGTTGGAAAATGGGCGAGAGGTACCCTTACCCTCTCTAACTTCTGTCGACAACATTGCAAGTGATAACAAGATATTGAGGAACGGGCGTGTCATCCCAGCAGCGCTCCCGAAGAAAGTAAGTGATCCGGTGATTGAACAACTGCCAGTAATTGGTCCTAGTGGAAGCAAGGAGATGGGCCAGTCTAGTGGGGCCAGTGGAGACTCTGATCAAGACGAATTTTTGAAGTTGATCAAGAAAAGCGAGTACAAAGTGATTGATCAGTTGATGCAAACTCCGTCGAAGATATCTATGATGTCATTATTATTAAATTCTGACGCTCATAGAGATGCTTTGATGAAGGTCTTGGACCAAGCTTTTGTGGATCATGATGTGACGATTGATCAGTTTGGTGGAATAGTGGGTAATATCACCGTATGTAACAATCTGAGTTTCAGTGATGAAGAGCTCCCAGCAGAAGGTAGGAATCACAACCTGGCATTGCATATATCGGTGAACTGCAAGTCTGATGCACTGTCGAATGTACTTGTGGACACCGGTTCGTCTCTGAATGTGATGGCCAAATCAACTCTTGATCAACTTTCCTACAAGGGTACACCCATAAGGAGAAGCGGAGTAATAGTAAAAGCTTTTGATGGTTCAAGGAAGTCGGTGATCGGAGAAGTAGACCTGCCTATCACGATTGGACCACACCAATTTCAGATTACCTTTCAAGTGATGGATATCCAAGCGGCATACAGTTGTTTGTTGGGTCGACCATGGATCCATGAAGCCGGAGCGGTGACGTCTACACTGCATCAAAAGTTGAAGTTCGTAAAGAACGGGAAGCTAATAACTGTAAGCGGTGAAGAAGCCATGTTGATAAGCCACTTGTCAGCTTTTTCCTTTATTGGTGCTGATGAAACAGAAGGAACCTCTTTCCAAGGTCTGACTGTGGAAGGTAAGGGGCCAGAGAAGAGTGAAGTGTCTTTTGCCACCTGGAAGAGCGCACAGAAGGTGGTGCAGGAGGGAACAGGTGTAGGATGGGGAAAAGTTGTGCAGTTGCCAAAAAACAAGAATCGCGAAGGACTGGGTTTTGCTTCCTCTGCAAGCGGCTCTAAGTACGGTGTTAGCTTGGACTCTGTTAGTGGTACCTTTCACAGTGCCGGGTCCATCAATACCCCGCCCGAAGCCAATGCTGTCTTAGATGGTTCTGAAGAAATGATACCTGCTTTTGTGACACCTGGAGGGTCTGTTTGTAATTGGGATGCTGTTGACGTGCCTTTAGCCATTCATGTGTCAAAGTAATGTGTTTCTTGTTTTTGTTTTTTCAATAAAATCCTTTCGGCTTGCCCGAGCGAAAGTGTAATCATGTAGGGCTATTTTGCTTCAAGTACTTTCACCATTAATAAAAAAAAAGACAAAAAAAAAAATATTTTGGGTTTTTTGTGATACCATTTTCCAGAAAAAAGCAATAAAAAGAATTGGAATAAACAGCATTTTTTTATTAATGGTGAAAGTACTTGAAGCAAAATAGCCATACATGATTACACTTTCGCTCGGGCAAGCCGAAAGGATTTTATTGAAAAAACAAAAACAAGAAACACATTCTCTCTGAACTCATGAGTAAGTGAAGTGTGCGTCAGCATCCGTCCCAAGAACGGGTATACTCTGCATGTTAAAAATGGTCAATTGCTTAAAAAAAAAAAAAAGAGAAAAGAAAAAGCTCGGTAAGTCGAAAACCTGAAAAGGCGGCTTAAACAAAAATGAGCGTCCCGGTGGATCGAAAACCTGAAAAGGCGGTCCAGGCAAAAATTAGGGGCATACAAAAAGAATATATTCCCGGTAGACTGAAAACCCGAAAGGGCGGTCCAGGCAAAAGTTAGGGATTCAAAAAGAAGAAAAAACAAGAGAAAAGCATGACCACAGAAGCACCAGGTCCTTCTGCCAGGTCTATGGATTAACACGTCTCCCCCAGGAAGTGTTTGCTCCCCACCGTTTGTTGCATACATCGGGCTTTACCCCGTCAATGTTTGGATATGTCCCCAATGGCATCATCCCCCAATGAAGATTGCTGAGTGTTTGTACTGCGTCGTCGGTCCACTTTCCATCTTATCCGTCCAATCTTGTCTCATCAAGTCGGTCTTTCATACGATCATACAAGTCAGTCTTTCATACAATCATACAAGTCAGCCTTCCATACAATCTTACCAGTCAATCCTCCGTACAGTCATACAAGTCGTATTGTCATACATACATTCATACATTCACGCATATACACATTCTTGCATACACAATATGCACATAACATCATTCATACATGATTGCATTGACCACCCTGAGTCTTGCTTTTCATATCCATCAATCTGAATAATTGGTAACTCTTTTTCCCCATGTGTCATCCCCAATATGTCTGGTCCAGAGATGTCACCCTCTTTATGCCAAACGGCAGTTCTTTAACGAGCAGCTTGTGCGTACCTTTATTTCTTGTCGTCAATGGCAGTTCGGCAACAACCCGAACAGTTGACATCTACATTTACTTCTTGTCGTCAATGGCAGTTCGGCAACAACCCGAACAGTTGACATCTACATTTACTTCTTGTCGTCAATGGCAGTTCGGCAACAACCCGAACAGTTGACATCTACCTTTACTCCTTGTCGTCAATGGCAGTTCGGCAACAACCCGAACAGTTGGCATCTACCTTTGTTCATTGTCGTCAATGGCAGTTCGGCAACAACCCGAACAGTTGGCATTAACCTTTATTCCTTGTCGTCAATGGCAGTTCGGCAACAACCCGAACAGTTGACATCTACCTTTGTTCATTGTCGTCAATGGCAGTTCGGCAACAACCCGAACAGTTGGCATCTACCTTTATTTCGTTGTCGTCAATGGCAGTTCGGCAACAACCCGGACAGTTGACATTTACATTTACTTCTTGTCGTCAATGGCAGTTCGGCAACAACCCGAACAGTTGACATCTACCTTTATTTCTTTGTCGTCAATGGTAGTTCGGCAACAACCCGAACAGTTGGCATCAACCTTTATTCCTTGTCGTCAATGGCAGTTCGGCAACAACCCGAACAGTTGGCATCTACCTTTGTTCATTGTCGTCAATGGCAGTTCGGCAACAACCCGAACAGTTGGCATTTACCCTTTATTTCTTGTCGTCAGTGGTAGTTCGGCAACATCCCGAACAGCTGACATTCACCTTTGTTTCTTGTCGTCAGTGGCATATTACTTTTATTTCCGTCTTTACCTCAAGTGGCAAGCTCTACAAACGGGCAGCTTGTGGTCGGCGTCTTTTCCCATATCATATTTCCTTTCTCAGCTGTCAATACGATAGTTGATCCCTTCCCCAGTGAAACTATGTTATTCCCCAGTGGAGTCAGATCCCTTGCTTTAACAAACCCGGGTATCCTTTGGTTTTGTTTTATCCCCCAGTCAGGTCATCTTCGCCGTCTTGCATTCACCTTTGCATCACGAGCATTTCACATTTCTTGTTAGGTCCAAAATTGGCGTACTCTGTATTTAAGTCCCTTCGACCCGCCGAATCAAAGATTTTCTCTTCGAATCTCCGGGCGAAGAGACTTAAATAGGGGCATCTGTCATACCCCAATTTTTGACCTAAAATTTATTTTTTTACTCGTCTTTTAGTTCGGAATTTTGTCGTCGTTTCTGACGAAATTTCGACAGGGAGGTATTTTAAAATACCTCATTTTTGGTTCCGAAGGCAACTGTTTTTTTTTATTATTATTATTTATTTTTGTTTTCAATTTCTTTTTATGTATTTATTTACTTGTTTTTAGCATTATCATTTTCTTGTTACCCTTTTATCTTTTTATTTTGTTACCTTTTTTATTTTTATCCTTTTTATTATTTTTTTCGGATTTATTTTTTAATTTTTTTTAGTTGACTTGTGTTTTATGGTTAATTGCCTTTTTAATGGTGATTTTGGTTGACTGATTTTGTTTATGGCACATCAAAGCTCTTCATTGGCATTTACACACAATCAAAGTGGCAGCACACACATCTTAAAAGGGGGAATTCAATCAGAGCAAGGGGACCGAATTTGAATAAAAAAAAAACAGCTCTAAAGAAATCACAATTAACTCAAAAAAACCTAACCAAATCCAACCTCTTCCCTACTCACTCCAAACCACTCGGCCAAACCCTTCCAACAACCACAACAACACACGGCATCCAACACTCACCTCCTCCTCACCCCTAGCTCACGCACAAACCACCAGCCCTCCTCCTCACCCCTAGCTCACGCACAAACCACCAGCCTTCCTCACGCGGCCGCACCTCACCCCTCCACTCACAAACTCAGCCTCGCAACCGTACGGCCCACCACCATACCACCACCAAACCCTTAAACCGTAAACCAGCCGAACCCAAACAACCTATAACAATCATCTCATACCCATTCAAAACCAGAACCGAACACAATACATCCACAAAGGTAGTCTTCCTCTCTTCTTTTTTTTTTAAGAATCCAAACCTAGATCTAGGGTTTTCCAAAAAGAATTTTAAAATTTTGGTTTGATTTTTGGTAAGGGGAAAGAAAAGGGTTTCGGAAAACATTTTTTTTTTTAAAAAAAAGGAGAGGTTTTGGTTCCTCCGGCACGGTGGCGCCGCCCCTAAGGTTGGCCGGCCGCCGTGCCTGAGTGGTTGTTCGCCGGCGAGGCTTGAGAGAATTGAGAGGAAGAGAGGAGAGAAACAAGGGAAGAAAGAGAAAGAGAAGAGTAAAATGATGTGTTTTTTTTTTTCTGAAAATTGGTTTTAAAACCAGCCCCAAGCCTGGCCCAAAGCTGCGGCCCAGATTTTCTTTCCATTCTTTCCTCTACTGCTTTACTTCTAACACCCCCCATTCTGCTACTGCACCCCCCTTCTTTTTTTATTTGTTTTTATTTCTTTTTACCTTTTCTTGCATTTAGTTTTTTTAGTTTTTATTTATTGTCATGCATTTTATTGCTTTAATTTTTTAACACATCATGCATTTTTTTTATTTTCCTTTTATTTCATGCATTTTTCATTTTATTTTTTATTTTTAGCATGTTTACTTATTGCATTTGCAATTTTTATTTTTATTTATTATTTTGCCATCTTTTAGAATGTATTTAGGTACAATGTAAATATAAATGAGAACTTGCACTGACACTCACTTTATTTATTTCGCTTTATGTCTTTTATTTTTATTTTTATTTTATCTTATTTCGCCTTACAAAAAAAATGCAAAAATATTAGGTTAGCTTTAAAGGGATTTCGTGGTGATCCAACGTCACCACGAAAATTCCTCGCCTTTAACTTTTATTGCGTTTAGTCTTAATTAATTAAAAACAAAAAAAAGTAAAAACATTCAAATAATCAAAAACAAAAAAATCTTTTCTTAATAAACCTTGATTTTCAATCAAGTGTCCGTTTTTTCTCTTTTATTTTCTTTAAAAAATCAGTAACCCACTTTAATTACACTTTAACCATTTTCAAAATAAAAAAACACAAACCAATTCCATTTTGCCACTTGGCTTTTATTTTTAAAACCTTTTTTAAAACTAAATAAAAAACACAAAACAAATCAAACGTTATTTTTTACCCCGAACTACGAGGTTTTGATCCCTCACGGGTACGTAGGCAAAGGACTCTGTCCTCCCAAATCATAAAAAATACAAAAAAAAAAACATTTTCTTTTTTTCACTACTTTAATTCTGTCTCTAAAAAAAAATGAGCAAGTTATAGTCAAAATAAATAAATAAAATCAAGAGGTTCTCGTAGAGTACTACGAACGTTTAGGGTGCTAACACCTTCCCTAAACGTAACTAACCCCGAACCCTTAATCTTTAAAATGTGGTAATTTAGAACTTTTTTCCACCTTTCTTTTAAAGAATTAAAAGTTCAGTCGTGAATTAAAATTAGTGAGTCAACGCTAATCAATAGCTTGATCTCCGAAAATCACCGCGACAATGGCCAAGTTACAGGTTGTGAGATCCTTGAAACCCATGCCCTCATTGTATTTATGAACTACAAGTTTTTCCCAAGACATGCAATGTATTTTGCGATTATTTAAGCCACCGTTACTGTAACATCCGGCTGGCTCCCTAACGGGCTGACCTCCCTATCTTTCAAGGACCGAGATGTACTCACGACCTTCTCCACCCCCCATGTGGAGTTTTTGCCTTCCGTGGGAATCGAACTCAGTACCTGGGGCTTAAGTACAAGTTCCCTGCATTCCCACTACCAATTGAGCTAGTAGCTCAATTGGTAGTGGGAATGTACTAGCTCAATTGGTAGTGGGAATGCAGGGAACTTGTACTTAAGCCCCAGGTACTGAGTTCGATTCCCACGAAAGGCAAAAACTCCACATGGGGGGTGGAGAAGGTCGTGAGTACATCTCGGTCCTTGAAAGATAGGGAGGCCAGCCCGTAAGGGAGCCAACCGGATGTTACAAAAAAAGGCGCCTTTTTTGTGACATCCGGGATTCGGATCCGGGATTCGGCATCTGGGCCCCCGCGATGTACTCATGGACTTCTCCACCCCCATGTGGAGTTTCATGCCTTCCGTGGGAATCGAACCGTGTACCTGGGGCCTAAGTACAAGTTCCATGCATTCCCATTACCAATTGAGCTACTAAATTGTAACACCCATATTAAGATTGCCTAGGATCTTATACGAGTATTAAAATTTCGTACTGGATACATTAATTTACAATATTAAAAGTTCGTTCAGAATATTACATCACATAGTAATGTTACAATCCAAAGTTCATATAAACATCTCTTTGGTACATGTACTTCATAATACAACCACATAACACAGTTAAACTATAAACATAAAACATCATCACGATCAGTACAAAGCTTTCTCCTTACCCTTGTTGCGTGTTGCCTGTGATCCTGCCTGTGAACCTGCACCAGAAGGAATGGGATGAGACATAATGTCTCAGTGAGCTCTACCCAACCTACTATTGGCAACCACAGGGAACCTAGGGTCGCCATGCCTACCTTGGCAATCTAGGGGAAATACTATGATCACCAAGTCTTTAAATCTATCCCCAAGGATATAAACCGCCTATAACTTTAACTGTAATCTACCTGTAACTGTAAATCTTCCTGTAACTATAACTTTGACTATGACTATGAAACATATACATATAAAGTGTTTTATGTTAGCTGTTAGCGTTGAACAAACATTATTATCTGAGTTCATTTTACGGAGTGCATCCGGGTGGAGTAACCCCGAAGTACAACATCTCTATGACCCGGTGAAATTCCTGACAATCAGGCTAACACCGGACTCCACTATGAATTGCATGTGGACAACCCTCTCGGAGAAGTCCCATCCGACGTATCCCGGAGTCTGCTGAACATGCCTATGACTGTGATAAATTATTCTTTAACTTTTACATATAAGTATATATATCTGTTACTGTAATCATATAATAACTATCCTGTAACACTTAACCTATAACACATGGTTCTTGGCTTATCGTTATCATAACCCACCTATTATTTGTTGGAAAACCAACTCTATAAGCTTAACTGAAACTTTCCTATTACTCTTGTATTCTAAACCGAATACATCTATAATCTTGTTACCCTATCAAGGTTTCGACATATCGTTGTCATATGCCGACTAGGGCTTATCTATCAATTAACTCTTATACTCCTAATGCGTCGCTAAACCCTTGTTCATTTTATTCTGTATACGTTATATGCCCTCGGATATGCCCACAATGGTGTTTTTCTTATAAAATAAGGTTTTCTTTGAAAATGGTTACCAAATGCCTCGCCTGACGCGTACACAGGTCACAGAACGAAGCAGAAAAGACATGAAATGCCTGTCCATTTTCGCTGGGCGAAATCCATTTCACTGGGCGATTTGAGGCAGGGAAAAATTGCTGAAAATCGATGTAATCTCGCCCCGATATCGCCGGGCGAAATTGACAGTTCAGTACCAGTTCAAAACATGATTTTTCCACCATTTTTGACATATCTAAGCATACCCAAGCATCCTAACAGCATAAGGAATGATTTACAACTATGAATTGATTGATTAAAACAAGTTTGAACAAGGAATTTGCAAGAAATAGGGATTAGGGTACGAAATTACCAACTTTGCTCATATTACTCAAAACTCATCAAAACTCACAAAGTGGGTTCTAAAACCCCCTAGGAGCTCACCTCAAGACTGGTTTGGTGCTGGTTAAGCTTTAGCTTCAAACCCTACCTTATTCTCAACTTGATCACTTGATCTCTCTAGCCTTTCCTTTAACTTCTTTTGTTCCAACCCTTAAACTAAGCTTTCTAGCCACCAATCCACAAGATGGGATGATGATTTCAGAGATGGTGGTGCTGGTGATGATGGGGGCGTGAGACAAGAGAGAGAGAGAGAGGGAGAGGATCAGATTTTTAGAGAGAGGAATGAAGTGATAAATATGAGAAAAACTCATATTTATCTCAATTTGTCCCTTTTCCCTCTATTTACAACTTTGTCATTCCAATACGTTTAATTCCTATAACACTGTTAAATGTCTCGCTTAAGCGGGATATTACAGTTACCCCACCAAAAAGTGTTCATCATTTTCTCAATAGTACCAATAAGTAAACTAGCAAGCAAGAAGATGCTCATCAGATATGAGAATGATTGAAGCAATAACTTGGTCATCACCTCCCGACTAACCTTAGATAAACATTTATTACCATGAGAATTTATTTTTTTGCCACACACTGTCTTTGATGAAGTTGAACGTTGTCGTCTTATTTCTTCCTACCATAGTGCCCTGAAAAAGAAAAATCAATCATCAAATAAAAGATGTGATATACTAGGTGTGTTTCTGCATATTCTAGTGTCAAGGATGTCTCCACAATCCTCAACTCGACGAATGAGAGATGAGAGTTCTTCAACAAAAATGATGAACAAGTACAAAAATAATAGGGGTCTCAGTGTCTTAGACCTTTGCTTGGAATAACATGTACAACGATATCATTATTTACAATCAATAAATAGTCAACTGATCCACACACATCATTATCCACTTGACACATTGTTGTGAGAATCCCATTTTTCCATGACCTCTTTTAGATAAGCTCAATTAATTGAATCATAAGCCTTGCTAATATCAAGTTTAAGTGTCACACTTCCTTCCCTGCCTTTTGACTTTGTCTTCATATAATGCACAATTTCAATAGTCACCATCACATTATCAAGAACTGATCTTTCGAGTACAAACACAGACTAGTTATAAAAAAAATGCACTTTGGAAGGACATCTTTTTGTTGATTGGCCAAAACATTTGATACCGACTTATAAAGAACATTACACACTGCAATTGGTCGCCAATCTTTCATATTATTTTGTGTTGCACCTTTTGAAATATGAGTTCAGTTAGTCATATTAAGAGTGGCCGAAGACTGACATGTATTGAGTCAAGAACAACATTCATGAAAAATGTCACCACTACATAGGCTCCAAAAAATATTAGATAAAATCCCATCTTAACACTACTATATATACATATATATATATATATATATATATATATATATATATATATATATATATATATATATAAATCGTAAACTATTAGAGTCAATAACTAATAAACAAATAAGGCATTGTTATAAAATTTAGGAAAATTATATCGACATCGTAAACTATATATGAATGGAGATAAGGGACGATTAGAGAAGAAAAAAGACTTTTTTTTTTTAAGAGAAAAGAAATTATATACTTCAAAGTCTCATTCACAATGATACATAAATATCATTTATAGGACACTAGCCTTGTAAGTTACCAGCACAAGGACGAGCACCCATGTAAGGGTGTGTGGTAAGTGCCCCCTCTTTGTTTCAATTTTGTTTTGGTACCATACATATATTAATGTTGCAAAAATTAAACTTGAAGATGTGGCCTAAATTCTATTATTTAGTATTATTTTTGCCATAATAAGCTTAAGATACCCCCTGTTGGTGTATATTACCTGTAGCAACTGCTCTCTACTATGAATATTATTAAAATTTGGATGCAAAAAAACATCGAAGGTGAATGGTTAAATGATACCATTCAGTTACATGTGTAAAAGTATTTTTCTCCTAAACAAAATGATTAAAAATATTTTTATTGTCATTGAGAACGAGAAAATCAATCTATATTTTTAGAATGTAAAAAAATGCAAAGAAAAATTATGATGTATATTTATGCTTTTAAAATTAGAAAGTTATGTAATGGTATCCGACAGCTCAAAATTTTTGAATACCTAATAAGCTCCGCTATCACAATACCAATGGTCTAAAATTTTTATATCACTACCATAAACATTAAGGACACTAACTTGAGTGGAGAAAGTCTTTTACTTGTGAAAGTTACAAGTAACTCATAAAACTTAATTGCAGTTTTGGCCTCCTAAGTATCACGAACTTGCGATTTTTTCCCCTATAAAAACAATAACAAATCGGCCCTCTAAGTTTACCCCTTTTGCAGTTTTGACCCCCTGATCCAATTTTGACTCAGTCAATGCACACGTGGGACCTCACTTAAGTGAGTAGGATGTCACTTGTGTAATTTTTTAATTAAAATAAAAATAAAAAAGCCAGCTCATTAATGATAAAATAAAATAAATAAAAAAGAGGAAATTAACAAGAAACAACACAACAACATCATCATCTTTCACCCCAGAAAAACTCAAACTCTTAAATTTTTAAACCCATCAGAGTTCATCAAACCCAGAAAACAACGATATTTTTTCACCTCCTCCCTCAATCGACGTTGCCGTTATGAACACCGCTCTCACATCAAAATCAACCACGCCAACGTTCTCAACACCCATAGTTCTGGGACTTTAAAACGACGATAAACACATGAGTATACAGAATCGCTCGACAATGCAAAGGAGAAAGAAAGAGAGAAACAATGGTGAAAGCGAAACCGCGCCTAATCTTCACATACGAAACAAGGATTCCTCAACCACGGTTTGATGGAAGATCTAAAAACCACGGGTCAGGTCATAAGGTGAAGGGAGAGGTTTACAAGGTTTCAAATGTCGCGGTGGTTAGGTTGGACAAGTTTGAAGGTGTGGGAAGTGGGTATTGTGAGAGGATTCTAGTGGTGGTTGTGACAGACGGTGGGGATAAGGTGGAGGCAGAGGGGTATTTTGGGCATAGAAGTTTTGGGGAGAAGTTGTGGAAGATGAAGGGTGAGGTTGGGTTGGTTGAGTATGGGGGAATGATGCAAGGGAGTATATGAGGAAAATATAAGAGTTTGAGTTTAAAAACAGAATACTGATGAAGGAACTTTTCTCCATGTGAGGAATATTCTGATGAAGCATACACAGGATTGCTGAAAAAGGACCTAGAATGTAACATACTCAATTCTGCGTATGCTTGTTCACTGATGAAGGACCTAGATCTTGAGTTATGAAGCTGGTTGAGTTGAAGAAGAAGAAGAAGAAGAAGAGTTTGTTTTCAAGGAAAAAGAGAAGAAGAAAAAAAATAATAAAAGTTAATGAGCTGGCTTTTTTATTTTATTTTAATTAAAAAATTACACACGTGGTGTAATATCCCGCTTATGACTCAGGTATTTATCAGTGGTGAGACGATGTGTCAGAGATATTTTTAGGAATGACATTTTTGTAATTTTGGGGGTTTAGGCTATAAAAGCCATTTACCCCAAAATCTTCTCATAATCTTTGTCATTTTCTCTCTCTAGAACCAATCATCTCCCTTCTCTCTTTTCCCTCTCTTGTGCCACCCTCCTCCATCCTTCCATTAACTTCATCTTAATCCCTCAATCCTTATGCTAGCAAGCTCAAAATTGTGATTCTTGGGTCATTGGAGGTCAAGGGAACAAGAAAAGAAAAAGGGATCAAGCTAGGATTTTGGGTGGAAAAGCTTGGCAAGGAATCAAAGCAATGAATTCAGGTGAGCTCCTTTAGTTTAGAACCCACTTTGGGTAAGTTTGGGAGAAATCCCTTATTTTAGAAAGTTTTGATAAATTATGCCCTAAGTCTCTAATGCTTGTCAATCCTTGTTAATTCATGAATTAAGACATCAATTGGTAGTTTAAAATCATTCCTCATGCTGTTGGGAGGCTTGGGTAAGCTTGGATAGGTTAAAATGGTGGAAAGATCACGTTTTGAGCACTTGCTGTTCTGTCATGGTCGCAGAGCAAAGTTCAACTTTGCCTACGAAGTTGACTTGTCATGGTCGCAAAGCGAAGTTCAACTTTGCTCTGCGAAGTTGACAGTATTTGGTTCTGAACCACTTCTCGTAGACTTCGCCTAGACTTTGCTCTGCGAAGTTGACCACTTTTTGATTTCTGATTCTTTTATAAAGTACCAACTGTCCAAGTGCCATGTACAACATCTAAAACCCTATTTTTCTCAAGGAACACTATTTTAACATATCTGAAAGGCTTCCAACAAATGAGAGTATAAGTAAACAAGGACCAGACAATGCATTAGAGGTACAAAAGGTAAAGGTAAGAGGAACATGAAATTATTACAGACAGGATAGTAAGCTTTTAAGTATGACATATGACAACGATATGTCTAGAACCTATAATAGGTTAACAGGAATAGAGATGTAATCAGGTAAGGGTACGAGAGTACTAGGAATGTATTTCAACATTCAAGGATTCAGATAAGATTAGTTCAGATAAGTTTAAGGGTTTAGATTTCCAGGATACCCTTAACCAGACAAATTATAGTGTACCTTAGGCAGTGGTACCAGGTTTTCCCCAGATTCAGGTACATTTATATGTACATCAGGATGTGCCTCAGTTGTTCACGTCAGAGTGACGCTGAGGGTACACGTAACAGTTCAGGATAATATCAAAAATATCAGGATAATATCAGGAATAATATTTAATTAATTATCAGGATAATATCGCTCAGGCCATCCCAAACTACATCATGAGCTGCTACAAGCTACCTACCGGCGTTTGTGATAATATAGAAGCGATGCTTGCCATATTTTGGTGGGGTTCAACAGAGAAACAAAGGAAAGTTCACTAAGTAAGTTGGAACAAATTAGGAAAGGCAAAGAGCGGAGGTGGTCTCGGCTTCAGAAGTTTTGAGGATTTTAACAAAGCTCTTCTAGGAAAGCAATGTTGGAGACTCATTCAAAACCAAGAATCGCTCCTTGCAAAAGTCTTTAAATGTAGGTACTTCCCAAGAAAAAATTTTATGGAGGCAAATGGGGGATGTCAGCCAAGCTATGCATGGAGGAGTTTAGTCAATGCAAGAGGGGTGATAGACATGGGAGCTAGATGGTCAATTGGTAGCGGGCAACAAGTTCAAATTTGGAAGGATAGTTGGTTGCCGGAACAAGATAAATTCAAGGTGTGGAGTCATGTAGCTAACCTGAGTTCAAATGCAATGGTTAGTGATCTAATAAATGCTGAGACCAAATGTTGGGATAAGCAGCTGATTCAGAGTGTTTTCAACTCATATGAAGCTCAACAAATCCTCAACATCCCATTATCCTAGAGGTTACCGTCTGACAAACTAATATGGCATTGGGAAAAGGATGGAAAGTTCTCTGTTCGATCAGCTTATCACATTCTGTCTGAGGAGAGGAATAGAAATAGCTCTGAAGCTTCCTCATCCAGAGATAATCTCCTGTGGAAAGCAATTTGGAAAGTTAAGGTGCCAAACTGTGTCAAAAATTTCTTGTGGAGGCTGGCAAAATCAATTCTTCCAACTAGGCAAAGATTGGAGAAGAAAGGCTTGAATCTTGATATAATGTGTCCCTTATGTTATAATGATGTAGAATGCCAAGATCACCTCTTTATGAATTGTCCTTTAACTCAACAGGTTTGGTTCTCATCCCCACTGGGAATTCATGTTCCAAAAAATGTCAAATCAATTGGATGCAGAACTGGCTCTCAAAACCTGACAAACTAGTATGCCAGCTGTTCAATGTTACTTTATGGATGATTTGGAAAGGAAGAGACAAATTGATTTTTAAAAATGAAAAATTTTGTTCTGTTTTTATTGTTGCTGCAGCTTCTGATTTTGTAGCAGAATTCAACTGTGAAAATTGTGCAGATTCAATCCAAGCAGTGAGAGAAATCCCAGACATATGGGAGCCCCCAGAACAATTCAAAACCAAAGTAAATATTGATGCAAGTTGCTTCTCAAATGGCACTACAGGTTGGGGAATGATCATGAGAAATCACATTGGAATTGTTGAATTTGCTGCTACTCACAGAGAAAATATCAAAGTGTCTCCAACCATGGCCGAGGCTATGGCGCTGAGATGGTGCATTAAGTGGATCCAAGACTTAACTCATTTTCGACAAATTACCATTGAAACAGATTCAGGAGTTACTGTCAAGTGCTTAACAGGAAGTGTTTGTGTTGCTCAATTGGAGAACATTATCTATGATTGTAAGGATTTTCTTTCTAGTTTGCCAAATGTAACTGTTAAGTTTATTAAAAGAAGCAAAAATGTTGCTGCTCATGAGCTAGTCTCTATTGCTAGAAATCTAGGTGCCAGATCATGGGTGGGCTGCGTCCCTGACCCTGTGGCGAAGGTTGTTTGTACTTAATCTTCCCCTTGAGCTCTTCTAGTTTCCTCTTCTCTAAGCCTCTTCTCTCTCTATTCTCTCACTTGCTGTCATACCCCAATTTTTGACCTAAAATTTATTTTTTTACTCGTCTTTTTAGTTCGGAATTTTTCGTCGTCTCAGACGAAATTTCGGCATAGAGATATTTAAAGATACCTCATTTTTTTTTCTTTTTAGTCTTGTTGGGGCCCGTTTTTTTTTTATTATTATCATTATTTATTTTATTTTTTTTACTTTCATTTTTATTCCCTTAAGTGTTTTATTATTATTTTTTATTTTATTTTATTATCATTAATATTTTTTGTTATTTACCTTTTTTAAAGGTCTGACTCTTGAATCTGTTTAGGCAAGGATGTTTAGTGAGGAGTGTTTTTGGTTCAGAATTTTAATTTGGTTTTTATTGTCATTTAGACCGTCATTCATTGATCTTAATGATCAGTGATGGCAAAATTAGTATAATTAGGAGCCGAATTCAACTGATCAAGGAGGAGAACACTCACACACAACTCAGTTCACACAAAACACCACCCCAAACTATCCATTTACGGCCACTGTACCCCTGCCCCAACCATTCACGGCCAACAGCCACACCACCACAAAGCAAAGCCGAATCACCCTCACACACGAATCACCCAACAACCCAAACCGCGCGGCCAGCAACCACCTAACACACCAACCGCCCACACAACACACGAACTCCACCACCATCAAACTCCCAGCCGTACGGCCCACCATAACCCAGCCACTCATCAACCCAAAACAACAATAACAACATAGCCAGCTCCTCCTCCTTCACACACAAACAAATCGAGTCCCTCTCCCCCAAGTACCCACTGGACCGAATCAACAACACCACAGACCGGAACCAAATCAAAACTTAAAAAGGTGTCTTTTTTTTTTCTTCCAGTTTAGATCTAGCCATTGTTAAAAAGTTTTAGAGAAATCCAATTCGGTTTTTGAGAGAGGGAGGAAAACGTTTTTAAAAAAAGGGAAATTTTTTGGAAAAAAACAGAGTTTTTACTCCGGCGCGGTGGCGCCGCCCCCATGGGCCGGCCAACCACCGCGCCTGAAACTAATCCGGCCAGGCTTTTTTTTTTGTTGAGAGAAGAAGAGAGTGAAAGGAAGAAGAGAGAGAGAGAAGAAAGAGTAAAATGAGCAAAAATCTGATTTTTTTTTCAGATTTATAGTGACCCCAACCTTAGGCCCACGCAGCCCATTTCTTCTCTCAGCTTTCCTGTTTTTGATTTTATCTTCTGCACCCCCCTTTCTACTCGTGACACCCCCCCTGTTCCTTTTTATTTTTTTTTTATTTTCTCTTATCATTTCTTGCATTTTATTTTGTTAATTCCTTATGTATTTTCATGCATTTTATTCCATTGCATTTATCTTATAGTATCTCATGCATTTTTTTTATTGTTATTTTCCTTTTATTTTCATGCATTTTCATTTTATTTTTATTCTTAGCATATTTACTTATTTTTTTTTAGTGCATTTGCAATTTTTATTTTATTTATTATTTTGCCATCTTTTAAAATGTATTTAGGAACAATGTAAATATAAATGAAAATTTGCACTGACACTCACTTTATTTATTCCGCTTTATGTCCTTTATTTCTTTTTTTATTTATATTGCTTTATCAAAAATACAAAAATATTAGGTTAGTTTAATTTCAAAAGGGTTTCGTGGTGATCCAACGTCACCACGGAATTTCCTCGCGTTTAGTTTTTTTTTAGTTATATTTTTAGTCTTAGTCCATATTCAAAAAAACAAAAACATGCAAATAATAAAAAATCACAAAAAAATCTTTTTTTAAATAAACCTTGATTTTCAATCAAGTGTCCTTTTTTCTCTTTTATTTTCTTTAAATAACCATTAATCCATTTTAATAACACTTTAATCATTTTCAAAAATAAAAAACATCAACCAATCTTATTTTTCCACTTGGCATTTATTTTATCTTTAAAACCTTTTTTAAAACTAATAAAAAATAGAAAACGAATCAACCGTCATTTTTACCCCGAACTACGAGGTTTTGATCCCTCACGAGTACGTAGGCAGAGGACCTTGTCCTTCCAAATCATAAAAAATATAAAAAAAAACATTTCCTTTTCTCACTACTTTAATTCTGTCTCTAAAAAAAAAATAAGCAAGTTATAGCCAAAATAAGTAAATAAAATCAAGAGGTTCTCGTAGAGTACTACGAATGTTTAGGGTGCTAAAACCTTCCCTAAACGTAACTAACCCCCGAACCCTAATCTTTTAAAATGTGGTAATTTAGAACTTTTTTCCACCTTTCTTTTTTTAAAAATTAAAAGTTCAGTCGTGAAATAAAATTAGTGAGTCCACGCTAATCAATAGCTTGATCTCCGAAAATCACCGCGACAGAAATGGCGACTTCACTGGGGATTCCGTAAGAGGGTTGAGCCTAACTTGAATTTACTTAATTATTTTGTGCTATAACTTGCTTAAAATAAAAAATAAGGTTGTAAATATGTGCCTATGTGTTTTTTTTCCTTTTACGTGAGTGGTGAGATAAGTCCTACACCCGGACTTGAGGGAAACATAAGATAGGATGGTGGTATAATCAAAGTGGCTTTCCGAGGGTAAATTTCGGATGTGGCACATGTGATAACCCCGCTCAATGGAGGAATCTTGGAAATATTACTATGTCGGCATGAGTAGTCATGTCCGGCATTATTATTTTCAAGTGACCTATGAAGTTGAGGACCTTTAGTTACATTTAACCCATCTTGGCCTTTTAGGACGTAGTGCGGTGGCTAACCAAGAGTAATCTTGAATTAGTTGATACGCGATACTACACTCAAACGAGACTTTCTTACAAGTATTGTTGGACCGGGAGTCAATCCCGTAACCCGATGATGTTTGGAAGGGGTTGAGGACTTTGGGCACTTGGTAGAACCCGTGATACAGGTACATATGAAACCATAGTCCTTACCAAATGGCGTGTTTACCCTTGACTCCAGCCTTATGGACTTAACCTCACCATGTTTTCTCCGTTCTTTAGCATAATCATCCATGCATGCATTCATTCATAAACATTTTTTTCATCCAATTATCGAAAGACTTAAACAAGTTTTTTTTAAACATCATAGAGGAGCACTAGGAAGTACACCTTCAAGAGCCCTGATTTGTTGAATTTAAGGAAGCTAGGAGTCTTTAGATTTCTTTTAAAAATCTAGCTTCCATTAAAGGACTTTTGAATTGGCCCCGTGGCTTGGTTTCTAAAAAAAGAACTATTTTGTAATGTCTTAATGCTCAAATGAAATGTTCAAACCATGATGTTTACAAATTACTTCAACAAAGTCCTTCGATAACAAATTTTTCTTTTTTTTGCATAAGCATAATCATGCATCATATCGCATTCATAGTTTCTCAAGACGAGTCTCACGTCTTGTTTTTCCAAAAGTCTATCTGCCTAGTCCAAGAAAGTGGCCCGACTTCCTCGGCAGAAACCAACTTACACATACAACACTAGGGCATATCAGAGGAAAAGAATGGAACATTTGGAACAAGAGAATCAGGCACTCCGGGGAGAAATGACATCCATGCGGACCAAGATCGAAGAATTGACAGAGTTGGTAAAGCTGTTGGCAGCCGCACAAGTTCATCCACCGTCTCCTTCCCTTAGCCATCTAGCTCAGTTGATAACTACTACTACTCCGGCTCCGACAGCGCACACCAGTGCTCCACAATACGCTATGCCCGACGGATATCCCTGGGGCATGCCTTTTAGCTCCGGTGAAGGATTCATCCCTATTCCTGCTGCAACTTCTGCTCCTCAACCCGGTGTTACTTTTCCTCAGGCTACTGTGGCTTTTTCAGCTCCAGTGATTCATACCACCCAGTACGACAATGAACCTATCTTTCACACAGAAAGTGTAGGGGCTCAAGATCGGATGGATGACTTCCAAGAAAAGTTTGACGAAATGCAACGGGAAATCAAGGCCCTCCGCGGGAAGGATCTGTTTGGTAAAAATGCCCACGACCTTTGTTTAGTGCCGAATGTCAAGATCCCGCCCAAGTTTAAGGTCCCTGAATTTGAGAAGTACAAGGGGAACACTTGTCCTCAAAGCCACCTGATAATGTATGCTAGGAAGATGTCTACCCAGACGGATAATCATCAACTACTCATCCATTACTTCCAGGACAGTCTGACTGGCGCCGCTTTAAGATGGTACATGAGTTTGGACAGCACCAGGATCCAAACTTTCAATGACTTGGGAGAAGCCTTTGTTCGCCAATACAAGTACAACCTGGACATGGCCCCAGACAGAGACCAACTCCGGGCCATGGCTCAAAAGGATAAGGAAACTTTCAAAGAGTATGCCCAAAGATGGAGGGAGATTGCTGCTCAGATTAACCCACCTCTAGAGGAGATGGAAATGACCAAGATTTTCCTAAATACTCTTGGTTCATTCTATTACGAGCGGATGATTGCAAGTGCGCCTAGTGATTTCACTGAAATGGTTAATATGGGAATGCGTCTGGAGGAAGGAGTCCGAGAAGGACGTTTAGTTATGGAAAGTGCTTTTGCCGCCAGCAGTACGAAGAAGTTTGGGAATGGCTTCTCAGGAAAGAGAGAGCAACGGGTAAGTATGGTGGCTCATGGGCAGCCTCAGCAACAGTATCAACAAAGGCCTCGACAACAGGCTCCCCAACAGTTCACCCAACAAAATCGGGTCCAGTTGATATCGCAGTTTGATCCAATTCCCATGACGTATGCAGAGTTGCTTCCCGCTTTGCTTGATAAAAAGTTAGTTCAGACTAAGGCGCCCCCTCGGGTACCTGAAAGGTTGCCACGTGGGTATAGACCTAATCTCTCTTGTGCTTTCCATCAATGGGCACCCGGTCACGACATTGAGCATTGTTACCCCTTGAAAGCTGAAGTCCAAAAGTTGATCCAGGCTGGTATCCTGTCCTTCAAAGATTTGAACCCCAATGTGCAAGCTAATCCACTACCGGATCATGGGACTACATCTATTAATATGGTGCAAGTTTGTTCAGAGGCTCACCCAGTTGAAGACAACCTGGAGGAGGTGGCAGCTAGTTTTGTGACACATGGCAGAGTTTGCCGCAATTGGGTCGCTGTTGACGTCCCTTCCGCTATTCATTGTTCCAAATAACATTTTGTTGTTTTTGCTTTTCGTTTTAAAAAATATATATATAAATCCTTTCGTTCCGCCCGATACGAAAGTGAATTTTTGTAGGGCTTTTTTTTTGCTTCATGTAATAAAGAAGTCGTTTTGTCCCCGACTATGTCTTTTTATTCTTTGTTTTTCTGGAAAATGGTAACACAAAAAACCCAAAAAAAAAAAAAATTTAATTTATTTTCAATCAATTTCAAAAAGTCTGCGTTTTTTTTTCATTTACTAAAATCAATCATCAATTATATGCAGACTGAAACATCAATAAACCCGTTGAACACTGTAACCCTATTGTCTCTCCCAACTTTGATTTCCCTGTCTGCGAAGCTGAAGAGGAAGAGGATGAAGAGATTCCCGATGAGATCTCGCGGATATTAGTATATGAAAGGATTAACTTGGGTTCAAGAGAACTGCCATTACAATATTCCTGGTCGAATTCCAGATGAACGGTGCCATTTAAGCTGCAAAAAAAAGAAACAAAAAAAAAGAGAAAAAATACATCATGAAGATAGGCAGAGAATGATGGTCACCTACAAGGATTGGCATGAGATGCTCCCTTTTATTTTGCATGAGTATCGTATTTCGGTACGAACATCAGCAGGGGCAACCCCCTTCTCTTACAGTTATACCGAAAAGGATGAAACAATCGGTTGATGAGGAAGTTCGTCCCCGTGAATTTCGAGAAGGAAACCTTGTGCTCAGAAAGATTTTATCCTTTCAACCCGATTCCAGGGGCAAATGGACGCCTAACTATGAAGACCCATATGTCTTCAAGAGAGCTTTCTCCGGTGGTGCAATGACTCTTACGACTATGGATAGTGATGACCTTCCCCGTCCAGCGAATGCCGATGCAGTCAAGAAATACTTTGTCTAAAAACAAAAGAACAGCCCGGTAAGTCGAAAACCCGAAAGGGCGGCTTAGACAAAAATGAGCGTCTCGGTGGACTGAAAACCCGAAAGGGCGGTCCAGGCAAAAATTAGAGACATAAAACAGAAAATAATCATCCTGATAGGTCGAAAACCCGAAAGGGCGATCTATGCAAAAGTTAAGGATCAAAAGACAAAGTAACTGCATTGGTTTGATCTCTACTCACTTAGGGCACATTAAAAGAGACTCTAAATCTGAAGCATCCAAACAGTGGAACTCAAAGTTGTTAGGGAGAATAGCGGTTATTGTGTTTAATGTACCTTCCCCTTATATTTACCATTTTCCAAGCTTTGTGAGATCCGTGGAGCCACGCCATTGGCGGGCCACCACTCTGTTAAAATGAATTTGAGCCTGTGCCTTTTATTCGGAACTCCTGTTTATTCTGTTTATAAAACTTCTTCTATTTTTGATGGTAGTACTTGAAGCAAAACTTTTTTTTCAAAATCATAAATTTTTTATATATTTTTTTTGGAAAGCATAGACAACAAACACATTCTCTCTGAACTCATGAATAAGTGAAGTGTGCGTCAACATCTGTCCTGAGAACGGATAAACTCTGCAGGTTGAACACGGTCAATTGCTTAAAAGAAAAAGAAAGAAAAAAGAAAAGAGCTCGGTAAGTCGAAAACCCGAAAGGGCGGCTTAGGCAAAAATGAGCGTCCCGGTGGATCGAAAACCTGAAAGGGCGGTCCAGGCAAAAATTAGGGGCATACAAAAAGAATATATTCCCGGTGGACTGAAAACCCGAAAGGGCGGTCCAGGCAAAAGTTAGGTGAAATTCCTGGCAACCTGACTGACAGATGCTGTGCACAATGTTGGCACAATTGTCCGAGCACTTGTCCTACTCAGAACTAAAATTAAAATAACGCAGCGTAACAAAGCATGAAATAAAAGGAACACAGCAGAAAGATAAAGTACACAGTGAGTTTGTTAACCCAGTTCGGAGCAACTCTCCTACTCTGGGGGATACCAATCCAGGAATGAATCCACTATTATAGTTCTAGTGAAAAGACCAACGTAAACACACTACTTGACTTTGCACCAAGACCCTACCAGTGTCAACTCTATCTAGGAACTCCTATATATGAGACCCCGTCTCAATTCCTACCAACAACCCAGACAATGTTGTTATCAACCACACAAAACACAACCGAAAGAGACACACTCTAAAAACACATACTCACTCCGTACTTAAAAGCTTAGGAGCAGTTTACAATTACAACTAAAACAAACTCAGTCCTTAGCTTGAATCAGGAAGATACAAGCAAGGCTCACAATTAACAAAAGAAACCCTAAAAACCTTAAACGCACGCTTTTCTATTACACACGGTTTTCAGTAACCCTATTAGGGTTTGTCTTCACAAATATATATTACTGAGATAGCACGAGTTTGGGCTTCAAAACAAAGCGTGGACATTGTCCGGTCCAGCTGGAAAATCTTCTAGAAACAATCAAAAGCTTCCAAAAATATAATGATCTCTTTTGGAAAAATACCAAGGCAAGACCGCCTTTTACACATCATCAGATACACGCGCCTTGATCAGCAAGCTAGAGGAAAATAAAACTTCAAGCAAATCTTTGGAAGATTGCGCACACAAATAAAACGCTAGCTGGCGCGAAACACACAGGTCACATAATGCTGTTCCATATGCTACAACATCTGTCCCAGCATCTGGCTAGTAGATGTTTTTGCAAAATGTAGCCAATCTACAAAAACCCAACAATCTCCCCCTTTGGCAAATTTTTGGCTAAAACACTCTAGAGCCAGTTCTTTGGGAGATACACAGAAAATTTTCCTTCAAGTCAACATAGGCACACAACTAAGAAAGAAAATATCATAGCATATAACGAGACTACTTCCATGGGAGCTCTTTAGACAAAGATAACTTGCAAGTAGTATCAGAGGCATGCAACAGTTAAGACAAAACAGCTAGCCTCATAGGAACAATCAGAGAGAAATAAACTCTCATATAGTGGATTCACATAGGGAAGAGAGAAAAACTACACCAGGGAAAAAATAAATTTCCACACACCAAAAAGTAACAGCTCCCCCTCAAAAACACGCACATACTCATCCTCAACACATGTACCAGTACTCCCCCTCAACACATGTAACCATACATAACCAAACATACAAACAGCCAAGATGCATTTACAACTACTCCCCCTTTTTAGCCACAAATTCTGACAAATAACATCCATGCATACTCATAAGAGAAAAACCACATACAGTGCATATTACAGACCAAAGGCACACAAGGTGCATAAGAAATTCAGGGCCTAGCCCAATAAAAAAAAGGCAAAAAGCGTACAACAACTGAGAACAGGAAAAAAAAACATGAAAATCAGAAATAATCAGAGTCATCAGAGGCAGCAGAGAACTCCTCAGTGTCACCAGCAGAAGCAGTTTTATTTCCTCCTTCTTCTTTAACCTGCTCACCCTCAGCTTCAGATTCAGTCTTCAAGGCTGCAATTATCCTGTCAATTTTCATCTTCCTAGCTCCAAGAGCCACACTAGTCTCAGTTAGATCTGCAATTATTTGTTTTCTAGTGAGCACACTAGATGTCCGGACAGAAGTACCAGCTAAGTCAGCAGCATGTTCCTCATACAGCAAACTACAATCCAAGGCCATAGGGCCAGGCCTCTTACAGGGCTCATCAGTACTGATCAAAATATCTGGGTGTTGCTGAAGCACAATACCACACAGGAGAGTGCGAAAAGCTATAGGAAACTTGATAGCAAAGGACTTAGCATGCTCCAAAACCTGATAATAAATGTAGGCCCCATAATCAAAAGGTGACTTGGTACCCACAGCATAAATCAATTTAGCCAAACCAGAAGCAACAGAGTTGGAGTGAGTAGTTGGAGTCCAGTTTTGAGCACAGATCTTGTTCAGAACAGCATACAGGGGAGAGAGTTGTGCAGAAGACAAATGTCTAGGCCAATGCTTAACCTTGTTACCTGTGATGACCTTGCAAATGGTATCCTCAGTTACCTCCAGCTCAGGAGTCTCCTCAACAGATCTCTCAAGGTAGGTGTTGACAACCAGAGGGGAGAAGTTGACACATTTACCTCTAACAAAAACTTGCCTATACTCAGGATTCCTTGAATCATCACATTCATCAGAGACATTGACCAGAAATTCCCTGACCAGCTTATCATAACAGGGACCCAGATTTTTCACAGTTTTCATCAGCCCAACATACTCCAAAACATCAACCAGCTTTTTGCATTTGAACACATCTTCCTTCAGATTTCTTTCCAGTCCTAGTCTTCTATGATATATAAACTTCCACCTAGAAGACCCACTTTCCAAATGAAAAGATACATTATCCAGAGGAGCTGGGGGGATGGTTAGAGGGATCTTCATACCCTTCATGGTTTTTCTAGAAGCTCCACCAGATGTGGCAGCATCAGTCTCAGCAACCTCAAAATCAGAATCACTAGTGGGAGGATCTTTCCTTTTGAGGCTCTTCTTCTTCTGATCACTTTGAGCCACCTTCTTGCTCCCAGCCTTGGGAGGACCATACATAGGCTTCTTCCCAGTATTGGTTGTTTTCTTCTTACTTTCTTTGTTACAATCACTACCAGTAGCAACAGTTTTGACAGATTTGCTCCTAGTCCTGCGAGAAACACCTACAACAGTCTTTTCCAGAGGTCTCTCTTCAGGCACAACATCCTCAACAGCAACAGTGTCAGGTTGGTCTAAATTGTCAATCTCAGCATTATTCACAGCATTCTGAGTCTCAGTATCTTCATCCTGAGACTTTGAAGAATCATTCTCATGGACACTCACAGTATCAGGGGTGTTTGGAACCACCGCTTCAATCCCCTCACTAGCTTGTGACAAAGATGCTTGAGCATCTGTCACAGCATCCTTTGTCGTAGCAGGGGAAATAACAGGTGTCTCAGTATCAGCATTGTCAACAACATTTTTCTCAACAGAAACAGCAGTAACATCTTGTTCAAAAGGGGAATTAGAAATATCATCAACTAATTTGTTAGATACCTTAGGATTATCAGGACCTAGGGTTTCAGATGCAGCAACAGTACCTTCAACAACAATATCCTCAGATTTGTTGACAGAAGGGTCAACATTTGGTTCGACAACACTCGATATAAAAGGATTGTCCTTACAGTACAGATCATGCATGCTTAGCCCTATACGTTGAACAGCGGGAGTCTTAGATTTCTTACCTTTCGATGTCGAACTCGTGTTCATCGCGGTAGAGGAAGTAGCTTTGCTGGATCTCGTAGAAACATTCTTTCGTGATGCAGACGACCTAGTACGTCGCTTCTTTGCTGGAGAACTAAGAATGGTAGTGAGAGGTAGGGCATCTGTGATAATCGCTCCAGAAATAGAATCAGATGGAAGTTCAGGAGTTTGATCTTGCACGTTTTGAGGCGAAGTAGAATCAGACATAGTGATGATTTGGTGTTTGAAAGTATGAAGAGAGGACGATTTTTGAATGATGATGAGAGCGGCAAGAGAGGAGTTGAGAAGTTGGGAGAAGTTAAGACAAAAGCAATGATGGTAGCGTGTGGGAGGTTTGAAAAAGGAAGGTTGGAAATAACCTCCTTGAATGACGTGCATCAAGCAGTTGGGGAGGGAGAAAATAACAGCTGCACGCCTCCCATAAATTAATTGCTACAATTCCTCAAATAAACAGATCCCTAACTTCCGTCTTAATTTTTCAAATTGATTAGCATCAAGAGCTTTGGTAAAAATATCTGCTAATTGCTCTTCAGTTGCAACATGCTCAAGAGTAACAATTTTTTCTTCAACCAGATCTCTAATAAAATGATGTCTAATGTCAATGTGTTTAGTCCTGCTGTGTTGTATAGGATTTTTGGAGATATTAATTGCACTCAGATTGTCACAATATAATGTCATAGCATCTGTCTTGACATTGTATTCACTCAGCATCTGTCTCATCCACAACAATTGAGAACAACTGCTACCAGCTGCTATGTACTCAGCTTCAGCTGTAGACAAGGAAACACAATTTTGCTTCTTACTGAACCAGGATATAAGATTGTTACCCAGAAAGAAACATCCACCAGAAGTACTCTTTCTATCATCTGCACTTCCAGCCCAGTCAGCATCACAATACCCAAACAACACAGTGCTTTCCCCATGAGAGTACAACATACCGTAGTCACTGGTACCATTCACACACTTCAAAATTCTCTTTACATGAGTCAGATGGCTAATTTTTGGTTCAGCTTGGTACCTGGCGCACACTCCAACTGCAAATGTGATATCAGGCCTACTTGCAGTAAGATATAGAAGACTCCCTATCATACTCCTATACATACTTTGGTCAACATCCACACCTTTCTCATCCTTTGATAATTTCACATGTGTGGGAGCAGGAGTTCTTTTATGAGCTGCATTTTCCATCCCAAATTTCTTGACTATATTTTTAGCATACTTACTTTGAGAGATAAATATAGTATCTTCCATTTGTTTCACTTGAAGACCAAGAAAGAAATTTAGCTCACCTACAAGACTCATTTCAAATTCAGATTGCATTTGCTGAACAAAATGCTCTATCATCTGGTCAGACATTCCTCCAAAGACTATGTCATCCACATATATTTGAGCAATCATCAACTGTCCATTTTCATCTTTCACAAACAAGGTTTTGTCATTTCCTCCCTTCCTATAGCCATGGTTAATTAGAGACTCAGCAAGTCTCTCATACCAAGCTCTAGGAGCTTGCTTCAGGCCATATAGAGCTTTCTTCAATTTGTAAACATGGTTTGGAAAACTTGGATCAATGAAACCTTTAGGCTGTTCCACATAGACCTCTTCATTTAAGTACCCATTGAGAAAGGCACTCTTGACATCCATCTGATACAACTTGAATTTTAGTATGCATGCAATCCCAAGTAACAATCTAATAGATTCCAACCTAGCTACAGGAGCAAAGGTCTCATCAAAGTCTACACCTTCAATTTGAGCATATCCTTGTGCAACTAGTCTAGCTTTGTTCCTAGTGATAGTACCATTTTCATCAGACTTGTTTTTATAAACCCACTTGGTACCTATGACATTCACATTATCTGGTCTAGGAACTAAGTCCCACACATTACTTCTCTTGAACTGAGTTAATTCTTCTTGCATAGCGTTTATCCAGAACTCATCAGTTAGAGCTTCCTTAACATTCTTTGGTTCAAATTTAGATATAAAGCAAGAATTTGATACCTCATCATAGTTCCTTCTAGTTGTGATCCCTTGGTTAGGATCACCAATGACTTGATCTATGGGATGGTTTTTCTGGACTCTGACAGATGGTCCTTTGTTGGGAGCAGTCTTCTCTGGACTAGTTACTTCAGAATCTTGCTTACTACTGGCTTCATCTTCTTTCTTCTCCTCCTGTAGGTCAGATGCTGAGTCAAATGTCATATCATCTGGCACAACATTATTACCTTCATCATCTACAACGACATTTATAGATTCTATCACTGTCTTGGTTCTGGAATTGTATACTCTATAGGCTCTGCTGTTTGTTGAATAGCCTAGAAAGATTCCCTCTTCACTTTTAGCATCCATCTTTCTTCTTGGTTACCTGTCAGCTAAAATATAGCACTTACTACCAAACACATGAAAATGCTTCACCGTTGGCTTCCTGTCCTTCCATAGCTCGTACAAGGTTGTAGATGTACCTTTTCTCAAAGTCACTCTATTATGAATATAGCAGGCTGTGTTCATGGCTTCAGCCCAAAAGAAAAATGGCAGCTTCTTCGCATGTAGCATAACCCTGGCGGATTCTTGCAAAGTCCTGTTCTTTCTTTCAACTATCCCATTTTGTTGGGGAGTAATAGGTGTAGAGAACTCATGAAATATTCCTTCAGAGATGCAGAAATCAGAGAACTTACCATTCTCAAACTCTTTCCCATGATCACTTCTAATTCTAACAATTCCACAATCCTTTTCTCTCTGAAGTTGTAAGCAAAGATCCTTGAATTTTTCAAAAGTGTCTGATTTCTCCTTAATGAAATTTATCCAAGTATATCTGGAAAAATCATCAACAACAACAAATGCATACTTCTTACCACCTAAGCTTTCAACTTGCATAGGTCCCATTAAGTCCATGTGCAATAACTCAAGAACTCTGGATGTGGACAGATGTTGCAGCTTCTGGTGAGGCATCTTGGTCTGTTTTCCTATCTGGCATTCTCCATATACTTCCTTCCTGAATTTGGAGTTTTGGTAGACCTCTGATGGCTCCTTCAACAATAGCTTTCTTCATGCTTTTGAGATTCAGATGTCCAAGCTTTTGGTGCCATAGTTTTACTTCATCTTCTTTGGTTATTAGACAAGTAGATAACTTTGCTTTATCTTGAGAGACCCACAAGTAGCAATTGTCCTTTGATCTAACACCTTTCATCAGGATGTCACCTTTACTGTTAGCAACTAAGCATTCACTCTTTGTAAAGTTGACCTTCAATCCTTGATCGCACAGTTGACTAATACTAATTAAGTTAGCAGTCAATCCTTTCACTAGAAGCACCTTATCAAGTTTGGGTAGGCCCTCATTCACAAGCTTTCCTACACCCTTTATTTTTCCTTTGGCTCCATCACCAAAAGTCACAAAACTTGTAGCATAAGGCATAACATCAGCTTCTGATTCGGTTTTTCTAGGATTCACAGTGTTGCTTGTGAGATTATCATTTTTTTGCTTCCACTGCTTCTTGGTGATCTTCACTGTGGGATCTGGTCTTGGTGAATAAGTTCTGTCTAGATAACCATATAATTTGAAGCAGAAAGGTCTTATATGTCCTTTTCTTCCACAGTAGTGGCATACCCAACCATAATACCTCCCTTTTGATTTGGGCCTATATCCAGATGCATGTTGTCTCACCTGATGTTGGGGCATCTGTCTTGGCATAGTGAGATCATAAGTACTAACAGATGGCACAAACTGTCTCACTGGTAGTTGTTTCTGATGAGGCAAGGATCTGTAGTCAAACCCAATACCTTTAGAATCTCCAGGTTTCTGTCCTATCTCCAGAATTTCGTCTAAAACATCAGTACCTTTGTTCATCATCCGCAGTTGCTTGTTCATATTGTCAATCTTGGAGGTAAGTAAGATAACCTCATCATTGAGATCTGAGTTCATTTCCAGAAGTTTGTTCTTCTCAGCTTGCAAGAGAGCAATGGTCCTATTTTGTTTTTCTAAAGTTCTACAAACTTCCTCACTTTTGAGAGATAACTCCTTGTAAGAATCAGCCAGTTCATCATATGTTACCTCTTCATCACAAGATTCATTATCAGATGTACACACTCCAGTCAAGGCATTCACATGTTTTGCAGTTTCAGGTTCTTCTTCTGACTCATCTTCATCAGACCAAGAAACAGTCATCACCTTCTTTTGTTTCTTCAGATACGTTGCACACTCAGTTCTGATGTGACCATATCCTTCGCATTCATGGCATTGCACCCCTTTTCTTTGATTGGTTTTGTCATCAGTTCTAGGTTTCCTCTGATTGTTGACATTTTTATAGATGCTGCGACTGTTGTCCGGAGCATGTGTCCTAGGGCGTCTGTCCATCCTCTTCAGAACTTTATTAAATTGTTTACCCAATAACACAATAGCTTTAGAGATGCTCTCATCAGTATCTAAATTACTCTCCACATCATCTTCATCAGTGTTGGAGATGAAGGCAATGTTCTTGTCCTTCTTTTCAGATCTTTCATTAGCCTTTAATTCAAAAGTTTGAAGAGATCCAATCAGCTCATCGACTTTCATATTTCCAATATCTTGGGCCTCCTCAATTGCACATACTTTCATATCAAATTTCTTAGGTAGGGACCTGAGGATTTTGCTTACCAATTTTTCATCAGACATCTTTTCCCCCAAGGATTCAAATGTGTTAGCATACTCTAGCACATTCATGTGAAAGTCATGAACACTCTCCCCTTCCTTCATTCTCAGATTCTCAAACTGTGTTGTCAGCAGTTGTAGCCTTGACTTCTTGACCTTTTGAGTACCTTCATGAGCTGTTCTTAGGATATCCCAAGCTTCCTTAGCAACAGTACATTGTTTAATCAACCTGAACATGTTTTTGTCTACACCATTAAACAAAGCATTCAGGGCTTTAGAGTTTCCAATAGCTGCAGTGTCTTCTGCTGTAGACCACTCCTCTTCTGGTTTTAACTCATCAGTATCAACGTTATTAGCATCTTTTATTTTAGGATGAACCCATGCTTTAATCACAGCCTTCCAAGCTCTGCTGTCTAGAGATTTCAAGAATGCTGTCATGCGTGATTTCCAAATGTCATAGTTTGACCCATCCAACAGGGATGGTCTGTTCACCAGTCCTCCTTCTTTATCCATTATGCTAGAAAATTCTTTCCCTGGAGCTCACCCACACAGAACAGGGTGCCTGCTCTGATGCCAATTGAAATTCCTGGCAACCTGACTGACAGACGCTGTGCACAATGTTGGAACAATTGTCCGAGCACTTGTCCTACTCAGAACTAAAATTAAAATAACGCAGCGTAACAAAGCATGAAATAAAAGGAACACAGCAGAAAGATAAAGTACACAGTGAGTTTGTTAACCCAGTTCGGAGAAACTCTCTTAATCTGGGGGATACCAATCCAGGAATGAATCCACTATTATAGTTCTAGTGAAAAGACCAACGTAAACACACTACTTGACTTTGCACCAAGACCCTACCAGTGTCAACTCTATCTAGGAACTCCTAGATATGAGACCCCGTCTCAATTCCTACCAACAACCCAGACAGTGTTGTTATCAACCACACAAAACACAACCGAAAGAGACACACTCTAAAAACACATACTCACTCCGTACTTAAAAGCTTAGGAGCAGTTTATAATTACAATTAAAACAAACTCAGTCCTTAGCTTGAATCAGGAAGATACAAGCAAGGCTCACAATTAACAAAAGAAACCCTAAAAACCTTAAACGCACGCTTTTCTATTACACACGGTTTTCAGCAACCCTATTAGGGTTTGTCTTCACAAATATATATTACTGAGATAGCACGAGTTTGGGCTTCAAAACAGAGCGTGGACATTGTCCGGTCCAGCTGGAAAATCTTCTAGAAACAATCAAAAGCTTCCAAAAATATAATGATCTCTTTTGGAAAAATACCAAGGCAAGACCGCCTTTTACACATCATCAGATACACGCGCCTTGATCAGCAAGCTAGAGGAAAATAAAACTTCAAGCAAATCTTTGGAAGATTGCGCACACAAATAAAACGCTAGCTGGCGCGAAACACACAGGTCACATAATGCTGTTCCATATGCTACAGCATCTGTCCCAGCATCTGGCTAGTAGATGTTTTTGCAAAATGTAGCCAATCTACAAAAACCCAACATTAGGGATTCCAAAAAAGGAAAAAAACAAAAAGCATGACCACAGAAACACCAGTTCTTCTGCCAGGTTTATGGATTAACACGTCTCCCCCAGGAAGTGTTTGCTCCCCACCAGTTGCTGCATACATCGGGACTTACCTCGTCAATGTTTTGATATGTCCCCAGTGGCACCATCCCCAATGAAGATTGCTGAGTGTTTGTACTGCGTCGTCGGTCCACTTTCCATCTTACCTGTCCAGTCTTGTCTCAACAAGTCCATCAGTTATACTATCTCACAAGTCAATCCTCCATACAGTCATACAAGTTGTATTGTCTTACATACATTCATACATTCATGCATACACAACATGCACAAAACATCATTCAATACATGGTTGCATTAACCACCCTGAGTCTTGCTTTTCATGTCAATCAATCATGAACAATTTGTGACTCTTTTTCCCCAAGTGTCATCCCCAGTGTGTCTGGTCCAGAGATGTCACCCTCTTTATGCCAAGTGGCAGTTCTTTAATGAATAGCTTGTGCATGTCTTTACTTCATTTTTTCGTCAGTGGCAAGTTCGGCTACATCCCGAGCAGCTGACATTTATCTTTTATCCTGTCGTCAGTGGCAAGTTCGGCAACATCCCGAACAGCTGACATTTACATTTTACCTTCTTTAAGCTACCCTCACAACAGTAGTAGGTAAAATATTTTGTCTGCCTTTCTTTTAAGCTATCCGCACACCGATAGTAGGCAAAGTCTTCTCTTTTTATATTACCTTTTTTAAGCTATCAAGACACGATAGTAGGTAATACATGTCATCTGTTTTCTTTAAGCTATCCATACAATGATAGTAGACGGTGTCTCCTTTTATATTACCTTTTTTAAGCTATCAATACACGATAGTAGGTAATACATGTCATCTGTCTTCTTTAAGCTATCCATACAACGATAGTAGACGGTGTCTCCTTTTATATTACCTTTTTTAAGCTATCAATACACGATAGTAGGTAATACATGTCATCTGTCTTCTTTAAGCTATCATCTTTGTTGATAGTAGACGGTGTCTCCTTTTATATTGTGAAGATGATTTCCTTCCTTGTGACTTGGCTGGGTTTTGATGATTACAAGACTACATCACAAAAAGAAGAAAGCTTATGGAGGCTCATGGATCAAGATGATGAACAAGCTTAAGGACTTAGGGTTTTAAATTATAATCATTGTAAGTATGGTCCTTATCTTTTGATCTATCATTCTTAGCATTGTTTATGACTTAGAATGCTCAGAAAATAATTACAAACATTTTTCTAAGTCTTCATATGAAGCAATGCCTAAATATCTTTTGAAAATAAATCACTCACGATGATTTTTATTTTAAATGTGATTTTGCATTAAAATGTTTTTGGATGAAAAGCCATAATTGATTTTGGAAAATTGCATATTTATTTATGACATTAGAAACATTTTTTTAGCATGTTTTTTGATTAATCAATTATGTATTAAAATATATTTCATGTCATATTTTTGCCATACTTAATTGACTTATTTGATTTTGGTACCGTTGGCTTTAACAAGCAATTTATATTTGGCCATTTTATTGCCTATTAATCAATTTGGATTCAATGGCTATTTCTTAAAATGCAACGGCTACTTCTAATTTATTTTACCAATCAGCCACATTTCTTTTAAATGATTTTTCATTCTCATTTTATGAATGGGTGCCATTTTAAATTTGTGCCTTTTCATTTTAAACCATTTTTGAAATGTAGTATTGTTTCATAAACATCTTTTTAGCCTCTATATATGCATTTGAGATTAGAAACATTTTACAACAACATATAACATTTTAACAACAACAATCATTTTCTTTCAATATCTCAAATTGCTATTTTCAATATCACATACTTACAAACTTTCATTATCCTTGTTAGAAAACTTTGAA
The DNA here is from genome assembly GCA_018208015.1 of Medicago ruthenica. Lineage (NCBI taxonomy): Eukaryota > Viridiplantae > Streptophyta > Magnoliopsida > Fabales > Fabaceae > Medicago > Medicago ruthenica. The sequence goes on along the minus strand of CM031377.1, from coordinate 41,679,682 downwards.
CACACTTTCATATCATTATAAAAGTTTTCTGAGCACTAAGTTATAATCTGTTAAAGTGATATTGAGAAAGATAACAGCCATACAATTTATTATTCTTCAAAAACCATTGTTGTGAATTCTTGCCATAGTTTTGGTGAGAATTGTTGAAAGATAGTGGGGTGCTATCTTGTGTATGTTAGAAAGATTGTTAGGGGGTCTTGGGGAGAGATTGCTTGTAACAAAGATTCTAACATAGTGAATTCCTCACAGGGTTGTGGGGGAGTGGAGTACCAGTAGGGGAACCACTATAAATTCCTTGTGTCCATCTTCTTCTTCCCTACACTCTTTATTTTTCCAAGCATTCGTTCATACATTCATACAAAATTCCAGAAAAATTTACAAGAACACAATAAACCAGAAAAATTATCCATTAAAAGTCATACAACCTAATTCACCCCCCCCTCTTAGGTTGCACTCTGAAATTACAATTGGCATCAGAGCAAGTTAAGGTAATTTGCTCCTTGATCCAGAAAAATGGCTTCCGCTTCAAATTCAAACATTGTGTTCAAAGATGGTGGTAGTAGCAACAAACCTCCATGCTTTGTTGGTGAATACTATGATTTCTGGAAAATTCGCATGCGTGCATACTTGGAAGCACAAGGGGAAGAAATATGGAATGCCGTTGAGAATGGTCCATTCATTCCTACAACGGTTGTGAATGATGTTGTCCAAGAAAAAATAAAAACATCTTGGACTGATGATGATAAGAAAAAATTGTTGTTTGACAAGAAGGCAATCAACATGCTTCATTCAGCCCTTGGCATGGATGAGTTCTTCCGAATTTCTCAATGCAAAACTGCAAAAGAAATTTGGGACACTCTAGAAGTAACCCATGAAGGCACAGAAGAAGTGAAGAGATCAAAACTGAACACTTTATCACAAGAATATGAATTGTTCAGAATGCAGCCCGGTGAATCAATTCTTGATTTACAAAAGAGATTCTCTCACTTAACAAACCACTTGATGGCTCTTGGAAAGACTTTCACAAATGATGAATTAAATCTCAAAGTCCTTAGATCATTAACAAGGGCTTGGCAACCAAAGGTGACTGCAATATCAGAAAAGAAAAGTCTTTCTAAAATGACTTCTGCCGCTTTGTTTGGTAAACTCCAAGAACATGAAATGGAACTTGGAAGATTGGAAAAGCATGAAGGGCAAGAGAAGAAGAACAAAAGCATTGCTCTAAGAGTTGAGTCAAAACAACAAAATGAAGGAGAAAGTTCTGATGAAGGTGAGACCATCAATCTTCTTGCAAAAAGTTTTAAAAAATTTCTTAAAAAGGACAAGTCCTTCAAGTTTGGTAATAAAAGAAAATCTTTCAAGAAGAATGAGGGCTCTACGTCAAACCAAAACATTACATGTTTTGGATGTGGGAAAGAAGGTCACATGAAAGCAGATTGTCCATCTTTTACAAACAAAAATGGTGACAAAGGAAAGAAAGAATTCAAGCAAAGGAGGGCCTACATTGCATGGGAAGAAAATGACATAAGTTCATCTTCTGAATCAGAGGATGAAGAGTATGCAAATCTTGCACTAATGGCATCTCATCACTCTGATGATGAACAAGAGGTTAGTGATTCTGAACTTGATATTAAACCTTCATATGATGAATTACAAAATGCATTTGATGAATTATATGAAGAATGTAGTAAACTTTCTAAAACTTGTGTAAAACAGAAGAAATTAATTGTTTCACTTGAAAGAAAAGTTTTTGATGCACAAGTGGATTTAGAAAAGGTCAAAAATTCTTCATGTAATAAATGTAAAGAACATGAAACAAAAATTATTAAATTAAATCAAGTAATAAAAAATTTTGAAAAAGGTCACAATAGTTTGGAAGATGTTCTTAGCAAACAAAGAGATTTAAAAAATAAAACCGGTCTTGGATTTTCAAATTTTGATAAACCAAGTACAAGTAAAACAATCTTTGTTAAAGCAAGCACAACTTCCAACAACTTGGAACCAAAGAAAATGCATGTTGTAATTCCTCTTAAAAGTATGAATACTAGAAATAATTCTTATGGAAGAAATTATTCTAACAAGTCTTATAAGAAAACAAATTCTAAGGTTAGAAATAATGTCTCCAATGGAAGTAATTCTAGTGTATATCATGTTCAAAATTTATCATGTTTCTATTGCAACATGAAAGGCCATACTCCAAATACATGCTACATAAGAAACTTTGGTGTTCCTTATGGTGAATATATTTGGGTAAGGAAAGGTATTAACCCACAAGGACCCAAATCACAATGGGTACCTAACAAGACTTAAACTTTCTGTTTTGTAGGGAGGGTTGAAATCTTCAACCAACATGTGGTACCTTGATAGTGGTTGTTCAAAACATATGACGGGAGACAAATCAAGATTCTCAAGTTTGACCCTAAAATCAAAAGGATATGTCACCTATGGAGACAACAATAAAGGAAAGATTCTTGGTATCGGTAAAGTTGGTATGCCTCCCTATACTACTATTGATAATGTGCTATATGTTGAAGGTCTAAAACATAATTTACTAAGTATTAGTCAATTATGTGATAAAGGCTTTAGAGTAAATTTCAATAAAGATTCTTGTTTTGTTGAAGATGTAGCATCACATGAAATCAAACTTGTTGGAAAAAGAATAAATAATATTTTCATGATTTCATTAGATGATTTGTCTTTAAAGCTTAAATGTCTTGTGGTAAACAACAACAATGATGCATGGTTATGGCATAAAAGAATTGCACAAATTCACATGGATCATTTGAATAAATTAATAAAGCATGACCTTGTTGTTGGGTTGCCTAAGATTAAGTTTATTAAAGACAAATTATGTGATGCTTGTCAAAAAGGTAAACAAACAAAAGTTTCTTTCAAACCAAAGCATATAGTCTCAACTTCTAGGCCTCTTCAATTAATTCATATGGATCTTTTTGGTCCTTCAAGAACTAGAAGTTTTGGAGGAAACTATTATGCCTTGGTTATAGTTGATGATTACTCTAGATATACGTGGACTTTATTTCTTGCAAATAAAAGTGATGCTTTTAAAGCTTTCAAGAAGTATGCAAAATTGGTTCAAAATGAAAAATCCTTGAAGATTGTATCTATTAGAAGTGATCATGGTGGAGAGTTTCAAAATACATTTTTTGAAGAGTTTTGTGATGAACATGGAATTTCACACAACTTCTCGGCACCTAGAACACCACAACAAAATGGTGTTGTTGAAAGGAAGAACAGGTCTCTTGAAGAACTTGCAAGAACCATGTTGAGTGAAACAAATTTGCCTAAGTACTTTTGGGCAGATGCGGTAAGTACAGCATGCTATGTAAGTAACCGTGTTTTGGTAAGACCTATCTTAAAGAAAACTCCATATGAACTTTATAAGGGTAGAAAACCCAATATTGCTTATTTTCATATTTTTGGCTGTAAATGTTTTGTTTTGAACAATGGGAAAGATAACCTTGGTAAATTTGATGAAAAATCTGATGAGGGTATCTTTCTTGGTTATTCTCTCACTAGTAAGGCATATAGAATTTTCAATAAAAGAACCCTTACTATTGAAGAATCTGTTCATGTCTCTTTTGATGAAACTAACCCCTCCAAGGAGGAAAAAGTTATTCTTTCTGATGAAGATGATGAAGATAGTTCACCAAAAGAAGTCAACATTGAAGATGAACAGAACAAACAAAACAATGCACACCAAGAAGAAGAAATGCCACAACAAGAGCAAACAAATAATGATCTACCACAAGAATGGAGAATTCATAGAGACCATCCAATTGACAACATCATTGGTGACATAAATAAGGGAGTATCTACTAGACTTAATCTTCAAGATGCATGTTTAAATATGGCTTTTGTTTCACAAATCGAACCTTCTAAAATTGATGAAGCCTTAAGTGATGATCAATGGATTTTAGCCATGCAAGAAGAACTAAATCAATTTGAAAGAAATCAAGTTTGGGAATTAGTACCTAGGCCTTTGGATAAACGTATCATTGGTACAAAATGGGTTTTCAAAAATAAATTAGATGAAAATGGTATTATTGTAAGAAATAAGGCCAGATTAGTTGCTCAAGGCTATAATCAAGAAGAAGGGATCGATTTTGATGAAACATTTGCACCTGTGGCAAGATTAGAAGCCATAAGATTACTTTTAGCATATGCATGTTCCTTAGATTTTCATTTATATCAAATGGATGTCAAAAGTGCATTTTTAAATGGTTATATACATGAAGAAGTTTATGTTAAACAACCTCCAGGTTTTGAAGATTTTAAAAATCCTTCTCATGTATATAAGCTTAAGAAAGCACTTTATGGTCTAAAGCAAGCACCAAGAGCATGGTATGATAGATTAAGCAATTTTCTTTGTGAAAAAGGTTTTGAAAAAGGAAAAGTTGATACTACTCTTTTTATAAAAAGAATTAATCATCATACCTTGCTTGTGCAAATCTATGTTGATGATATCATTTTTGGTGCTACTAATGAATCGTTTTGTAAAGAATTTTCTAACATGATGCAAGGAGAATTTGAAATGTCTATGATGGGAAAACTTAATTACTTCCTTGGTCTACAAATAAAGCAATCAAAGGATGGAATATTCATCAATCAATCAAAATATTGCAAAGAACTTCTTAAAAGATTTGATATGGATAATTGCAAGGAGATTGCAACACCTATGAGTTCTAGCACTTATGTAGATCAAGATGAATCTGGTAAGCCAATAGACATTACAAAATATAGAGGTATGATTGGCTCTCTCCTTTATCTTACTGCAAGTAGACCAGATATTATGTTTAGTGTTTGTTTATGTGCTAGATTTCAATCTTGTCCAAAAGAATCTCATCTCTCTTCTGTTAAAAGAATTATGAAATATTTAAAAGGCACTCCCAATGTTGGTTTGTGGTATCCCAAAGGGAGTCTATGTGAATTGGTTGGTTATTCTGATTCTGATTATGCTGGATGTAAGACTGATAGAAAAAGTACTAGTGGTACATGTCACATTTTGGGAAATGCATTAGTTTCTTGGTCTTGTAAAAAGCAAGCTTGTGTAGCCTTGAGTACTGCAGAAGCAGAATATATTGCTGCAGGAAATTGTTGTGCACAAGTTCTTTGGTTGAAACAACAATTACGTGATTTTGGTTTAAATTTAGAATGCATTCCCTTAAGATGTGACAACACCAGTGCAATTAATTTAACTAAAAATCCAGTCATGCATTCCAGGACCAAACACATAGACATTAGACATCATTTCCTAAGAGATCATGTTCTCAAAGGAGATGTTGAAGTTACTTTTGTGGATACTCATTCTCAATTAGCGGATATTTTTACAAAACCTTTGGCAAAAGAACAATTTTTTAAAATAAGAAGAGAATTGGGAATCTTGGATGAGAATGATATTTAACATATGTACATGCAAAAAATGTTATTTTTATTTTAGGTGTCTATTTCTTCAAATTATATGTTTTTTTTTATATATAGGATTATATGCATTTTTATGATAATGATGATGAGGATGATGATGCTGATGATGATATGAATGATGATTAAGCATGATGCTCAAGTGAACCGTATTTTTCATGTTGTTTTTCTCTGTTCTATTTTGTTTCTCATGACTTTTTAGTTGATTTTCATTCCTAGTTTTTTTTTTTTTTTTCTAATTCTGTATTGCTTCTGGTACTTGATAAGTTTGGATTCGGATAACTTTGTTTTAAGTTTTATATTATTATTACTTGTCTTGTATGCATATTTTTGGTTGGATATCTGTTTTGCCGATCTTTCTTCTTTTTGATGATGTCAAAAGGGGGAGAAAGTGTAGGTATGTGCTTGTACTTTGACATTTTACAGGTTATCCAATTGCAAATCAAAGGGGGAGATATACAAGACAGGGGGAGCTTTCTTTGCACATCAATGTCAACATGATATGGTTTGTCATCATCAAAAAGGGGGAGATTGTGAAGAAGATTTCCTTCCTTGTGACTTGGCTGGGTTTTGATGATTACAAGACTACATCACAAAAAGAAGAAAGCTTATGGAGGCTCATGGATCAAGATGATGAACAAGCTTAAGGACTTAGGGTTTTAAATTATAATCATTGTAAGTATGGTCCTTATCTTTTGATCTATCATTCTTAGCATTGTTTATGACTTAGAATGCTCAGAAAATAATTACAAACATTTTTCTAAGTCTTCATATGAAGCAATGCCTAAATATCTTTTGAAAATAAATCACTCACGATGATTTTTATTTTAAATGTGATTTTGCATTAAAATGTTTTTGGATGAAAAGCCATAATTGATTTTGGAAAATTGCATATTTATTTATGACATTAGAAACATTTTTTTAGCATGTTTTTTGATTAATCAATTATGTATTAAAATATATTTCATGTCATATTTTTGCCATACTTAATTGACTTATTTGATTTTGGTACCGTTGGCTTTAACAAGCAATTTACATTTGGCCATTTTATTGCCTATTAATCAATTTGGATTCAATGGCTATTTCTTAAAATGCAACGGCTACTTCTAATTTATTTTACCAATCAGCCACATTTCTTTTAAATGATTTTTCATTCTCATTTTATGAATGGGTGCCATTTTAAATTTGTGCCTTTTCATTTTAAACCATTTTTGAAATGTAGTATTGTTTCATAAACATCTTTTTAGCCTCTATATATGCATTTGAGATTAGAAACATTTTACAACAACATATAACATTTTAACAACAACAATCATTTTCTTTCAATATCTCAAATTGCTATTTTCAATATCACATACTTACAAACTTTCATTATCCTTGTTAGAAAACTTTGAACACACTTTCATATCATTATAAAAGTTTTCTGAGCACTAAGTTATAATCTGTTAAAGTGATATTGAGAAAGATAACAGCCATACAATTTATTATTCTTCAAAAACCATTGTTGTGAATTCTTGCCATAGTTTTGGTGAGAATTGTTGAAAGATAGTGGGGTGCTATCTTGTGTATGTTAGAAAGATTGTTAGGGGGTCTTGGGGAGAGATTGCTTGTAACAAAGATTCTAACATAGTGAATTCCTCACAGGGTTGTGGGGGAGTGGAGTACCAGTAGGGGAACCACTATAAATTCCTTGTGTCCATCTTCTTCTTCCCTACACTCTTTATTTTTCCAAGCATTCGTTCATACATTCATACAAAATTCCGGAAAAATTTACAAGAACACAATAAACCAGAAAAATTATCCATTAAAAGTCATACAACCTAATTCACCCCCCCTCTTAGGTTGCACTCTGAAATTACATATATTACCTTTTTTAAGCTATCAATACACGATAGTAGGTAATACATGTCATTTGTCTTCTTTAAGCTATTCATACAACGATAGTAGACGGTGTCTCCTTTTATATTACCTTTTTTAAGCTATCAATACACGATAGTAGGTAATACATGTCATCTGTCTTCTTTAAGCTATCCATACAACGATAGTAGACAGTGTCTCCTTTTATATTACCTTTTTTAAGCTATCAAGACACGATAGAAGGTAATACATGTCATCTGTCTTCTTTAAGCTATCCATACAACGATAGTAGACGGTGTCTCCTTTTATATTACATTTTTTAAGCTATCAAGACACGATAGTAGGTAATACATGTCATCTGTCTTCTTTAAGCTATCATCTTTGTTGATAGTAGACAATGTCTTCTTCTTTTACCTTTTTTAAGCTATCATTTACATGATAGTAGGTAACATCGGTCTTTGTCTTTGTTAGGCTATCGTTCTGAATTAGTGCGATAGTAGACAACTCCTTCCCCAGTGAAACTATGTTATCCCCCAGTGGAGTCGGATCCCTTGCTTTAACAAACTCGGGTATCCTTTTGTTTTGTTTTACCTCCAGTCGGGTCAGCTTCGCCGTCTTGCATTTGCATTTGCATCACGAGCATCTCACATTTTCTTTTAGGTCCAAAATTGGCGTACTCTGTATTTAAGTCCCTTCGACCTGCCTAATCGAAGATTTTATCTTCAAATCTCCGGACGAAGAGACTTAAATAGGGGCATCTGTCATACCCCAATTTTTGACCTAAAATTTATTTTTTTACTCGTCTTTTTAGTTCGGAATTTTTCGTCGTCTCAAACGAAATTTCGGCAGAGAGATATTTTAAGATACCTCATTTTTTTTCTTTTTAGTCTCGTTGGGGCCCGTTTTTTTATTATTATCATTATTTATTTTATTTTTTTTACTTTCATTTTTATTCCCTTAAGTGTTTTATTATTATTTTTATTTTATTTTATTATCATTAATATTTTTTGTTATTTACCTTTTTTAAAGGTCTGACTCTTGAATCTGTTTAGGCAAGGATGTTTAGTGAGGAGTGTTTTTGGTTCAGAATTTTAATTTGGTTTTTATTGTCATTTAGACCGTCATTCATTGATCTTAATGATCAGTGATGGCAAAATTAGTATAATTAGGAGCCGAATTCAACTGATCAAGGAGGAGAACACTCACACACAACTCAGTTCACACAAAACACCACCCCAAACTATCCATTCACGGCCACTGTACCCCTGCCCCAACCATTCACGGCCAACAGCCACACCACCACAAAGCAAAGCCGAATCACCCTCACACACGAATCACCCAACAACCCAAACCGCGCGGCCAGCAACCACCTAACACACCAACCGCCCACACAACACACGAACTCCACCACCATCAAACTCCCAGCCGTACGGCCCACCATAACCCAGCCACTCATCAACCCAAAACAACAATAACAACATAGCCAGCTCCTCCTCCTTCACACACAAACAAACCGCGTCCCTCTCCCCCAAGTACCCACTGGACCGAATCAACAACACCACAGACCGGAACCAAATCAAAACTTAAAAAGGTGTCTTTTTTTTTTCTTCCAGTTTAGATCTAGCCATTGTTAAAAAGTTTTAGAGAAATCCAATTCGGTTTTTGAGAGAGGGAGGAAAACGTTTTTAAAAAAAGGGAAATTTTTTGGAAAAAAACAGAGTTTTTACTCCGGCGCGGTGGCGCCGCCCCCATGGGCCGGCCAACCACCGCGCCTGAAACTAATCCGGCCAGGCTTTTTTTTTTGTTGAGAGAAGAAGAGAGTGAAAGGAAGAAGAGAGAGAGAGAAGAAAGAGTAAAATGAGCAAAAATCTGATTTTTTTTTCAGATTTATAGTGACCCAAACCTTAGGCCCACGCAGCCCATTTCTTCTCTCAGCTTTCCTGTTTCTGATTTTATCTTCTGCACCCCCCTTTCTGCTCGTGACACCCCCCTGTTCCTTTTTATTTATTTTTTTATTTTCTCTTATCATTTCTTGCATTTTATTTTGTTAATTCCTTATGTATTTTCATGCATTTTATTCCATTGCATTTATCTTATAGTATCTCATGCATTTTTTTTTATTGTTATTTTCCTTTTATTTTCATGCATTTTCATTTTATTTTTATTCTTAGCATATTTACTTATTTTTTTTTAGTGCATTTGCAATTTTTATTTTATTTATTATTTTGCCATCTTTTAGAATGTATTTAGGAACAATGTAAATATAAATGAGAATTTGCACTGAAACTCACTTTATTTATTCCGCTTTATGTCCTTTATTTCTTTTTTTATTTATATTGCTTTATGAAAAAATACAAAAATATTAGATTAGTTTAATTTCAAAAGGGTTTCGTGGTGATCCAACGTCACCACGGAATTTCCTCGCGTCTAGTTTTTTTTTAGTTATATTTTTAGTCTTAGTCCATATTCAAAAAAACAAAAACATGCAAATAATAAAAAATCACAAAAAAATCTTTTTTTAAATAAACCTTGATTTTCAATCAAGTGTCTTTTTTTCTCTTTTATTTTCTTTAAATAACCATTAATCCATTTTAATAACACTTTAATCATTTTCAAAAATAGAAAACATCAACCAATCTCATTTTGCCACTTGGCCTTTATTTTATCTTTAAAACCTTTTTTAAAACTAATAAAAAATAGAAAACGAATCAACCGTCATTTTTACCCCGAACTACGTGGTTTTGATCCCTCACGGGTACGTAGGCAGAGGACCTTGTCCTTCCAAATCATAAAAAATATAAAAAAAAAAACATTTCCTTTTCTCACTACTTTAATTCTGTCTCTAAAAAAAAATAAGCAAGTTATAGCCAAAATAAGTAAATAAAATCAAGAGGTTCTCGTAGAGTACTACGAATGTTTAGGGTGCTAACATCTTCCCTAAACGTAACTAACCCCCGAACCCTAATCTTTTAAAATGTGGTAATTTAGAACTTTTTTCCACCTTTCTTTTTTTAAAAATTAAAAGTTCAGTCGTGAAATAAAATTAGTGAGTCCACGCTAATCAATAGCTTGATCTCCGAAAATCACCGCGACACTTGCCTCTCAAAATTTTGTGTTATAATGTTTAACCTAATTCACCACCACTCACTACTAGTGTATTTATAATATGGTTTTAGGGTTACTCCCACTAATGAGCTTAGTCACAATTAACTCACAATTATTTTCTCTACACTTTTACTTCACTTACACCCCCCATATTAATTATACACCACTATTCTCTAAAATTCAAATTACTAGTTCTAGCATAATTACAAAAATGACACTCTTACCAAAATGACTAAAATACCCTCAATTACTTAATAATCCTCTAACCCGCCAATCACACATAAAATAATCATTAATTAAATAAAATAAACAATTAACAAATATCGCAATACTAAAATAATTCTATTTCTAAAAATCGGGTTGTTACACCATGAATCTGCTCACAATTCCAACACTATAAGTAAGGTCAAGCCTTGTATAATGGAGGAAGAAGGATGGTTTTCGGTGAAATCACCTTATACTTTGTTGTTTGACTTGGTGGCTCCGAATGTGCATGTGAGTACCTCATAATAGGTGGTTTCCTTTTCAATTTGAAAAAGTCTGGCTCCTTCAAAGGTTGTAGCCTTCTCTTGAAAGCTTTTTCTAGACCGCAATCCAACTAAGATTAACTTGGTAAGGAGAAATGTATTATTGATGCGGGTGTTTCCTTGAAATATGCTCTTTATGGTGGCGGTGGTGGTGGTGGAAAGTAAAGTTCTTCTCATGTCTTCTTGCATTGTGACATGGTGTTTAAGGCGTGGGAAAAGGTGTTTCGGTGACTCAACATTAATTTTTTTTAATTCCTCATAATTAGTGTGTGTATTTCCAAGGATTATGTCAAAGGGGTTGATTACATAGTAGATGAAATCAAGGTGTTGTCATGACAAGAGATTTTAAATCGTTTAAAAATTTCATCATGTCTATACTATTAGTGGTGTTGGAATCCTAGCGATTGTATTTTGAGATAGCTTTTAGTTTGTTTTTGTTTTGTTGTAGGGTGTTTTGCATGCTTCGTTTGGAAGGTGTTTATTTGGGGGTTGGATATGTAGTTGCTCCTTCAATCATTTAGTTTAGGTTTTGATGATGTTTTTCTTAAGATGATGTTTTGTGTTTCTTTGCTCTTGTTAAAATAGCTTAATTGTGAAAGCACCCGAGCCAATCCAAGATCCTAGATCATCAACAATAGTGTTCTATGTTAATAAGCATTAGTATTGAGTTTAGGAGTTTCTCGGTTGTCAAGATTTCTCAAAATTGTGTTTTTTAAGGGTTTTTGATTCGATTCAAAATGTTGCCAAGCATTTCTGATTTGAATCATCATTTGTCTTGGGAGTCTTTGTTTTTCTAAAGTTGTGATTGGATTCAAAATTATCCTTGGAGTTTTTGAATCAATTCATTTGGCCTCTCTGGTATCTGATCATTGCTCATTGATTCGTATCAATGTTCTTTGAATCGTATCAATCTTCATCTGGAAACCATGATTCGATAGCTTATGCAGATTTGAATCGATTCAATCTTCATCTGGAAAATGGTTGATTCGATTCATAGCTCTTGACATTCGTATCAATCTTCATAGCTTTAAGATATCCTCTTTTTACACTATTTGAATCGATTCATACTTCATGTGATTCTATTCAAGTTCGTTATTTTGTGGCTAAATCATCTCTTTCCACTCACACCTATATATACCCTTACACACACACACACACACACACACACACACACACACACACACACTTTTTAAAACATATAATCAATTTGCAAACACACACTAAAGTCTTCTACCTCTCTTTTTCTACAGCCTTCTTCAAATTAAACACTTTTTTTAAGAACTCTTGTAGGATTTGAGGTCTAGATTGTTATGGTGTTGTAGGATATTGTAAGTTTGGTTTCTCTCAAGAACCTTGGTGGAGCATTAAGGATCTAAAGGAAAAGAGGGTACTTTTCACCTCCAAAGGTAATTGTGGGGGTTGTTTCTCAACAATTCAAGGTTCAAGGGGATCGAAGCGGAGACATAGTAAAGTCGATTTTCTCGTAGTAGAAGATAAAAGAATTGTATGCAAGCTTGAGATTCGAAGATCTTGTGGCTGTCCAATTTCAAGAGGTATTGAAGATTGAATCTTGTGTGATTTCTTAGCATGAAAGATTAGGAATCGACGAAATCTTTGTAATCATACACTTGTAAAGATTTTCATCATAGTGGAAGCCCGCAAGATAGACGCATTCTTCTACGAAGAAAGGATGTACCCCTAGCGATGATGAAAAGGGGAACCTCTATAAATTTCAGGGTCCTTCTCTTCCTTATCCTTTGCAATTTAATTATGATATAAGAATCTATTGAATGAATTAATTACCATTTGATTGTGAATGTTAATTTTGCGTTAACCTAATATCAATCTCCTTGATTGAGGTTTATAAACATTCAACTCATTCACGGTCAAACTTGGAAATTAATTTCTAAATAATTCATTCATATATCAACTGTTCAAATTCTTAGATAGTGTGTTTTGTTATCAATTGTTTTGGTTTGAGATAGTTTTGTTTTGTGATTTGTATTGTTTATTGATTATTGAATTAGCAAATACAATTCATTGTTGAATTTCTTATTCATAGTTGAATTGTTGTTATTACACATTAATTTAGTCTTATCATTTGAATTGTCAGCACAAATCCCATAATCACAAATATTTTCAAAGGGTTTTCAAAACTACGCTTTCGCAAACGCCTTATTCGAAAAGAAGCTTTCACCCTCATCTAATTTTCTTGTTTAATCGTCGTATAGACCAACAGGATCGCCATATTTACGGTATTCATTGTGGTTTCTTCAATTCACTTCACAGTTCGTCTTATGCAGTGTAGCTTTTAATAATCAGTTGTTTAAAAGAAAATATAATCATATCACTCCATTGGGGCATTTCACCAAAAAACATGTGGTTACTTCTCAAAAAGAAAACCGAGGAATACAAAAAAACAAATGCAAAACCAAATATATTGCGTAGAGATTTTCTTATACATACCTACATGCCTCATTCACTCCTAGCTACAAAATGGATGAACTATTCAGCAAAAACAACAAAATTGTTTATTGTTTTTGAACCAATCCTATGAATTTGGAATATCTCCAACACACTCTTTTCCATCGACCATTTTTAGCAGTAGAAAAAAAAATCAAAGATGGAGTTAGAAGGGGATCAACAGAGATCACGGTCCCCTGAAACTTTTAAAAATAAAAGAACCATACTAACATGTTATTATATTTTTCAGTTTCAATATTTATTTTTTATGGACTTTATACAATACTATATAATGACTTTTTTGACTTGATATATCAGACCTTAAACAACTAAGTTTTTAGTCTTTATTGCATTAATCCTTAATTAAAACCTTTAACACCGAAAAAGAAAGAGGACTTTTTTCTCCAATTTATAGAAGAATCTTATTCCTTCACTAGATTTCCAATTTATGATTCTTCATTGCAATTTTGCTTAGAAATATTGAATCATTGCCTGCGATTTTTTTTCCACTCTCTCAGCCACTACAAACGATTTCTTTGCATTTTCGTTATTTCATATTTTCTTTTTGTGCTATTCAAAAATCTTATTAGTCTCATCATTCTCTGACAAACCTCAAGGTACTCAATTTTTTTATATCCTTAAAATTTCTTATTATTTTAGATATCTATTAATTTTAAATATATCTTATAATTTCTTAAATATCTTGTATATATAATATGCATGTGAAAATTTATTTATTTTTTTCACTAAATTATACTCCAACTCAATCCCCTCTAAGATAAATTCCTGGTTCTGTAAAAACATTAAACAAAGTCTCTGAACTAACATATTTTTTTTAGTAACCTATTTAAAAATATATTTTAGTTGAATAACCTATTTAAATTTTTTGAATTTTTTTTTACATATTTATATAATAATTAAATCTTTATTAAAATAGCCTACAAACTATAAGACCATTTGCAATGGGTAGTTTAATTGTGTGTTGAATGATGAAAAGTGGTGTAATGGTGTGTTTAGTGTGTGTTGAATGGTGATGTGGAGGAGTGAGGAGTTGAATGGATTCAACACAGATGAAAGCCTGCGCCGAATACACGTGGCAGCTTGCCACTTGCTGAATTCAGGCGCGTGTGAAACACGCGCCGACAGGGCGCGTCACGCGCCGAAGTTGGAGAGAGAAAATGCTTTTTTGGATAAAGATGGACACGTGTTTCATTCTGATTGGTTTGCTGGATTTTTATTATCTTGATAATTTCAACTCAATTATTTCATTGTAAATTATTTTTTTAAAAAAAAATTACCAAAATTCATGATTTTTTTCCTCTATAAATAGAGACTTGGTTCATTTGATTTGGACACAGAAAAAAAAACAAAGTTTTTCAGTATCTTAATCTTATTATATCCTTCTATTAGCTTTCCTTTTGAAGTTTTAAACTTGTTTTTAGTGAAATGGATCCAAATAATAATAATTTCAACACCCAGAATTCTTCTAATTACCCATTTAGCTATCAAAATCCCAACAATTATCAACATCCAAATCAATTTCCAAACCAACGTCCTCAAAACATGCATAATTTTGGTTTTGCACCAAATTTCAACCACCCATCCTCTGTTCCAAACTTTAATCCATATTATGGATCTATGATGGAATATCCATCTCAAACACCCCCGTTTAATGGTTATATGCCAATGGGAAATGAAAACTTTCCGAGTGTTGGTGCACCTGAATTTCCTGAATTTTCAACACAAATAACTCTTGGTGGCATGACAAGTGGTAATGAAGTCACTCCAAATCCAGAGGATTCAACTCCTAAGAGCAAGAAAGCCCAGCAACCAGCATGGAACACTGAACAAAATTTGGTGCTAATTAGTGGGTGGATTAAATATGGAACAAGCAGTGTTGTTGGGAGAAATCAGAAAGGTGAAACATATTTGGGTAAAATTGCTGAGTATTGTAATGAGCATTGCTCATTCGATCATCCGCGTGATGGTGTTGCATGCCGAAACCGTTTTAATTATATGAACAAAATACTGAATAAATGGATTGACGCTTATGAAAGCGCTAAGCGTTTGCAAGGAAGCGGTTGGTCGGAGAATGATATTTTGGCAAAAGCGCAGGAATTATACGCAAGTGGGAAGAATATTCAATTTACTTTAATGGCAGAATGGCACGCTCTCCGTGATCAACCACGTTATGGTAGTCAAGTAGGAAATATTGGCTCAGGCAGTAGTGGATCTAAGAGATCTCACGACAGTGATGCATGTGGCTCAAACTCTGTAGGATCTACTGCTCGTCCTATGGGTAGGGAGGCAGCTACGAAAAAAGGTAAAAAGAAAAGTAAGGAAGCTGCCTTGGAGGTGGTGGATAAAGAGTGGGCTGAATTCAAACAATTCAAGGAGAAAGAGCTTGAACGATTGGACAAGATAACGTCGGTGCAACAGGAGGCTAACCAATTGATGAAAGAAAAGACTAATGCTAAGAAAATGAAAATGTATCTAAAACTAAGTTCCGAGGAGAATCTCGATGATCGGAAGCAAAAGTTGTTGGATATGTTGAGCCAAGAGCTGTTTGGAAATTAATTTCAATCAAATATTTGTCTGTATTCGGTCAAACATGTCGGTGGTGTCAAGTCCCCAGTGTTTGCTTTAATAATTGTCTGTGGCTTTTGGCTGTAATATTTGCTTTAATAATTGTCAGTGATGTCTGTTGTGTTTGCTTTAATAATTGTCCGTGACTTTTGGCTGTAATGTTTGCTTTAATAATTGTCAGTGATGTCTGTTGTGTTTGCTTTAATAATTGTCCGTGACTTTTGGCTGTAATGTTTGCTTTAATAATTGTCAGTGATGTCTGTTGTGTTTGCTTTAATAATTGTCCGTGACTTTTGGCTGTAGTGTTTGCTTTAATAATTGTCAGTGATGTCTGTTGTGTTTGATTTAATAATTGTCCGTGACTTTTGGCTTTAATGTTTGGAAATTATTGTGTTTGAATATGTACCACCCAATTGGAATCTAATCCTTATCTGAGTATTAACTCAATACAATAACTTATTTCGAATCCGTCAATGTCAACCACTTAATGTACTTGTATATAGGGACTCATAGATACATACATTGAATCACCAATATCTCAAATCTCATTCAATCTACTTCAAAATATCACAAAAAACTATTAATGGAGTAAGAGTACCTGAGAGCACCAACCCAAGATGATCTGCAAAGAATACTACATGTAAGTGAAATGCGGGGTTTCCCAGGGATGATCGGGAGTATTGACTGCATGCACTGGGAGTGGAAAAATTGTCCTAAAGCATGGGAAGGTCAATTTACTAGGGGGGGATAAGGGAACCACCACAATTATTCTTGAAGCAGTTGCATCTCATGATCTATGGATTTGGCATGCCTTTTTTGGATGTCCGAGAACGTTGAACGATATTAACGTTCTAGACCGGTCACCAGTGTTTGATGATGTGGAACAAGGAAAGGCTCCAAGTGTGAAATTTTTTGTGAATCAACGTCCCAATAACATGGCATACTATCTAGCTGATGGTATCTACTCTTCTTATCCAACTTTCGTCAAATCGATTAGACTTCCTCAAAGTGAACCCGATAAGTTATTTGCAAAAGTTCAGGAGGGATGTCGGAAGGACATCGAACGTGCATTTGGAGTGCTTCAAGCTCGATTTAAAATCATCCGTGAACTAGCTCGCTTGTGGGACATAGCCAATTTGGGTATCATCATGAGGTCATGCATCATATTACATAATATGATTGTTGAGGATGAACGAGATTCATATTCTCAACGTTGGACCGATTTTGAGCAGTCTGAGGAAAGTGGATCTAGTACACCGCAACCATACTCAACCGAGGTGTTACCCGCTTTTGCAAATCATGTGCGTGCTAGATCCGAGTTGCGTGATACAAATGTTCATCACGAATTGCAAGCAGATCTAGTGAAGCACATATGGGCAAAGTTTGGAATGTTTCGCGATTGAAGATGATTTGTATCGTACTAATTAAGTTACTTGTGTGTTGTCTGCTTAGTTTTTTGTATTGCATTTTAAGTTATTTGTGTGCCGCGTGTTTAGTTTATTGTATTAAGAAAATAAAATAAATTATTTAAATAAATTTTGTTTTTACAAAAACACTAAAAAATAAATTGTTAAGTGTTTATTATTTTAATTTAATTATAATTGATAATTGTAATTTTATGTAATTATAAAAACAAAAATATAATATTAAATAAGAATATGAAATAAAAAGTGGTGGGGTAGAGTGTTGAATGAAAAAGTGGTGGGGTAGAGTGTTGAATGAAAAACCATTGGAGAGGGTATTTGTTGAATGAGTGTTAAATTATTATGTGGAAGAGAGAGAAAATGATGTGGAGTGTTGGGAATTGAAAAAATGTGTGTTGAATGTGTGTTGTGGTGTTGAACCATTGTAAATGGTCTAATGTTTTGACATGTCGCATGGTTAGATGTCATGTAATATAATGATGTCACATCAATGTTTTTTTGAAAGGTCGCATCATCAATGTTCTACTGTAACACTCTCTAGAACATATTTACTCTTGGTTTCCTCATTACTATTTTTTAATAAGGTTATCACCAAGCAAATAAATTAGAGACGAGAGATTATATTTGTACAACCATTTTATGACAACTTTCTTGCTTATATTTTCATTATGTTTTTACTTTCTCTCTATTGCTTTGATTTCCGTATCAATATTTCTTTTTCTTTGTAAATTTATGTTTATTCCATAAATTGTCACACAAATGATGGTTCAAATAACACGACTTTTAGAGAAAAGGTGACCGAACAGCTGCCTCTTTTTTCTTAACAAGGAGGAGGTGTACACGCAAACACAATACTTAATTACTTAACAAATGAGGAATGGAAACATGTGTATTGGTACACACAAAGTAATAACCTTAGCTTATCACATTTTTCTTTTGCTTTTGAATACTATTATGGGATGAAGAGGTGGCATGTTCCCATTTAAAAAACAATCAATCTCAGCCACAGAAACTACCCTTAAATATCACAACTCTTCAAGAAACACACATCCATCTCAAAGATTTCAAAAGCAACAATGAAATCTCAACAATCTAATAACCAACTTCATGTAAATTTTCTTCCATTTCCATCTCCTGGCCATATGATTCCTATGATAGACACAGCAAGACTATTTGCAAAGCATGGTGTTAATGTTACCATCATCACTACACATGCTAATGCTTCAACATTCCAAAAAGCCATAGACAGTGACTTCAATTCAGGATACTCCATCAAAACTCATCTTATTCAGTTCCCTTCAGCTCAAGTTGGTCTTCCAGATGGTGTTGAAAATCTCAAAGATGGAACTTCCTCAGAAATTCTTGGTAAAATCAACCTTGGAATATCGATGCTTCAAGATCCGATCGAGGTTCTGTTTCAAGAACTTCAACCAGATTGTATAGTCACTGATATGATGTATCCTTGGACTGTGGAAGCAGCTGCAAAACTAAGCATTCCAAGGATTCACTATTACAGTTCAAGCTACTTTTCTAGCTGTGCCTTTCATTTTATCATGAAGTATAGACCTCATGATAATTTAGTTTCTGATACACAGAAATTTACTATTCCTTGTTTGCCTCATACAATTGAGATGACTCCTCTGCAGCTTCCTGATTGGTTAAGGGAAAAGAACCCTGCCACATCCTATTTTGAACCAATTTATGAATCAGAGGAGAAAAGCTATGGCACACTATACAATAGTTTCCATGAACTTGAAAGTGATTATGAGAAACTTAGTAAAACTATAAGGGGGATAAAATCTTGGAGCGTAGGACCAGTTTCAGTTTGGGCTAAAAAGGATGATGAAAAGAAGGGTAATGGGGGACACATGGAGGAGAATGGAAAAGAGGCAGAGTGGCTAAATTGGCTTAACTCAAAGCAAAATGAGTCTGTACTTTATGTAAGTTTTGGAAGTCTAACTAGGCTAACTTATGCTCAGCTTGTAGAAATTGCACATGGGCTTGAAAATTCAGGTCATAATTTTATATGGGTTGTAAGGAAAAATGATAGGGATGAGAGTGAAAACAGTTTCCTGCAAGGTTTTGAGGAAAGGATGAAAGAAAGCAAAAAGGGCTATATCATATGGAACTGGGCACCACAGCTTCTGATATTGGATCACCCTGCTACAGGTGGAATTGTGACTCACTGTGGTTGGAACTCAATTCTTGAAAGCTTGAATTCTGGTTTGCCAATGATCGCGTGGCCAATGTTTGCCGAGCAATTTTACAATGAGAAGTTGCTTGTTGATGTTTTGAAGATAGGGGTCCCTGTTGGAGCAAAAGAAAACAAGTCATGGGATAGCATTTGTGTAGAGGCAATGGTGAGAAGGGAAGAGATTGCAAAGGCTGTCAAGATTTTGATGGGAAGTGGACAAGAGATGAAAGAAATGAGGATGAGAGCTAAGAAGCTAGGTGATGCTGCCAAGAGAACTATAGAGAAAGGTGGACACTCTTACAACAACTTGATTCAGTTGACTGATGAGCTGAAATCATTGAAGAAATCTAAAGCACTTGGTGAGAAATCAGATTAGATAATTGAAATGAAGGAGTAGCTGATCAATATCCAATCATTCTTCTTGTGCACTGCAATGAAGAGAAAAGAAGTTAGTTCTTACTAAGCAATTTTCATATTAAGTTAAGATCAATCAATGAATTAAATTTTGTTGTCAACTTTGGTTTGCCTTATAGCAATATGTATTAATTCATCACTACAAATATTTTAGTGTTCCATTACGCGATACGCTGTAGTATACTATATAACTCTGGGTGAAGTAAAGAATATGTTGATGACAGGTTTCAAAATTGAGGTAACAAAGGTTCCATAACTATAAGCAGGTATATCCTGGGAATGGGATGATCATATTGCCCATAACGTGCTTTAGAACAATTCTCTGAATAAATCAATAAACAAGGAACTAAGAGTGGTACAACTCATACTACTGAGCAATGCATCAGAGTTAAAATCACATCCCTTAAACCTATAACTAAGACTACCCTTAAACCTTTACCATATCCATAGTCCATATAGAGTTCCACCTTGATTAGCAGCAGTTGCAATGAATAAAGGTATTCTAAAGTGATCCAGTGCTACAAAGAAGAAACCATGCTAGATTTCATCAATTCTATATAAGCATCAGAGTTTGCATTGTTCCAGTTTTCTCCTAACATACCCTGCATCAGAGTTAAATCATCACACACTTTTTTGACAAAATGCAATCTTATTAACAGTTTGTAAAGACAAATTTAAAACCATCTTCCTAGGTATTAAGAATTCTGACTCCATTGGGGCATTTCATCAAACAACATATGATTAGTTTGTTAGAAAAAAGGAAAATTTTCTTACATAAAACTCTTTTGGTGTGCAACTCATACTACTGAGCAATGCTACGTAATTTAATGTGAAGATTTATATACGATTGGACAACTCTCCCCTTTGAACCATGGTTTTGAGGTGGAGTCAGGTTCAACATGTATCAAGCAAAATTAGGCTAGTATTTAATAAATTAGTCTGTACAAATCAACATTAGTTTATAAATGTGAACAAATAAACCCTTTCTAGTAAATGAGATTTTTCTACTCACAGCCTTCAAAATCTAGTTACAACCTCAAAAACAAAAGATGGATAATAAATGACAGTAGTAATAAATAATGGATGGATTGTGTCTTAACTTAGTTGGTAGAGACATTACATAATATACGCAAGGTCGAGGTTCGAACCCAAAACACCTCACTTATTCATCTTAAAAACGTGAATTCAACAGTAAATAAATAATTGATTGTTGAATTTGATGCATTGAATTAATAATGGATTTTATTAACTACTTCTACTCCCTCCCACATGTCTTTGTTATAAGAAATTAAAAAAAAAAAAATTGATTCTGTTGATAAGAAAATATCACAACTTTTGAGGTGTTAAAAGATTTTTTCACCGTCATTTAATTGTTGTCTTTTTAATATGGCAAATTCTACCATGCCGTTGTATATTTGACGTTTTTAAAACCGTCATTTTAAAAAATGAACTAAATATCAATTTAAAAATTATATTTTCTAAAAATTCTCAAAAGGAAAACAAAGAACGTAATAAAATAACATTAAATACCTTTTTTTTGGTACAACATTAACGACCTTTTTAGTTTCTCATAAAATCATTTTTAACATTTTATTTTAATTTACTGTGTATACCATGGTTAAATACATAAAAATTGTGTATAAATTAACAACGTTGATTAAAATTTTGTATTTAACACAGTAAATGTTCTTAAATCAAATAGAAAAGTTTTCAAAGAAGAAAAAGTTTTTTTTTTTTTTTTATGAATTTTTTATTAAATATTAACAAAAATTTAAAAAATAAAATAAAAGTTATTTTAAGAGAAAAATAAAAGGAAGTTAGTGTTATTTTAATTCATTCTTAGTTTTCCTTCAAAGTTTAAAAAAAATATATTTTTAGGTGATTTTATGTGTTTTTCTCAAAAGTGACGGATTTAAATCCGTTTTTTTTATACGGCATCAAAGAAGCTCCCTTTTAATATTAGTACATGTATTCCATGTTTCAAAACTTTTTCTATAAGGTTATATTTGTAAAAATATTTAAAAAGTTATAACAATTAATGTAAAAAAAAGTCAATTTCTAAATTTTTTTGAATTGTTAAATTAAATGTACCATTTCCAAAATATAAAATTTATAAATTGAATATATAAAATAACAAAAAAAACTTATCGTGTTTTAGTCATATCATAAAATGGAAAATTACAGTCCTATCATAAAATGCAAACAAAATCGTAAAACATGACAAAAAAAATTATTGTCATATGGTGTAATAATGGAAACCAAATTGTAAAACATGAGAAAAAACTATAGTCATATCCTATAATGGAAATAAAAATGTAAAACATGAGGAAAAAAATAATAAACTTAAATCTATAAATTCTCCATTTCCAAAACATGCTAATGTATTTTGGTTCATATCCAAAGAAGTGGTGTTTGCAGTGTATTTTGGATCAGTTTTGAGGCAAAAAGTCATTATATCCACAATAAAAATCACATGTGATTCGGTCTGGATGACTATTTAAAAAATATCATCCGATCAAAATACACTACTAGGAAAAGTAAAATTAGTGAGGGAAATTAGTGACGGAAAAAATAAAATCGCTCACAAATTTCTTGGTTGCAAAATTTAGTGACGGGATTAGAGAGGGATTTCATGTTTTCCCTCACTAAATTTCTGTCACTGATTTTTGTTTTTTTAGTAGTGATATATGAGGTTTGATTTGGATCAATTTTTTGATATCCAAAATGCAACATGTAATTTTTTTTAATATTAATATTACGTATACATAGTAAGATAGTAGATTTAATGCAAAATAAAACATAAAATACATTAAAAAAATTAACATTACAAAATGAAAATAATTGTTTATGTTTGAAACATATGAAGTAGTAATATTATAGATTAAATTAGTACAATATATAAGATTAAAAACCAACAAACAATAGCTTAAGGCAATATATAATGCTAACAAGATAATAAATAAATATTAAAATTTAATTTTGCAGTTTGGTTTGATTTTGAAAAAATAATCCAAAATCCAAATTGATACGAGCTGTTTCTACAAATCAACATCCAAACACATAAAAAAAATATTCGATTTTATGCAGTTTTTGATTTTTTTGGATGATTTTGCAATTTTGCTTTAGATAGGTTTGAATTCGAACATCCCATAATTCAAAGTATAGTTTACTCTCATAAACTATGTTGGGGAATAAATGAAAATTTCTTGTTTTTATAAATTTTATTACCATTGTATAAGTACAAAGTTTCCATGGTTGTTTAACAATAATTGATTTTAATCAAAGAATTATGAGACACATAAAATGAGTCAGAAATCCAATTCATTACCACTTACTTAATATCTCAAATCTCTTACTATTAGACCAATTTAAATTGTTGATATTTTTGTAAGCTCTTTTAGTTGTAGTTGTTGTTATTACTATGTCATCCAGCATGTAGGACACTTGTCAAAAGTCCTTTAGTTAAAGAAAACCCTAAACTACAAAGCAAAAGAAAAATATTATCAATTTATTACATGTCAAAGATGGGCGATAAAAGCAAGAATAAGATACCGACACAAAATTCTTGAAAAAAAAAAAGATACCGACACAAAATACAGACACAAAATTCTTAAAAGAAAAAAGATACCGACACAAAATGCTACTTTTTGCTCAAAGTAAAATATGATTCAATATTTAATTGTGTGAAGGCCTTGTTTGTTTTTGTGGTCGATTAAATTATAATGAAGTTTATGTTTACAATATTATAATATGGGCGACGACACTCTTTAAACATCCCAAATTTATAAATTATTTCTTCAAAATTCAACTATTACGATTTTTTAATATGCAATAAATACACAAATTTTCATAAAAGTTTACTCTTTAAATTTCTTAAAGACCAAAGCAAAAGGTATGTTTTCTAAAATCATTATATTATGGCCGCAATTATAGTTGCAGACCAAAGTTTAGAACTAAGAAATATTTTTAGGCCTACAACAAGATTGAAGTGAATGAAATTCTCTTATATATGTTTGAAAACTCTTTACCAGTATATCTTAGGAAAACAAATTTATCTCTCATTAAGATCACCAAACGCACTTTAAAAGCAATAGAGTCTCAAAAACTTCATGTAATTTTTCTTCCATATCCAAGTCCTGGCCATATGATTCCAATGATAGACACAGCAAGACTATTTGCCAAACACAGCAAGACTAAATTCAGCCACAAGCATTTTTGGTGCAATGTTTGAATCAGAGAAAAGAAGCTATGCAACACTATGCAATAGTTTTCATGAACTAGAAAGTGACTATGAGACACTTTGGTTTTGTTTGGGAGTTTGAAAAGGAGGGGATCTTGGAGGGTTGGAAATATAGGAGAAAATGGTAAATTCTTTCACATTTTTTGAAAGAGTAATTTTTTAGAGAATGATAAATTAATGTTAATGATTGATATATTTTTAATTTTAAGAATATTATAACTACATAGATTAAATTTGAAGAATTCATGTAAACCCTCCAAAACTCCACAAAACCTCATCCAATACAATTTTTGAGATTCTCCAAATAAGGAGATTTTGTATTACGAAGAAAAACGAACCCCCAAAACTTTTCCCTCTCAACATCATCTATTTCTTCCACTTGCTCCTTCATTTTTTCCAAACCCCTCCCCTCCCTTCCCCTCCAAACTCGCAAACTAAACCTTAGTAAAACTACAATGGGAATCAAATATTGGAGTGTAGGACCAGTTTCAGCATGGACTAATAAGGATGATGAGTAAAAGGCCAATAGGGGAAACATGGAGAAGAACATTGGAAAAGAGAAAGAATTGTTAAATTGGATTAATTCTAAGGAAAATGACTCTGTGTTGTATGTAAGCTCTAAAGCCCCGATACTCCAAAAATGGTGAAGAATCGTGTCCGACACGTATCCGATACCGATACGTCTCGATACGTCCCGATACGCGTATCGGAGAAGTATCAACTAATTAATATTTATTTTTTTGAAAAAAAATGACCGATACGTGTCGGATACGGCTAACTTATACTCCGACACCGATACTTCTCTTACCTATTTCATTTTTAAAAAATAAAAGAATAATAAACAAAAATACATTAAACTGACAACACTATCAAAAATATTTGTCTTTTCTAACCCCAAAAAATAGGGTTTCTCGTCAACCACTGAACGATAGTTATTCTCTTCTCTCTATATGCTATGTTTCTTCTGTTCTTCTCCCTATAATATCTTCTTCTCTTCTTTTGTTCTTCTCTCTAATTGGGGAAAAATGCTGTTTTTAAATTATTTGTTTTCAATCTCAAATAGTGTTAACTAGCATGCAGTGGCAAAAATCAAGAATTACCTGGCTGAAGGAGGGGGATGCTAACTCCAAATTTTTCCATGGGGTTATGTCTTCTAGGAGACGTCCAATGCTATTGTTCTATTTCTGTGGATGGGGCGCAAATTGAGGGAGTTCAAGGGGTGAGAAGTGTTGTTTTTGATCAGTCGACATTTTAAAAGGGTGGATGTGGAGAGACCAGGCCTAGGGGAGATGGTGTTTAAGTCCATTTCTAATGAGGAGGGAGTTGATCTTATAAAACCCTTCTTGTTATAGGAGATTAAGGAGGCGGTGTGGGATTGTGATAGCTTTAAGAGTCCTGGGCCGGATGGTATTAATCTGGGATTTTTTAAAGATTTTTGGGATATGTTGAAGGTGGAGCTGCTGAATTTTTTTGCTGAATTTCATCGTAATGGTAGGTTGACTAAAGGTTTGAATAGCACTTTTATTGCCTTGATTCCCAAAATTGAGAACCCGCAGAGATTGTCAGATTTTCGGCCTATCTCTTTGGTTAGCAGTTTGTATAAAATTCTGTCTAAGGTGCTTGCTAACAGGCTTCGAAAAGTGGTTGGCAAGGTGGTGTCAGAATCTCAATAAGCATTTGTTCAAGGTAGACAAATCCTTGACGGCATTCTTATTGCTAATGAGTTAGTGGATGATGCATGCAGGTTAAAGAAAGAATTAATTTTGTTCAAGGTTGATTTTGAAAAAGCATACGATTCAGTTGATTGGAGGTATTTAGAAGAGGTCATGGGTAAGATGAATTTCCCATTTGTTTGGCGTAAGTGGATGATGGAATGTGTTACTTTAGCTTCAGCATCGGTTCTTGTCAATGGCAGTCTGACTGATGAGTTTGTTTTGGAGAGAGGCCTTCGTCAAGGTGATCCTCTTTCTCCTTTCCTTTTTTTGTTAGCTGCTGAAGGTTTAAATGTTATGATGACTGCGATGGTGGATACGGTCACTTTGCTCGTGTGTTGGTTGACATGGATCTATCCAAAAGGATTTTTGATGAGGTTCTTGTTAAACGAGATAGTTACACTTTCAAGGTGTAAGTGGTGTATGAAAGGTTGCCGATGTTTTGTTCCCATTGTCGTATAATTAAGCATAATGTTTCTAATTGCAAATGGATGCATCCTACAACTGATGACCACATGGGTGGGAAGAAATTCTCTGAGATGGAAACACAAAAAAGGAGTAAACAACAGTGGGTGGAACACAACAAAAACGAACATATTGGAACCTCAGTCGCGGGTGGAGCCATTGCTGGGACGGGGCCTGTTGTTGTTCCTATTATGGAGACTAAACAGGCTAATGAAATTCCATTGGAACCTCCCCATACAGTCACAGAACAACATGAACGTTTACAGGTGACGAAGGTGGAAAAGGTGAAAGAAGGTGCAGCGAAGTCTGACACTTCTTTCCATTTCCCGTTAGTAAATGTTATTGATGTTGTAGAATGCAATCACTTTATATTGAAGGATGGTGCAGCGATTAGAGGAGAATTCTACTACCTTAGAGCCGGTTCAACCGTCAAATTCAACAGTTGATGCAACATCTCCTATTGGAGCTACTTCCTCACAGGAAGCAGTTGTTGAAACACAGCAGGTGCATCAAAGTACTATATGTCTCGTACTGTAGAAGGATCTTAATTTACTACGACATATTTTGGTTCCGAAGGTGGAGGATCATCATGAGGCTCAATTTACACCTTATCTCACTAAGAAGCAGAAAAAAGAAAATCGAGCAGCCTAAAAAACCTGATATAAGGGTGTTATTACTCCTCCGAATCAATGAAGGTCCTTTATTGGAATGTTATAAGAATCCGGTCATTGTTCCTTTCATGCTTCAAAACCGTTGGCATAATTGTTTACACGCTTGAATTCATATTTTATCATCGCATATCTCTAGAGAAGGGAATGTGTGTGCTGATAAGCTAGCTGGTCGGGGTCATGTTATTACAAATGTTGTCTGGTGGGATTCATTACCTTTGTTTTCTTAGGCAGGATTTTTTTTCAGGGACAGACATGGTCTTTTGAATTATCGTTTCCCTTAGTTTCATCTTTTGTTTTCTCTTTTGAGGGTTTTGGCTTAGTCCCCCGTGTATAGTTTTCTCTTTTTTAATAAAATTTTAGAGCAGGTGGTAAAGGATGGGAGCAACTATGGGGTGTTAACCTAGTTGAGATGTTTAGTTGCTTCTTGATGTCTTCCTTGTTCTCTTGATTCATAAAAAAAATAAAAAATAGTAAGTGGAGGGTAAAATTGATCAATAAAAGTCCAACAAAAAAATGATGTATTCCCTTTATATATTGGTATATATAATTATATAAGTGTTAATTTTGTTACGGTACTTTTTTAGATAAAGCAAGGGTATGGATTTACATCAAAGTTACAATAGACATCCGAACTAGGTTGACACCCCTAGAACCACAAATCCCTTACAAGCATGCTCAAAAATTTATTAATAAAAGAGAAAGAAATACAAAGAGTTGGGGGTTGTGCCATACCCAAGGCAAAACAAATAAACGACTAGAAGACCATAAAAATAGACAAGGGAATCGAGAATTGAGCAATTCTAGGTGATCCCTAACAAATACATCTCTTAAAAACAAAGGAATTTTCTCATCCTTCAAATTTTCCCAAACCATAAAATCCTCTGTCGGAGAAGATGGAACGACAGTGCAACACCTCTAATGCTCCAAAAGAGAAATTTCATGAGTAATATTTGATATGTTCCCCCTCGTATCGGGTATTGTATTTTTTTATATTCCAAATTTCGGACTTCATCTTCTTTTGGTGACTCTTCGACACATAAGGTGTGAAACTTGTATTATCTACATTCTCTTCAGCATTTCTAGAGTAAAAAACTTCCTGAATAATTGCAAGATCTTTTTTACCAACGCTACTTAAAATTTGATGTGTTGGTGATACTTTCAGCGGCGTCTCCGAAACAATTTCATGTTCATGCTCAATATCTTTAGAAACATTAGCAACCTGATGCTTATGTATGTCATTCTCCGAACTGGTGTCATAAAAAATCTTAGCATCCTGATTCTTCTCAAATTCGTCCTCAACACCATCAACAACCTGCCATTGTTCCCGTATATCATTCTTAATCAGAGGTGCCTCATAGTTGATCTCTACAAGTTCCACATTTGTAATGCGCACAAATGTGTCGTAGTAATAGAAACCTTAGGTTGTGCATTAGCTATGACATGGGGTTCATCCGTAGTAGGTTGAACCACAATAACTTCTTGCACATTAGAATTCACATCATCATTCTTATCAATCGGTTTTTCAAAAGCCAAACCGATAGCCTGCAGGATTTTCATTTTCTTGCCAGACCTGAACTGTTTGCTTCTGAATTTCTTATGATTGTTTCGCTGAGGGTGCAGCCAACGACATTTAAAAACGTTGTGGCCAATAATTTTACAATGAGTACAAAAGTCCATCATCTATTCATATTGAACTTCCACGTTAAAAGCAAAACCCTCCCTTTCCAAAAGTATTTCATGAAATAGGAGATGAGTGAGATTCATATCTAAATGTATGCGCGCGTAGTGACCAAAAAATCTATTTTGAGCGGTGCTATCAATGATGAGTGGTGTAACGACAACACTCGCAATCTCAAACAAAGTGCGATCTTGCTAATATTCCTGGGGTAATTCCATTAAAAGAATCCATAGCTGAGCATGTGTCTGACGTTAAGTATAAGCATTAAAGTCCTTCGTCCATTGAGAAAGGCGGAGGACTCCCAGTTTCGCTTTGAATGTTCCCATCGCTAGTACCAAACGTAAATCTTCATAAGAGGAGAATAAGAACTCATAAAAACCTTTTCCAAGAGAAATCATTTTCCAATGCCCTAAAGTCTTCCGTTGTTTCAAAATTTCCTCTCTGATATCCTTTGAAGTGTAGGGTCTGTCTCTTTTGTTCAGAACTAATCTTCCACGGAGGTTATGTTGCAAGCTTTGATGCCTTTCACATATGCATCCAGTGTGATTTTAATACATAAAGCATCCTCTTTAATTGCTGGGAGGGGGCAATGGTTCTGTTGAAGTGACAGTGGAGGAATTTACCACTTATGCATGAGTACTTATCGAGTTTTAGGTACGATACCCAGGTATGGGTACAACACCAATTTTGGTATAGCTATTCTTCCAATATAATCACTTACTATGTGCTTATAATTGTTTTTATAAGATAAATTGAAGAATTTATGAAAATAAATTGATAACAACTTATAGAACTATTCTTGTATGGTCACAAGACCAAATTTAGAGTGTTTAGCATACATAATAAATTGCCTTGATAACATTTTCGGAAAAAGTATCTCTTTGTATGTGTACGTCTAAACACTATAAATTGAATCCTGCAACTATACAAGATTATTTTCAACCTATAAATATGACCGTCATAATAGTCTCATGAATGTTTATAACACTACGCTCAAATAATTTCTTCATCAGAGCTAACCTAATTTTGAGTAGAGATAATAATATTCCTCGTCATTTAAGGGTTTAATTTGTTTAAAAATATTTTTAAATTTCCTTTGTTATAATTTTGAGTAAAAATATTTGTTTAAATTTTCTTGTAATTCTATCTGTTTTTTATTGCGCTAATGTGTATAAATTACGAACGATCATTTTTTGAGTTTTTGATTAAAATTATATTGATTTTGACAAAAATTATAGATACAAATATTTTTCATTTTCATTTGTAACAAACTATACTTATCATTTTCAATGACACCAACAATATAACAAATATAATATAAATTCTTATCTTTTTTGAATGACATAAACAATATAACATTCATATAGCCAAATATATTTAAGAGTATAATTGAAAGTGAAAACGTCACCTCAAAACCTCGTTTTCTCTTTATATATTTTATGGAGATAAACGTCAAAAGTCCTTTAGACTTTAGTTAAAGAGAGTTGTAAACTACAAACCGAAAAACATTATCAAATTATTACATGTCAAAGATGGGTGGAGAAAGCAAGAACAATTGTTTTTTTAAGATTAATGGTCAAATAAATAAGAAAGAATACAAACACAAACTGTTTTTTTAACCGGCAACAAAGGAATTTATACACGATAACAAGGTTCTTTTCAGAGGGGCCGACCCAACACATATTGAGTCTTTAAACTAATTCTGGAACGAGGTTTTTAAGTTTTTAATAGTTTTTATTTAAGAAAGTAATAATTTTATTTAAAATTCTACATTTCGAATTTCTTGAATGCAAAATCATTTATTAAATTATCGTAATCAATTTCATTTAACATTACTTTTTCAATCGATATTAAATCCAATCCACATTTTCTACTAGTAATTACTTCATGTACCATTAAAAATGTTGAAAAGTGTTTCTTATGAAACTTATTTTGAGAGTTTTTTTTATGACTTTTATGTATTTTGAGAGTGTTGAGCAATGTTTGTAAACTCATTGAGCGTTTCCTTATGACTTTCATGTATTTTGGTGATGAATGCATGTGATACTTATGAACTTAATTTATAAAGTGTTGTTTGTTGTGTATTTATAATTATCATTTTTTAATATAGTAAATGTATTTGCAATATTAATATAACAAATGGAATCAGGCATGAAATTGAACATTATATTAGATCCATTGGTTGTGACTATATTTGCGTAGAATTTCATCACTAATTAGTGTCGAAAATAAAAACCTCATTAATCCAGTGGTTGGGGTTAGTGACACAAATCTATTTCGTCTCTAATTTGTGACCGAATAAAATCTCGCAATTAGTCAGGGAAAATCATTCCGTCATTAATTAGTGATGAAAATATCATTCAAATTGTATGTTCCTGCTTCATATCTAGTTACTGATTTATATTGTTTGTGACGGATATTGTACCCGTAGACATTAGTGATAGAAGTCAAATTTCATCACTAATATTTTGTGAGGCGCAAAATGGATACGGATTTTCAGTCGTCACTAAATCCGTCACTAAATCTGTTTGTGATGGAATTCAACATGTTTAGTGACAGATTTCTATCCTCGCTAAAGTTGATTTTTCTAGTAGAGAAAATCTCTCAAACTTGTACTAAATATTTGTCCATTGACTTAGATCATATATATTTTCTGGTGAGGTCTACGCTCTTCAATTATTAAATCACTATTTTCATTTTCATCATTGTCTAAGTTGCCTTTTAAAAACAAAAAATCATTCTCTAAGTTGTTAACTTCGGCTACATTGTTTACTTCTTCTACTAATAAATCTCTATTGTCATTTTCATCTACGTCTATATTGTTTTTTGAGAGGAATCTATGTGTATATAATATATATTGTTAGTTTCTACATTGTTAACTTGTTCATTGGATGAACAGTCATGCAAATCTTCAAATTAACTTTTTTGGTTTGTTTTGATGAATTTATTTATAGCTCTCTTTTGTGATTAATTCAATTAAAGCACCAGCTCTTTTCGTTTTTTTTTTAGTTTCGAACTTTCTGATTCAAATTTTCGAGTCCATATTACTCTAAAGCAAAATAAGGAGCGTTTCACAATAAACACAACATAAACAATAAAATTCACCAAACAAAATAAAACATAAACATTTAAATTAAACAAGTAAATAGATTATGATTAAAAAACTAAATGAGAAAAACAAAACCTGGTTTTGTTCTTTTGTGGTTTTTCTTTCCTTTGTTTTCCAATTTTTCTTCACACCCTATTTATCAATCAATCATCATATGATAATACTAAAAAAAGTAGTAAAATAGCGTACGTTTTGATTTGAACGTAGGGAAATGATAATAATTAAGGAGGTTTTTTTTGTTACTATTAAAGAAGCCTTATGCAAAGTTCACAAGTCATAGCTCAACTAATAAAATGTCAAAATTGTTAAGCCGGACGCCATGACTCTGGGGTGCAAACCCCAACACCTCCATTTATGTGTGTAAGATTATAATGGATTTGTTGTTTCGTCTATCTACAAAAAAAAAAAAAGGCCTTATGCAAAATAAAACAAAAAAAAGACACAAATTGATGAATAATGATGATGCGCTCATTTTTTCCTTTTTATACAGAAAGTGCCTTTTCTGTTTTGTTTTGCATAAAGCCTCCTTAATAGTAAAAAAACATAAAAAGAGAGTCTCTCTTTAAT
This sequence comes from Medicago ruthenica, assembly GCA_018208015.1. Taxonomy (NCBI): domain Eukaryota; kingdom Viridiplantae; phylum Streptophyta; class Magnoliopsida; order Fabales; family Fabaceae; genus Medicago; species Medicago ruthenica. The sequence continues at coordinate 41,647,231 of CM031377.1, read as the reverse complement.
TAATTTGTGAGGCCTACATTAGCTTGATGAATTGAGGGTAATCTATCTCTAATGACAACTAACATTCAATTCTGAAATCTTGTTAAAAAAACATGTAAATCTGAAATAAAGGAGATAAGGATCACATGTTGAATGAAGGAAATGAAAAAATTTGATGTTCTTGAGAAGAAAATGATAACTAATTGTATGAAAAAAAAACCATTTTGATGAGGCCTACATTGTTAAAGGACAAATAGATTAAGATGTATCTGTTAGTTATTCATATCAGTTAGTTACAATTAGTTAAGTAACTATAGTTGAGTTATAGTTGTGATTCTACGCTCTATATATAGCTATAGTGATCCATTGTATCTCTTACACTTTCTAATAATAAAGTTCCTTTTTCTCATTCCTTTTCTTTTTCATAGCTTTGCACATTGCAAGCTTATTTTCTTGTTTTCATGGAGTTTGAGATTACCTTTTTATAATCACCCTCGGCATGGTGGTGATTATAAAAATCCCGACTCGACAGACCATGTATGCATGGACACAACGTATAGACTCGACAATGCACTCATGATTGTCGCGTCGAATTTCGGATATCAAGCTATTGGGAAGCATTGAATCACTGATTTTAAATCACGACTGAACTTTTAATTTTTCGGGGAGAAAAGGAAAAAAGTTCGAAATTACCTTTAAATAAGAGATTTTAGGTTCGAGAGTCGATTATGCGAGGGGAAGGTATTAGCACCCCTCACATCCGTTGTACTCAACGGGAACCTCTTAGTCGACTTAGGCTTAAATGTTTTCAAAGTTTTGCTTGCATGTTTGAATATATAAAAGGGAAAAAGAAAAATATGATAAAAGGGGAAAAAGAAAGTTTTTATTAATGGGCTTGACAAGATGTGAATCCTGCTCCTACGTATCTCCCGGTAGACGGAGAATTCAAAGCGTACGTAGTTCTTTGGTAGAAAAAATTTGTATGTTGGTTCGTTTTAATAAAAAGATTTGATCGCGCCCGAGCGAAAAAAGTTTGAAAAGGAAACGCGGTCTACTATCGTTGTGTGGATAGCTTAATGCAGACCGATAAAAAAAGAAGCCTCTTACCTACTACTGTTATGAGGGTAGCTTAAAAAAGGTAATAAGGGTTTGATGAAAAGACGGATTCGCACTCGGGCGTGAAAAAATGTTTGAAAACGCACGAAGGCGTAAAAGGTTTAAATGATAAAAGACGGACGCACATTAAGGCGATGGTATTCGCACAAGGCGTAAAGGTTGAAATGAAAAAGACGGACGCACATTAAGGCGATGGGATTCGCACAAGGCGTAAAAGGTTGAAATGAAAAAGACGGACTCACATTAAGGCGATGAAATTTGCACAAGGCGTAAAAGGTTGAAAATGAAAAAAGACGGACGCACATTAAGGCGATGGGATTCGCACAAGGCGTAAAAGGTTGAAAAATGAAAAAGACAGACGCACATTAAGGCGATGGGATTCGCACAAGGCGTAAAAGGTTTAAAAACAAAAGACAGACGCACACTAAGGCGATGAAATTGGCACAAGGCGTAAAAGGTTGAAATGAAAAAGACGGACACACATTAAGGCGATGAAATTCGCACAAGGCGTAAAAGGTTGAAAATGAAAAATGCGCAAAGGCGCAAAAAGTTCGAGTTAACCACGAGGGCCAAGAAAAGTTTTAAAATGGTCACGGGGACCAAAGAAAAGTTAAGATTGACCACGAGGGCCAAGAAAAGGTTTAAACGCGTTGGACGCATATGAAAATGGAATGACGATTGCCCGAACGACGAGACATACGTCACGCATTCGTACAACCGGGGTTTGGAGAGACATACGTCAAACCATTTCTTTTTCATTCAAGTTCTCGTCTCGTTGAAACTCAAAGAAATCTCAAAGGGACAAAACATTTGGTTAGAAACTTAGAGGAAAGTTATAAAAAAATCACGAACAAATTTGTTGTTCGAGTTTGTTGAAAATCATGAATATCATTTGTTGTTTAAGTTATTGGAACTCAAAAACAAGTGTTTATTCAAGTTTGAACGATGAACAAATCATGGAAACATGCGTAAGTTTGGAAAATGCACAAGTTCGGCTCAATTTTGAGCTTGGTTTAAAAAGTGAGCAAATTCGGCTCAAGTTCGTGTTTTGATTGAAAATTATGAACAACATTATTGTTCAAGTTTAGTTTTGAAGGAAAAGAACTTAGCTTATTGCTCAAGCTTGATTTTGAAAATTTTAGAACATAACTTGTTTTGCAAGTTATTCAAAATTAATCGCACGAACTTGTGAAATTTCCAAAGACATGCAATATTCTTGATATGGTTTGAACAAAAATGCATTTTAACCCTCTTAGGTTCTGAATCAAGGTTAGAACCTCAAAATTTGGCCTTTTGGAAGCCTGATTCATGTTCTGAGTTTTACCTACTTCGCAGAGCAACCAGAACTTGGCTCTGCGAAGTCAGGTTCTGATATGGTCGCTCTGCGAACATAACTTTGCTCTGCGAAGTATGCAAAAAATTGAACTCAGAAGCTGCTTCTGAACAGAAGTTCAGAAGCTGCTCCTGAGCAAGCTTCAGAACCTTAAGGGGGTTAAAAAGCTTTGCAAATTTGGGAGAAAAGGAGCACAGCAACTCAACTTTAATGCTTTGCAACTTTGAGATTCCTCTTGAGTTTCAAAAGGGGTTTTTACACAAAATGAAATTAAACAAAACAAATGATGCAAACAGTCAATCAAAGTGAAAGATAAAGACTTTAGGATACTTACAGAACTCCTAGCAATGCCTTGTGCAAGAGATAGGAAGTGGCTTGGATGATTGATTTTGCAAAGCTTTGAGGTTGGATGATAATGACACTAGTGCTCCAAATGTTTTGCTATGAGTATAAAATTTGTGTATTGAACTCTCTATTCTCTCTCAAAAATGCTGTAGTTTTTAGCTCTTGAAGGCTTTCAATTGTGTGTGAATGAATGTGCATTGCATTCCTTTTTATAGGCCAAGAATGAAATCTATGCAATGATGAGAAAATCTCTAGAACCTAGCTGATTTGTGGGCTAAAATCAGGCTAAATTTCTTTGCATTTAATGCTAAAGGATAGAAGTTACTTTGCCTTGTGCCAAGGGTCAAGACTTTGGCTGGTTTCAGCCACAAATGCAGCTGATCCTTGAATGCAATGATGAGAAAAAATCTGAAAAACAGGGCAGCTTGCAATTGGGTGGTTCTTGGGATCAATCCTTGCAATCTTGAGAGGTCAAGCAATGAAAACGTGTACTGCAATGTACAGAGAGATTGGGGGAAGCAAAAAGAGCATGTGGGCTGGTGTGAGGAAGAAGAAAGACAGCTGAAAACAGGGCAGCACAAACAGCTTTTTTGCAAGTTAAACTACTTAAGTTTGACTGGTTTTGGTGGAGAAAGGAGGAAGAAAAGGGATCAAGCAGCTGGCTGGCAAGCTCAGGGTTGATGACAGGTCAATTGGGAGGGACAAGAGCTGACCAAGGGCAGCCAATTTGCTTGGGCACATGCTAGGTTGGAAGAAAATCCTTCTTGCCTTGAACTTTAATGTCACACCTTTGATTCTTGCTTTGTGCATTCAATCAGCCACAATTGATGATCACAGTGATAATAAAAATGATAGATAATAATAACAATAACTAAAATGAAAACAAAAGCAAGATAAATCAAAAAATAAAAAATCTGCAGAAATTTCGCAGAGTTCGCAGTGCGAAAGTCACTTCGCAGTGCGAACTCCCTTTTTTTTGTATTTTTTGTTTTCTTTAAAGTAAAATAAAAGATAAGATATAAAAACAATAATGATAATAGTAAATGATGCAAATAACAAAGATGGTAATGATGAAAATGATAATGGAAACAAAAATAGTAATGATAATAGTAATAAAGATAAAAATAATAAAATGATGAAAAAGTTAATAATATTAGTAATTAAAAATAATGATAATAATAAATAATAAATCATTAATAAAAAAGAAGATAATAATAATATTAGAAAAAGGCCATAGCAATAGTATGATAATATTAATAATAATGATAGAAATGATGATGGTGATACACATTAATAAATAAAATCTAAAAATGAAGATAAAAATAACAAAAGGTAGATAAAATAAGAAAAAATGAAAATTATAAATGGAATGAGGAATAATTTTATGATAATGAACTAAGAAAAATATGAGTCAAAAAATGGGGTATGACAGATGCCCCTATTTAAGTTTCTTCGCCCCGGAGATTGAAAGTGAAATTTTGAAATTGACGGGTCGAAGAGACTTAAATATACAGTACACCATTTTTGACTAAATATTTTTCTCAAATTGAAAATGGTATGAATGTATGCATGCAATGCTGCGAATGCTCGTAATGCAAGTATGAATGCAAAGACGGCAAAGGTGACCCGACTGGGGATAAAAAGAGACAAAGGGATACCCGGGTTCGTTAAAGAAACGGGATCCGACTTTACTGGGGAACATGGTTCCACTGGGGGAAGAGTTGTCTACTACCAGAATGATAGCTTAATAAAGACAACAGATCAAGGTTACCTTGGTGGTTTCACCGGGGGTTTCATCTTACCTACTACCGTTATGATGGTAGCTTTATGAAGGTAAAAGAAAACAGAGTATGCTAATCACTGGGGAAGAATATTTTATCTACTACCGTGGTGACGGCAGCTTAATGAAGGTAAAATATACACATCAGCTGTCCGGGTTGTACTCCGGACTGCCACTGATGACAAGAAATAAAATTGGATGCCAGCTGTTCGGGTTGTTGCCGAACTGCCGTTGACGACAAGAAATAAAATTGAATGTCAACTGTTCGGGTTGTTGCCGAACTGCCATTGACGACAAGAAATAAAATTGAATGTCAACTCTTCGGGTTGTTGCCGAACTGCCATTGACGACAAGAAATAAAATTAAATGTCAACTGTTTGGGTTGTTGCCGAACTGCCATTGACGACACTGGGGAAGTTACTAACAAGCTGCTCATTACAGAACCGCTACTTCAACTGGGAAGAAAGGATGCACAAGCTGTTCGTTGAAGAACTGCCACTTGGCATAGAGACAAAATAAAGACACGCTCAAGCTTTTCATTTGTTGAACCTGCCACTTAGCGATAATACTGGGAAGTATGCACAAGCTGTTCGTTTGAACTGCCACTTGGCAACAACACTGGGGGATATGCGCAAGCTGTTCATTAAAGAACTGCCACTTGGCACCACAAGATAAAAAATGCACAAGCTGCTCGTTTGAACTGCCACTTGGCATGAAAAGGTGACATCTCTGGACCAGATAGACTGGGGATGACACTTGGGGAAATGAAGGTTACAAATTGTTTATGATTGATTGGTAAGATTCATGGTGGTCAATGCAGCCATGCATGAATGATATTGTTGCACGTTGTATGCATGAATGTGTATATGCATGAATGTATGATTGTATGATTTGTACGATTTGTACGACTTGTACTGGGAATGTTGTATGAATATATGAAGGATTGACTTGCACTGGGGATACACAAGCCATTCGCTAAAGAACTGCCCCTAGGTATAAGGATATGATAAAAGACGCACAAGCTGTTCGTTAAAGAACTACCACTTGGCAACAAAGGAGGTTGACATCACTAGACCAGACAGACTGGGGATGACACTCGACTGATTTGATTTATTGCATGACCGAAAAACTTGGTGAAACAAGATTTAGACCGGTAAAATGAACAGTGGACCGACGTCGCATTGCAAACACTCGGTAATCTTCAATGGGGATGATACCACAGGGGATATATCCAAAAATTGACGGGGTAAAGCCGCAATAACTGATAAAAAGATAAATACCTCACGGGGCGATTGTTAATCCACTAGGGAATCGTGCTAATCCGCTGGGGAGAAGAACTGGTGCTTCCGCCGGGGTTCTTATGCTTTGGTTGGCTAATCTTTGCCTGAATCGTCCTTTCGGGTTTTCGATTCATTGGGGATATTCCCGATTGATTGACTGATGATTTTGCTGGGGAATCCCTTTTTAGCATTTTGACCATGCTCGGCCTGCGAAGTTTATCCGCTTTCAGGACAGACATCGACGCACACTTCAAATATTCATAAGTTCAGAAGGAATGTGTTTGTTATTTTACAAGAGATAAAAGATTCACAAAATAAATTTTTGAAAAAGTTTTGTTTTAAAGTACTATCATCAAAAATAGAAGTGAATGAATAGAATAAATGGGAATTTTGATAAAAGGCAAAATAATGTTGGGAAGTGAAATTTATTAATGGGGTGGTGGCCTGCCAAGGGCGTGGCTCCACGGATCTTACAAAGTTTGGGAAAAAAATGGTAAATATAAAAAGGGAGGGTACATTGAACACGATGACCACTATTATCCCTAACAACTTTGAATCCCATGTTCAGATGCTTCAGATTTGGAGTCTTTAGACAATCGATGTGCCCCAGACGAATCACGACCAATCCGATGTAGTTACTTTGTCTTTTGATCCTTAATTTTTGCATAGGCCGTCCTTTCGGGTTTTCGATCTATCAGGATGATTATTTCTGTTTACGTCTCTAATTTTTGCCTGGACTGCCTTTTTAGGTTTTCAGTCCACCGAGACGCTCTTTTTTTTTTTTTGTTTTTAGACAAAGTATTTCTTGACTACATCGGAATTCACAGGACGCGGAAAATCCTCGCCGTCCATTGTTGTGAGAATCAAGGCTCCCCCGGAGAAAACTCTCTTGACTACATAAGGGCCTTCGTAGTTAGGCGTCCATTTGCCCCTAGAATCGGGTTGAAAAGATAGGATCCTTTTGAGTACGAGGTCTCCTTCTTGGATTTCACGGGGACGAACCTTCTTGTCAAAAGCTTGTTTCATCCTCTGTTGATACAATTGTCCATGACACAAAGCAGTCATGCGTTTTTCCTCAATTAAGTTCAACTGATCGTATCTGTTTTGACACCATTCAGCTTCTGACAACTTGGCTTCCATCAAGATTCTCAATGACGGGATTTCGACTTCTACGGGGAGCACTGCTTCCATGTCGTATACTAAAGAGAAAGGGGTTGCCCCTGTTGATGTACGTACTGAAGTACGATACCCGTGCAAAGCATATGGTAGCATCTCATGCCAATCCTTGTATGTGACTACCATCTTTTGCACTATTTTCTTGATGTTTTTGTTTGCAGCTTCAACTGCGCCATTCATCTGAGGCCTATAAGGAGAAGAGTTATGATGTTCGATCTTGAACTCTTCGCATAGCTCCTTCATCATTTTGTTATTCAGATTAGTCCCATTGTCCGTGATGATCTTGCTGGGAATACCATATCGACAGGACCACCACTTGTTTGGTGACGTTGGCATACGATGCAGCTTCAACCCATTTGGTGAAGTAGTCAATTGCCACTAGGATGAAGCGATGTCCATTTGAAGCTTTGGGTTCAATCCTACCAATCATGTCAACACCCCACATGGAGAAAGGCCAAGGGGAAGAAAGGACATTGAGAGCAGTGGGTGGCATGTGGATCTTGTCCGCATAACTTTGGCATTTGTGGCATTTCCTGGCATGCTTATAGCAATCGCTTTCTAAGGTCACCCAGTAATATCCGGCCCTTAAGATCTTCCTAGCCATGGTGTGCCCACTGGAATGAGTTCCGAAGGAACCTTCATGTATCTCATGCATTATAAGATCTGCTTCTTGCTTATCAACACATCTGAGCAGCACCATATCAAAATTCCTCTTGTATAAAACTTCTCCATTTAGAAAGAAGTTGCCAGCTAATCATCGCAGAGTTTTCTTATCCTTGTTGGATGCCCCATGTGGGTACTCTTGCTCTCGGAGGAAACATTTGATGTCATGGAACCATGGCTGGTTATCTATGACTGCTTCGGCTGCAAACACATGTGCGGGCCTTTCTAGGTGTTGAACCTTGATTGTTGGAATTTCATTTCGATGGCTGACCTAATACATAGAAGACAAGGTTGCCAAAGCATCTGCCATTTGATTCTCATCCCGAGGAATGTGATGCAGCTTGACTTTGTTGAAAACGGTTAGCAAACGTCTTGCGTAATCTTTGTAAGGAATCAAGCTGGTGTGGCGAGTTTCCCAATCTCCATTGATTTGATTAATCACAAGAGCTGAGTCTCCATAAATATCGAGGTTCTTTATCCTTAGATCAATGGCTTCCTCAATTCCCAAGATACAAGCTTCATACTCTGCCATATTGTTTGTACAATCGAATGATAGTCTCGCAGCAAAAGGGAGATGTTTGCCTTTAGGGGTGACGATGACAGCCCCAATTCCATTGCCATATACATTGACAGCTCCATCGAAGATTAACTTCCATCTAGATTCGGGAACTGGACCTTCGCCGAGTAGTGGCTCGTCACAATCCTTCATCTTTAGATACATGATTTCTTCATCGGGGAAGTCAAACTTAATCGGTTGATAATCCTCAATTGGTTGATGAGCCAAATGGTCGGCAAGAATAGTGGCTTTGATGGCTTTCTGAGTGTGATACTCGATGTCATATTCTGATAACAACATCTGCCAACGGGCGATCCTTCCGGTTAAGGCGGGCTTTTCAAAGATGTACTTGATCGGATCCATTTTGGATATCAACCAAGTAGTATGATTGAGCATATAGTGACGAAGACGTCTAGCAGCCTAAGCTAATGCACAACATGTCTTCTCGAGTAGAGAGTATCGAGACTCGCAGTCCGTAAACTTCTTGCTTAGATAGTAGACGGCGTGTTCTTTCCTTCCAGTCTCGTCTTGTTGTCCAAGTACACAACCCATGGAGTCCTCCAATACGGTTAAGTACATGATCAAAGGTCTTCCTTCAACTGGAGGAATAAGTATTGGAGGTTCTAGCAGGTACTCCTTGATGCTATCAAAAGCTTTCTAGCAATCCTCTGTCCATGCCACCTCTTGATTCTTGCAGAGCAGCTTGAAGATGGGCCCACAAGTGGCTGTCATATGGGATATGAATCTAGAGATGTAATTTAAACGTCCTAGAAATCCCCTTACTTGCTTCTTAGTTTGAGGAGCAGGCATTTCTCTGATAGCTTTGACCTTATCGGGATCTACTTCGATACCCTTTTGATTGACAATGAAACCTAGGAGTTTTCCAGATCTCACGCCGAATGTACATTTGTTGGGGTTCAGGCGAAGCCGATACTTTCTCAGGCGTTGAAACATCTTTAACAAGTATTCGACATGCTCCTCTTCAGTTCCTGATTTGACAATCATGTCGTCGACATACACTTCAATTTCCTTGTGTATCATGTCGTGGAAGAGAGTGGTCATGCCCCTTTGGTAGGTAGCACCCGCATTTGTTAAGCCAATAGGCATCACTTGATAGCAAAAGGTGCCCCAAGGTGTAATGAAAGAAGTTTTTTCTCTATCCTCAACAACCATTTTAATCTGATTGTACCCAGAAAAGCCATCCATGAAGGAGAACACCTTGGATTTGGCAGTATTGTCGACCAATATGTCAATGTGAGGTAAAGGGAAATCGTCCTTTGGACTAGCTTTGTTTAAATCTCGGTAGTCGACGCACATCCTCACTTTACCATCCTTATTGGGAACAGGCACTATATTGGCCAACCATTGAGAATATTCTGATGTAACAAGAAATCCAGCATTAATCTGCTTTTGCACTTCCTCTTTGATCTTGAGAGCCATGTCAGGGCGAGTCCTTCTCAACTTCTGCTTGACAGGCGAACATTCAGGTTTCAAAGGTAGATGGTGCTCCACAATATCAGGATCAAATCCCGGCATATCTTGATATGACCATGCAAAGATATCCACATACTCTTCAAGAAGCTTGATTACCCTCTCTTTGACGGACGCATCCAATAATGCTCCAATCTTAATTTCCTTCTTTTCTTTTTCAGAACCCAAGTTGATAACCTCTACTGCTTCCTCATGAGGATGAATGGTCTTCCTCTCTTGCTCTAATAGACGCTTGATCTCATCTGGAATTTCTCCATCCTCTTCCTCTTCAGCTTCGTAAACAGGGAATTCAAAGTTGGGAGGGAGCCTAGGGTTAAGGTGTTCGATGGGTTTATTGGTGCTTAGTCTGCATACGATGGATGATTGATTTTAGTAAAAAAAAAAGAAAAATGCAGACTCTTTGAAATTGAAAATAGAAGATATATTTTTTTGGTTTTTTGTATTACCATTTTTTTTGAAAAATGACAAAAAGAAAAAAACAAAGTAAAAACAACGTAAAGGTTGCGGTAGAAACAACGATTTTCATTAATTGATGATAGTATATTAAACAAGCACTACATGAGTCTCCCTTCGCTTCGGGCGAGGCGAAAGGGGGGTTTTTTTTTTTTGAAAAAAAGGAAAAATAAACAAACACATTACTTTGAAGACTGGATAACAGAAGGAACGTCGACAGCATCCCAATTTCGGCAAACTCCTCCGGGCTTTACAAAGACATGTGTTGTTTCCTCAGGTCCATCTTGTCATACCCCATTTTTTGACTTATATTTTTTGTGTGTTTTATATTTTATTATTTTCATTACTTATTTTTACCTTGTATTATTTCATTCTTGTTGTAGTATTTTTGTTTGCATTTTATTAATATCATTACTAGCATTTCCATTGTCCTTAATATCATTAATATTGTCATTTTATTTTTATTTAATAATATTATTATTATTACCTTTTCTACTATTTATTTTAATTAATAAGTTTTATCTTTTTTATTGTCATTTTTATTATTATTATTAAATATCATCATTTTTCATTATTAGTATTATCTACTATTTTCCTTATTATCATCATCATTTGCATTTCTTGCATTTTTTATCATCATTATTATCATTATATATTGTTTATTATTATTTCCCCATTTTTGCCTTTTATATTTAAATACAAAAAACAAAAAAAGTGGAGTTCGCAGTGCGAACTCACCTTCGCACTGCGACCTCTGCGAAATTTCTGCAGAATTTTATACATTTGTTTATCCTTTTTGCTTTCAACTACAATTATTATTAGTAGCATTATTACTTGTATTCCTGCTATTTTGTGACTGATTTGGTGCAGCAAGGCAAGATTTAATATGTGACATTAAAGGTAAAAGGAAAGAAGGATTTTCTTCCAACCTCTCATGTGATCAAACAAATTGGCTATCCTTGATCAGTTTTTGTCCCCCCAAATTGACCCCTCACCCAACCTAAACTTGCCAGCCAGCTGCTTGATCCCTTTCCTTCCCTTTTTCCCTGCCAAAACCAGTCAATCACAAGTGGTTTTTGTTGCAAAAAAGCGGTTTGACATGCCCTGTTTTGAGCTGGATTTCTCCTCCCACACATAAGCCCACATGCTAATTTTGATTCCCCCAATCTCCCTGTACATGGCAGTACACGTTTTGATTGTTTGACCTTCCAAGATTGCAAGGGTTGATCCCAAGAATCATCCCTTTTGCAGCTGCCCTGTTTTACAGTTTTTACCATCATTACCTTCTAGA